>CM055205.1:14808460-15295289 GCA_029224185.1 Karalla daura
GGAGAGGAGAGGAGAGGAGAGAGGAGAGGAGAGGGGAGGGGAGGGGAGGGGAAGGGAGAGGAGAGGAGGGGAGGGAGGGGGGGTGAAGGGTTTGGAGAACGGATAAATGAGATGACAATGACTTTGGAGTATAAATACCTAAAGGCGTGAATATTTGAATGTGAAAAAAAGTGCATGGGGACAAATAAAAAGACGGTAAAATGTGTGCGACTGCAGGACGGCGAAAGAAACAGATAAATATTAAAGAGGCTGGAGCGAGCAGGAAGAACAAAAGATGAAATTAAGTAAAGAAGAGCGGGGAGGGGGAAAAGGGAGGAGGGCTGAAGGAGACAGACAGACAGACAGACAGTCAGACAGACAGGCAGGCAGGCAGACGGCTGGCCGGGCAGGCAGGCAGGCAGGCAGCAGGCAGAATTAGAAAAAGAGAGCGAGGAGGAGGGCAGTGAGACGGAGGCGCAGGGCGGCAGTGCGCATGCTAAAAAAGGTGGCAGACTCTTGTCAGCGCAGTGACCTAGTCGCGCAGCACTGAGGAATTCTCCCTGTTGACCCCGACACATTCCTCCGGTCCTCAGACGTTAACCCATGCCACGCCACCATACTGTACCGCAGCCTGCTCGGCTTCTCAGGGTGGGGGGGGGTGTGTGTGTGTGTGTGTGGCGGGGGGGGGGGGCAGAGATATCAAGTCTTACGCAGTTTAAAAGGCGTCCGTGTTAACATCGAGCGCGACACGTATCTGGGGAGAGAAAGAGTGGAATCTAACAAAACGTCCCGCGGCGTGTTTACCCACTGCTTGGAAATCTCTGAGCAAACACCTCGGACGAGAATGGGAAATGGCAGGTAAAGTGCAGCGGGTCTGAATCGACAGCCTGCGGAGAATGTGTACTTGTGCGCCTGCTAGCCTGTGTGTGTGCGTGTGCGTGTGTGTGTGTGTGTGTGTGTGTGTGTGTGCGTGTGTGTGTGTGTGTGTGTGTGCGCGTAGGGCCACTGCAAAAACACATTGTGAAAATATCAGAACAAGAAGGCCTCTATTGTGCGGGCAGAGGCAGAATGTAGCTCTTATTCTCCCGCTGCTGAGACCAGGGGCACGGGGGGTGACATCAGCACAAAGACAAAAATGTAATGTGAGGCATCTCCGAAAGCTAGCTTCAAGGCTGGACCACAGGCCGCTCTTTATAACCCCCCCCCCATGACTCTCTCACTTTTCAACAGCATCTGATAATCGGGACATGACCAACAGATGACCCACCCCCCCCCTCTCTCTCTCCACCCCCCACTTGTTGCTTACTAAGATAAGCCACAGACAGCAGAGTGCGCAACATTGGATGGAGACAAAGGGGCGAGCTGGAGAAAATATGAAAAAAAAAAAAAAAAAGAAGGGGTGGAGGGTGGGGGGGGGGGGGGGCGGTCTGTCTGCTGCTAGCTGCTTCCACGTAAGGCCCACAGTTAGCACATATCTGCGAGGTTAATCACGACAGAATGACTCAGGGAAGAGTAATTCAATTATTCTGATGGTGCATCGACGTTTCGATCGGGCCACAGACTAAAATGGCTGACCAAGTGTTTCTGAATGCTGAGTGCCATTAAGCTGCAGGCTGGCGGCTGAAGCACTCGGCTTTAAGCACAGCTCAACACCGGCCCCATCTTTGGGGACACGCCGAAAAACGGAGGCTTTCTGGATCACACACAAGTACGGGAGCGTGTTTTCCTTACCTGGTGACAGGCTTCCGTGAAGAAACCCTCGCAGGCTCGATCTGAAAAAGACAAACGTTTATATCAATATTTGCTTTATTTGGATTATAATCATGTTGACTTTTTCTGGTAAAATACAAAAATTCTTTATCTTTTGGTCAAACAAATATCAGCAGGAGTCCGAACATCCGTCACTTTATACCAACCCCATCCATTCATCTGATACAGCGTCACATCGTCTACGTATCTACGCAATACGGTGACGTTTTTCATCCCGCAGAGCGATCTAACCATCTTAATACGGCCGCTTTCCCTCCCAGTGTCTGTTATTTCACAAAAGCCTCCATTTGAGGCGTCGCTCACTTCTGGAGGCATTTCATTGTGCTATTTGTATTTCACGCCAGGCCTGCGAGGGATGTTTGTCCTCGGGCTCTGTCGGCCTCCAGCTGAGAAAAAGGCACAAATTCGGAGCTAAAACTGCGGCTGCTGCTGCTGCTGCCGCTGGTACACACAATGGCAGCTTGCATGGGAATTCCTGAGGTCTGTTCGGCTCCATTAATGTATGCTGCGGTTGGATGTCATCAATTATGAATGAGCCACGCACGAGATTGGCGGGGAGAGGTGGCGGCGGACGGCGGGTCAGAGTGCAGATGCTGCAGACGCGATCCTGCCAGATGTGCGACG
The DNA here is from genome assembly GCA_029224185.1 of Karalla daura. Taxonomy (NCBI): domain Eukaryota; kingdom Metazoa; phylum Chordata; class Actinopteri; order Chaetodontiformes; family Leiognathidae; genus Karalla; species Karalla daura. The sequence continues at coordinate 14,810,834 of CM055205.1, forward strand.
AGCAAGGCCGCACACTTAGAAACCAGATTACGGGTGGGGGGGTGGGGGGAATCAAATCAAGAGGCCAATGATTTAAAGTTGATTACGGACAGAGGAGCTAGTCTTGAGCCTTTTACAATAGCACCCCCCCCCACACACACACACACACACACACACAACCTCGCACACGGAGCGATACCAAACGAGACGGACGGCTGCTCGCCAAAACCGCTCCGACAATAGGTGAGCCTCTCCTGCTTCCTCAGCCTTTAGGCGCTAGTCACTTGAGTCCATATGTGTAGTATCTTTACGTAGCCGGGGCCTCTTCCCCTTTAAGGCCCTGAGTGTGTTGACCCTGCCAGCGAGTTCATACCATAAGCAGACCCATATAGCTTCTCCTCCAGAGCCCCCGATCACGACCCTGCTGAGCTGCTGCTTCAGTTATGTAAGATTACATAACGCCGGGTCTGTCTGAGTAATATTTCATAACCTGGGGGTCCCACCACCACACTGGCATTACCACCGCAACCCCCCCCACCCCCCCCCGGGAGCGGAGCAAAGGTGCTCGGGCAGGTTTAACGGCGTAAAAGTCACATTTGAGAACAACTGCGAGCAGGTCGGGAGCCGGGAGAGTGCAGGGGAAGGAGCGACGAGGGGAGGGGAGGGGAGGAGGGAGGGAGGCAGGCAGGCAGGCAGGCAGGCAGGGACGGAGGGGGTTATCTCTGCAAACCTCCTTGTGTTATTTGGCTGAAAATAGCAGGCAAGGATTTCAACGTCAAAGGCTTTTGCTTTAATTTTCTTGAGAGCCACGGTGGAGGTCAAGGAAAGGTCGAGGCCGGGACGCTACTGAACAAAAGCGTCCTCCCCAGCCCGGCTTATCACAGACCGCAGTGATGCTGTCCGCCCAGAGACACTCACATCACGGCGATTTGAACAGACCGTCGCATACGGACTCGGTGTTTCCGCTCACATTCGCTGGCGGAGAACTAGGCCAGCCGCATGTTGTCCAGCGGCCTCGGACGAGCGAGCGGCTCTGAATAAACTCGCGTTTAGCGAAACGCGTTTTTTAAAAGAAAGACTGCGCCATTTTTTTTTAATCAAAAAAACGGTCCCTCCTCGCATTCGCGGAGCGAGATCGAGAAGTGTCTCGAACACATGGCGTCGCGGGAGAGAAGCACACGCACGCACCGACAAAAAGCATCATCGAACACACATGTGGAGGAACTTGCCTCGGTGCGACACCAGCGGACAATGCCGCACAAGAGATAACGATGCAGGACAGATACCGGCGCAGATAACGGGAGTCTGTGTAAATAACAAACAGAGGGGAAAGAGAGAGGGGGGGGGTAAAAAGGGAAAGGAAAGGGAGAGAAGATGAGGCAGGGAAAGAAGAAAGCCAGCTACACTCGATGGAGGTGGCAGCGGCTGGGCCGCACACGGGCCGCGTCGGAGCGGTCGTACGTGTGACGTGGATGCACCCACAGCCCGAGCATGCACTCGCCGGACAATAACACGTCTGTGTGATCCACGACTGTGCGCCGCCGTGCCTCCATCTTTACCTGTAACTTCCCCACACCAGAAGTCGCCCGGGCCCGCAACATGCGCAGCTTACGCAAACTTGTTGAAAGCGACGCCGCTCTGCCGCCCCGAAAATCAGAATCCGCTCCCGTCTTTCTGGGTCGATACCGAACCACATCTTTGGACCCGAGTGTGTGTGTGTGCGTGTGTGTGTGCGTGTGTGTGTGGGGCTCTCTCTCTTTTTTTGTCCTCCTCACGGGCCGACTGACCGACTAGATAGATTTGGGGGGGGGGGATACCCGGATGAACGGATGGAAGATGGGATAGAAAAAGGGGGGAGAAGCACGGGGAGGAGTGCGATATGCAACGAGAGGCGAAGAAGAAGAAGGAGGAGGAGAAGGAGAAGGAGAAGGAGAAAAAAGGAAGGCGAAGAAGTACGAATGCGGCAGGGCTCTGGCAGTGCGTCGCGGCTCCACGTTTCGCTCCGTTTCGACCCTCCGCCCGCGTTCGTTTCGGACGAAACTGTACACAGACACGAAAAGACGAGAGGCGGCTGTGCCGATCCACGCATGCGTGAGCAGGAGTGACCGCTCGCCACCGCCGGCTCGCTCCACTCTTAATCACACCCCAACATACTAACACACACACACACACACACACACACACACGCGCATGTAAAGAGGCGAGGATACACATGAGTTACGCAGACAGATGCACACGCACTCACACAGAGACACACACTCACACACTCACACTCACACACACACACCCTGCCCTCCTTCATGTGCTCGCCTCCCATGCGTGGGCCCCCTAAAACTGGGTGCACTCAGTGATCCCTTTTCCAAAGCCCTCATCTAAATGTGAGCAGAGGTAATCCTTCAAGGAAAGGCAAAGAGAACAGCGATAACCCACCATAAAGAGGAGCCGGAGGAGTAAAGGGAGAACGGCAGAATGAAAGAGAGAGGGAGAGAGAGAGGGAGAGAGAGAGGGAGAGAGAGAGGGAGAGAAAGAGAGAGGGAGAGGTGGAGCGCGAGATGGGATAGACGAACAGGATGGGGGGATTAGCAACCTAGGGAACACATTTTTCAAACAAGAGGAGGAAAAAAAAGAGAGGAGTTGAAAAATGAAGTGAGGGCAAAGGCGGGGGGGGGTGGGATAAGAGGGAAAAGGCCAAGGCAGGGAGGGTATGTGTGTGTATGCATGCATGTATGGCAGAGGAAAAGGACGTACAGTATACTTACAGATGAATGAGGGGATGGCCGCAGAAGTGATGAAAAATCGCGTCAAAAAGCAAAAATCAAAAGGCGGCCGGAGAGCGCGAGTCTGACTTTGGAGAAACGTCCAGCTCCTTCTCGTTCTCGAGTTTGGGTTTCCTCCTTTTTCCCGCGATTTTACCGATTCCTATCCAGCCGTCCCTCGCTCCTAAGTCTATCCCCTCCTGGTCCCCCTTCTCCTCTCTGCCCCCTCCTGTTTTTCTTGCCCGTGCCGGTACCCTTTCTCCTACCTCTCTCTCTCCCTCTCTCTCTCCCTCTCTGCTCCACTGTCTTCCCTCTGCTTCCTAGCACAGACCACGCTCTCCATTTTTCACCTCATTCTTTCAGCCTCTGTCCCTCCTTCATGTGTCCCATTCATCGGACACTCTCAGCTCCTGCTTCGGGGACGCGGATAGGATTTCTTTGCAAAACGACAAAGAAAGGAAAAAGGGTTTCAGGGCAGTTCAGCCCTGGGGAGGAGAAAAAAGCCAAAAATATAGTAAAAAAAATGTTGGAGTAAAGGACAGGCAGTTTCTGGCTCTCAGTCTATTGCAGGGGCAAATCCACGGCCTGCATTTTTCGGGGTGGGGGGGGCACCACGCAGAGTAGGGGTGAAGCGTCTACGTGATGGTGCCTCCACACATGAGGGCACAACCGAGAGCAAAGACTGGCAGGGAGAAGAAAAAGAAGGGGAAAAAAACGAGCTCGTTGTGGTCGGTCTCCAGTGAAAGTGGAGCGGCGTGAGGGGAAGGAGTGGGAAGGACTCCGGGGTGTGTGCATGTGTGTGCGCACGCGCATGTGTGTGTGTGTGTGTGTGAGTGAGTGTGAGTGTGTGTTTGTGTGCGTGAAGAGGTGGGAGGGGAGAGAAAGGAGAGCCAGCGACAAGAGAGAGCGAGAGAGAGGAAGGGAGAGAGAGAGAGAGAACGAGAGGGAGGAAGAGCGAGAGACTGGGGGGGGTTCATGGAGAAATATCGAAGAGGGAGGGATAGAGGAGGAGTATGTCGGTGGGGAGAGGAAAGAGGAGGGGGCAGGAATAGGAATACATTTTTTTCTCTCTTTTAAAGGCTGACGGTATTTGAATCTGGTGCTTTTTCATTCTCCCAGCCCCTCTGTCCGTCGACTAATACCTTCTCTTTTCAGCGGTGGGGAAAAGAGAGAGGAAGAAAGAGGGAGAGAAAGAGCTACTGTGTGCTTTGTCTCCCACCCCTGCCGTTCCTTTTCCTGGTTTCCTTTCTGCTCTGACTCTCCTCTATTCAGCCTATTTTCTGCACGTGCACTTGAACTCTAAAAAAAAAAAAAAAATCTGTCTGCTTTCCCCTCCCCTCTCCCTCCCTCCCTCTCTCTCTCTCTCTCTCTCTCTCTCTCTCTCTCCCCCTCTCTCTCCTAGGCTGAGGCTTGAAATAGTGCTAGCAGGCAGCACAGAGAGCGAGCGGGAGGGAAAGGAGAGGGCGAGGGGGACAAAAAAGGGGAGAGAGATGTTGAGAGGGGGGGAGGGGAAGAAGCTTGGACGGGCAGACACAGAGAGCACAGGGTTGGTCTGTGTGTGTGTGTGTGTGTGTGTGCGTGTGTGTGTGTGTGTGTGTGTGTGTGCGTATGAACATGTCTGCACATTTGTGAATACACAGTCGTGTACCTTTGCTTCAGATGCGCCGTTTCACACTGATGTGGTGGGGGTGATACAGTAATCCACATGTGATGTTCGCCTACATACCAGAAAAGAACAACATGACTTTTTGGGGTCAAGGGAAGAAATTATTGAAACAGTGGCACTCTACGGTGTTAAACTGGTAGCTAAAAAAATCTTTAAAAAAATGAAGCAATGCATAGGAGACAGTGTGTAATATAATGGTTGTTCATTATTAATTAATCCCACAATTTTCTTGATTAATCACCCAGTCGGAATAAGTACTTTGCAAATAATGGAAACGTCTTATCTCCTGCTAAGACAAGCCAAAAAGTGACGCCTTCAATCTGCTTTATGTCTTTGAAAAGCCCCCCCCCCAAAAAAACAAAGCCAAAAGGCATTTAACTTACAATGGGATGAGACAGCAGGAAAGCTGCAAATCCCACTTCAAGTAAATTAGAAATTACACAATGAACAGTTTGCGCTTCCTGTCTACTGACAAATCAATTAACCGCCTAATTTCAGAATCAAACGGATCTTCAAGTCACATTTGTTTTGGAATAAAACGCAAACCTGCAAACATGACAGGCTCGCGGAAACGTGGCAGGGAATGTGTTTTTAAATGTCCTTTTAAGAAAGAGAGGAGTCGATATATAGTCGTATTAAAATTAAGACCTCACCCTTCTCGTGAGTCATTCACCATTCTGCCCAAGTGTCGACAGGTTGCAACAGTTTCGTATGACTCTTTCTTGTGGTCTGAAATATAAGCATAAAAAGCATTTCCTTGACTTAATCTGCCATGAGCGTAAGACAGATGGGTCAGTCTCTTTGGCAATGGAGAGGCTTAAAGACGATCAACTTCAGTGGATTTTGAAACTGCAGCTCAGTTTGTAGCCGAGGCAGACCTCAAGTTCACGGGGTAACTACAGAAACTTCTGGATAAAGGGTGCCGTGAATAAGCCTCTGAGATCATTTAGGTACAAACATGATGTGAAAGGACGAGTCACAGGTGGTCAAGGCAGAACTGTTGCTCCATCTTAAGACAAAAACTAAAATTATGAAGAATTTCAAAACTATCTGGTAGCACTGACACTTTGACACTATCCTAAACCAAACACGACGGGATAATGAAGGCGCCACTGCCGCAATCATGTCCTGCTCATCCATGTTTTGCTTCTAGTGTCTGTATGAGGTGTGTCCCTGTGCCTGTTGCCACTATAATTAATGTGATGTGATGTGAAAGGACAAGTCATGAGTGGTCAAGGGAGAACTGCGATGAATAGACCTCACTAAGAAGTTCTTAAGATCTTAAGACAATAACTAAATTCAAGGGAGGAATAAGAGTTTCACTTTTCAATATTGGTGGCAGCCTTGAAACTATCCTAAATCTAAAAAGTCTGAAAAATATTGGAACCATTGCAGTGATCATAATTTATTATTTAAAAAAAAAGTAATCTACCAAGTCTTGGATTTTAGTCTTGGGTTTTTGGGTGTACATGAGGAACTGCCTTCTTGTCAATGTCTCAACACACAGATTTTGTTTTATTCTTATCGCATTATTATAATGTAATATGTACTATTGGTTATGACATTGTCCTTGACAAAGTTGTATTGCTGATGGCAAACTTTTGACACATTGAGTGTTTGACTGGGTTTTTGTTTTTGTCTAATGATGTATTTCATGATCATTTCAGCATTATTTTAAGTGTGCCCATGTAGGTTTTGTTCCTTTCTTTTTGTTCAAAACTCTTGAGCTTATTCTTTGGCTAAGAGCCCTCTCTATCTTCCTGCGACATCAGCCTGGGACAAAGGTAAACAACGTGTGAAAGACAACGGAGGCAACAAACTCTGAGGTCAGGAGGAAGAACAGAAACTAAAGCTTTACAAACCCTCCACTGCTGCTGTCGTTTTCCTTCCCCTCACCGGCTCTCACTGCTACACACCTCCTGTACAGAAACCCCCTCCGGCTCTGAGGAAACACAGAAGTGGGCCAGAGATCAGAAAACATGGCGAATAGGGCGGCGGCAGCTCCCCCTGGCGGTCGGAGTGGGAACTACAGTCCGCAGGCGGCGTCGCCATGGCGACAAACCTGGTTTTCTTTAACTGTCAGTCAAACATGAAGCCGCTCCATGCTATTAGGGGTAGAATATTAGCGTTAGTTTGAGGCATAGATGGTATATTTGTTTTTCAAGCTGCCGCTGCTGCTGCATGGTGAGGGTTAACTCAGGCTACGGCAGCCCCCCCACCCCCCATCCCCCCCTCCTCCCTCTGCCTCCCCCCCGCGTCATCCCTTCTCAGCATCCTCCCTTGAACCGCACCGCCGCATTAGCTGCCATCGGCTAAACGGGCTAAAACTGCACCACCTGGCCCAGCCACAGGGGAAATAAACAGTAAGTGTGTAGTATATTTATCACTAGTGAATAACGAGAAAGCTGCATGTTACATCTTGCTGTGCTGTCGCCCCGTCACTGAATACTAGTATTAACCAGACAGCAGCTAGGCTAATGTGAGGCCAATCCACGTGTTAAAAAAAAACATTATTAATTTATTTTTAAAGCTCTCCAATTTTACCTTAGATGCCCAGTGTGACGGTGAAAGATGTCAACCAGCAGGATTTCGTCAGGGCTCTGTCAGCCTTCCTGAAAAAGTAAGTGAAACCTTAAATAAAATAAATAAAAACAAGACTGATACTCTGCAGAACTGGCTGATATCTACCTGTCAATCACACGCACGCACGCACACATAAGATATGCAAATCTATTTTGAAGCTGTACTGATGTGATTAATATATGCAAGTAAGAGAGAAGGGTTTTTCAGAAAGGCACTAGAGAGAGACAGTGGATTTAGACTTTTATTTGTGCTTCCATGGGGAAATTCACGTGTTTGTCAGGAGCACAAAACAACAAAACCACAAAATAGAATAGAGCAGAAAGCGTTTATTGTTATTTTGCAGGAATAGGAAGAAAGAAAATGCTACATCCATCCATTCATCCATTATCTTACCTTGCATTGTATCCATTGGTGGGACAGGAGTCTGTATCAATGTCCAGCAAACATCGGATAAAGGCACGGGATACACCCTGGACAGGTGTCTGGTCCATCACAGCACACATTGACCATTCACTCTCACTCTCACTGCCTTTGGTCGGTTGAGAGTCTCCAGTCAACCTAAATAACCACGTTTTTGGACTGTGAGAGGAAGCTCTGAGAAGAAGTCCACACAGCCATGACCAGGATTAGGCAATCTCCTTTCTATGAGGCGACAGCGCTATTCACGAGGCCACGTGTCACCCCAAATATGCCACGTGTACAATGAAATTGCAGGGGCTACTTTGCAGGAGCTACTTCTGAGGTGCAGACAAGTACAGACAATTTGGCGTTTACACGGCAAACAACACTGTTGCAACAAGATTGTTGCGTAACAGACACCAAGACAAAAGTTGACACACTGTGTCGAATAAGATGGTCCTAGCTCTGCAACTCGCACAGAGACTTCTGCCGCACGTGTGCTGGACAGGATAGCTGTCGCAGTCGTGCAGCAAGTGAGTATAAGATCTGAGTATAAGAGCAGAAACAAGGAAAAGATGCAGGAAAAAAAAAACATTGTCAAAATGTGTCTGGCAGCAAGTCTGGCAGCGGTTGACCCATTTAAAGCCCTAAATACACTCAAGTATATTTGTAAAAGTTTGAAATAATAAACATTTTAGCCAAAGGAACAGCCAATCTGATAACCAGCCCCACTGTTTATTTTGAGAAATGAAGAATAAGCCAAGAACTTGGCAAACGTGATGTTATCTCATGTGGGTTTGGCTGCACTTGCTGGAGTGTGTATGTAACGCATATATTTATAGATAGAATCTGGATAATTGACTTAACATAAGGCATGAAAAGACAGAAATCAGTGGTATATGAATAGATCCTACAGAGTGTATTAATCCAAAATTATTACAAGCAACTTAAACAAGTAAAATGAAAGACAAATGGAAGTGTTTGATTTCGTTTCACGTATTTAGTTTATTTGATTGTACAATACAATACAAAAGTACAAAGTGATTGCAGACATCCAGGCTATCCATACACTCTTGTATGCTTTAGTTTGCAGCCACGTACTTTAATCACATCAACCAGCGTCCTTTGTTTTCTGTCTCTCGATATCTAATTCTCTAAGCAATTCATTCCATTTCGGAGATTTGTTTTTTGTGTTATTGTTTTCTGTGTTTTGGGCGGATGGGCATGAGGACTTTGAGCCAGACTTTATTTGCTTCGTCACTGATGACTCATCATTCACTGGTTGATTTTTAGAGCATTTTCGGTCCACAGATCACTGCTTCACTGCTTCACACGGCTTGTGAGAAGAGATTAAAGAGGCCCCCCATCGCAAATGCAGGCATAAATATTGTACAAGGGCTGCTTTTTGTTTTTGTGTGAGGAATCGCAGTCACAGCCTGGGAGGCTGCAGTCACATCTGGAGCTGAAATGTCTGCTGCAGTTTCCCCTCAGAGCCTCCTAAATGTCACAGATACTGGCAAACAGTGAGGGTAAAATGGCCGACAGTCACCAGGGCCACTCCGCACAGAACAATCTCTGAGGTTAAACGGGTCATTAATGCTTAAATGACCTATAGACAAATCAAAAATGTCACTTTTACCTCGTATGATTGACTGTAGTTTCTGAGGTCGTACAAGGTTCCAATTTTAATGGTGTTGGTCCTTCACACATTGTAGAAAGTACACTATTAGGATAAATATCTGTATCTCTGAGTTTTGTGCCTTTAGTTGTTTTCATGTGTTGCTCTTATCGATCGCTGATTGGTTTCTCAGGTCTGGCAAACTAAAAGTCCCAGAATGGGTGGACACTGTGAAGCTGGCCCGGCATAAGGAGCTGGCTCCGTGTGATGACAACTGGTTTTACACCCGAGCTGGTAAGTTGTCGGGTTGGAAATGATCGATCAGTTCACCGATTGTGGCAATCCATGAATTGCCAACATGCGGCTGAAAATCCATTATTTAATAGGCGATTACACTAAAGAACAAATCTGCAGCTCCTGTTCCCTCTGAATGAGTTGTGACTCCTCAGACAATAGGCACACAGCTTTCGGTTATGTGAGTGAATTTCATCATTTAACTTGCGTCAACAGTAATGATGAATCTCTTCTCACAGATCTCTCTGTGAGAAATATGGCTCCGGGATATAGCATCTAATGACTTTTGTTGCGGAATCTTTGACCTCTGTTAACGTTAAGCAAGTGAAATACTTGTGATTTCTTTACGTTTTCGTCATCTCTGGGTCCCGTTTTAGGGATGTCAGCTCACATGCGAGGCCGCTTGTGTAACACTGATCCTGGTACAGTATATACAATGAAAGCACATGCACACAGCCGCTGTGTATGTTATCTGCTCAGGCCTATGGACACTAACAATAGCATGAGGGTCTACAGAGAGAAATGTCAAACATTCGATAAGCTGGAATGTTTGATTTCATGTCTTTGGGGTGAGCAGCGCAGCTGACTAAACAGTGCACTGTGCAACATACAGCCTGTACGGTATAGTCTCTCCGTCTCGCCAGCGTCCACGGCTCGCCACCTCTACCTGCGAGGGGGGGTCGGCGTGGGCTCCATGATCAAGGTCTACGGAGGGCGTCAGAGGAACGGCGTGTGCCCCGCCCACTTCAGCGTGGGCTCCAGGAACGTGGCCCGGAAGGTCCTGCAGGCTCTGGAGGGACTCAAAATGGTGGAGAAGGACCCAAACGGGTGAGAGAGAGAGAGAAAGTGAGACAGAGAGAGAGAGAGAGAGAGAGAATTTGAAGGTGACCCAGTATGGCTGAATGAGTATATCTGGTATTAACATACAGTAGAAGCTACTGAACACTGATGCCTCAGATGCTAGTTTACGGTCCTGTTTTCAGGTGTGGGAATATCACAGTACGTCTCTGCCCAGATCATGCTAATCTGGCAACCACATTTATGATCACGTAACTTTACAGTTCATGCTAAAGAAATGAACTGAGTCACATACTGCAGATAGATAGATAGATAGATAGATAGATAGATAGATAGATAGATAGATAGATAGATAGATAGATAGATAGATAGATAGATAGATAGATAGATAGATAGATAGATAGATAGATAGATAGATAGATAGATAGATAGATAGATAGATAGATAGATAGATAGATAGATAGCTCCTTTTGTGCTCATTTGAATGAGTTATAGATGTGTTTTGTTCTCATACGCCTACAGAGGACGGAGGCTGACCTCTCAGGGCCAGAGAGATCTGGATCGGATCGCTGGTCAGGTGGGTTGTGTCAGACTTTCCACCTCTGGGCTGCATTTTATTGACATCTCGAGTCATTTATGTGTAAAAATATTCAAATGAATAAATACAGTAATACATCATTCTTAAAAAAAACCACGAACAACAACAACTGTTGTAACTTAAATACAGCCACTTTGCATAATCGGAAAATATATTCAACACATTTATATTTCAGGGCCAAGGCAACATCCCAGTATTAAATGATTCATTTGCAGTCCGGAGGATGGGATTAAATGAACAGTCTTGAACCAGACACGAACCATAAATTCAATAATGTTTAAAAGACGTATTGGAAGCTCATTATAATGCGTCGATTCAGATTTTAACCCAAAATGACTTGCATTGAAAATCAATTAAAAGTCTGAAGTCATAACGACCTACAACCAGGCTGAAACACCACGTAGGTTTCGGTGTTGCTATACATGTCATGTCCTGCAAAGGCACTCCTCAAATAGGGAGGCAGTTAGTGCTGTTGTAATAATGGTTCAACTCAAACTGTGCTGTAATGTTTGTACTCCAGTAGCCAGGTTAGATATTTATCACTCTGCCCTCAACCTGAAACATTTTAATAACCGCCTCACATTCACAGCCCCCCCCCTCCCCCCTCTGCTCCCTCTGACTTTTTCCTTCTGTGTGCTCAGGTTGCCTCTGCAAACAAGAAACAGCGAAGTTTACAAAGTGCCATCTGAGAAATGCATGTAAAGAATCCAGACGAGCGAAATGCCTTGCTGCTTATTTACTCGAGCTCTGCTGCGCCTGTGTCTCGCATCGCCCCGGTGCCGGCGGTGAGCGAGCACCAAGGCCAGTTCATAGAGATGCATGCGTCTATATAGCACTGTGAGGGACAGATCAAACAACACACACGGATGCTTTTGCAGCAGTTTATTTCTTTATTTCTTTTTATTGTTTCCACCGAGTCAGCAGCGGCCTTGTGACAGAAAACCAGTGAATGCAGACACACACACACTCAGTGTTACAGAGCAGGAGCATGTTAAGTGTTATTATGCCAGCAACTGTGAACGTCATTGTCCAAGCACATTTAATGCTGATGAGTATTTAATGACTGTCGGATGCGGAACATTATGGGTAAACACGTTATTTATGAGATGTATGTGAATGGCGCAGTGATAAATGAGGTCTTCCAGAATAAACCGAGTATGTACACAGTAACCTGTGTGAGGATGTGTGTGTGTTTGCGTGTGCGTGTGTGCGTGCTCAGTAGTTGCTCATGATGGACTTGATCCAGGAGGTGTAGCGGCACACGCGGGCGTACACGCTGGGGTGTCCCACCATGGCGCAGTCGTAACCCCAGGACACGACTCCCTGTAGCTGACCGCTGCACACCAGTGGACCGCCGGAGTCGCCCTGCAAACAGGAGGAAGATGAGGAAGAAGAGGAAGAGGGGGTGTTATCAGGAACAGACACGTGGGATTAGGTTATGACTGGTTTCAGATCTCTTTCTCTTGAGGTGTGGTCAGAACGCAAAAACGCTTTGTTACAGAGTCCATACCTCACTGGATCTGGCAAATTACCTCTTTAAAATGTAGGTAAATATGCCAAACCAGCCCCACACACACATTTACTCCCTGGGGGCAATTTAAACAGTTTCCAATCACCCTAAACATGCATGTTCTTTAGATAGTAATGGTAGAAAATCCTCAGAAAGGCCCTCAGTTTGCAATTTTTTGCAAAACTAGAATTGGGTTTTAATGAATGCAGATTGAAGTACAAGCACGATACAATAAAATATAAACCGTCGTTACACATAGTGCTATAAAGCAGTTACAAATAGATAAAGCAACTGTAGAAAAAGCTCTGTTTTCATTATTGCCTCATGTCACCGAATATATAGAGGCTGCTCGCAATGATCCCAGCATCCCTGCTGTGCTCTGATAAAACCACTACGTTAGCTGATATTTGTTAAATAATGAGTAACAGGGTGTAGGTGGCATCTCTGAAAACTTTATTAAAATCGCTCTTGACAAGCCTGAAGAGGAAACATGTTGGGGAGGTGGGGGGGCTTAATTAAGAGTGTGTCTCTTGCAGCACAGTTTCATCATCTTCCCACAGTGGGTGATACAGAATGGATAGATGCACCATCTGAACCAAAAGGAGGCTTAGAGGAAAAATAAGTGGCTATGGCTGCGTACTGCGTGCGATGCACACTCACGGACCACCTGGCTCCCAGAGTGTCGGCCACGCTTTTTTGTGTTTGTTGTTTAACTCACTTGGCAGCTGCTGGCGCCTCCATGCATGAATCCGGAGCAGATCATGTTGTCGGTGAGGAGGTGGGGGTAGGCGTTCCTGCAGATCCTGTCATCGACGATGGGCTGCCTCAGGCACTGCAGCCTGTCGGGAAAGTCGTCTGGTAGGGGGGAGAGAGGGAGGGGGGGGGGATCAGGGAGACAATAGCTGCACCTTACAGTGTGTTCTACAAGCAGATGTCACATTTGGTGAGGAGACAATGTATGCATGTAATCAGCTATTAATAATGGGTTGATAGATCAGGCCATCCTTAACATGTTATCATCCCTGCTTATTATTATAGACTGAATGAAATATAGGATTTCAACAAAAGTAGCTGTATAATAAATAACCTATTATTAAATGGTGAATTGCGTTAAAATCCAACACAGACACAAGAACATCTCAATTCAACAGAAAAAAAGATGGTGAGTGATGATAAGATTGGTGAATAAGTACATACTATTTTGTATACATATATATTTTTCTTTCTTTATAATGTCAGTATGTTTTCTGACGTTTCTATTCAAGCCTTGACAAAGTTTCTGCCTCACCTGCAGATGATCAGTTTGATTTCATTCAAATAATCCACTGTAGGTGTAAGTAAACCAATGAAGGCTTGTTCAGACATGAAACAACCTAGTCACAAACCCAACACCCCTCAGATACCTGTGGCCTGGATGAGCGAGGCTCTCTACTTGTTTAACTATCTAGAGAATTGACATAAACGTCTGTTGATATGAGATTCACTGCTGCTTGTCTTTTAATACATTAACCAAACTCTCTCTCTGGCAGCTGTTACACCCTGTCTTGGGTAAACTGGATTCATTCACATCCTCCAGAATGACAAGGTTGCTTTGTTCAGGGCTGCTGCTTGTTCAGCGTTTTTGTTTTCTCTCAAGTGTATGAGTCATCCCACACCTTCTCTCACTTCCTCTCTTTCTCTCTCTCTGAATTGAATTGAATTGAATTGAAATGAACTGAACTGAATTGAACCGAGTGCCTTGAATTTGACTCTGGGTCACAAACAGGATGCAGAACTTCAACTGGAATTTGGTTTCAAGTTAAAACTCACTAAAATTAAATCGAAATAAAAAAATAAGTGGTGTGTAAGACTGAAACTGTATTTCAGTGTGATTTATGTAAAATAAATCCACAGAAATTGAGCGCAAATTGGTCAATTTGGCATATTTTAACTTTCATTTTGAGGAACCAAAAGTTTCCAAAATGGCTGCCAGACAAAATGAGGGATATAGCTTTTGCATGAAAGCTATTTTGCTGCCACAACTCATAGTCGGAGCTGCACTTTATGATTTATGTTTTATGAAAACATCTTATGTCTATAAATTGTGCAATATTGCCTTGACTTTTTGTCATTTGATTGAGTCTTAAGACTGAACTGAAAAACAATATTACTCTGTGTTTTACAAATGAGAGGTATTTTCAGAATCAAATGATATTGTGATTTATATTTTGACATCAACTATTCCCACTATTTCTGTAGCCTGACCAAATGGAATTTCTTCTCATCACATTGAATTCCTCTTCCTGTCAGTCCCTTCCGACTTCCTGTGGGGCGGGGCCAGTTCAGAGCCATGCTACTCACTGCCGTTGGCGGCCATGTTGCCCCACCCTGACACCATGCAGTTCTCGTCGGCCACGGCGCAGCGGGAGGGCAGGGCCACGGTCTGGACGTAGCTGTTGAGGGCGGCGGGCCGGCTCAGCTTGATCATCATGATGTCGTTGTCCAGGTTGTAGCTGTTGTACTGCGGGTGCTTGATCAGCATGGCGGCGTCGATCCACTGCTCCGTGCCCTCGTTCGTGGCGATGTTGTGCTCGCCGAGACGCACCTGGACGCGGCTGGTCAGTGGGAAGAGATAGGGAGATAAACGAGCTGGGCCGCCAGCAGATTTAACCATTCACACTTAGTCTGACTCTGATGACACAGTAACATGGGATCTAACCACCTGTTGTTGGGAACTGGGACCAGTAAGTGGACACCCCGGTGACTTGACTTGACAGTAACTACATTTAATACAGTTACTGATATTTAATAATTCTCCAAAAAGCATAGTCACACTGTATATGTTTATCATACCTACAAAAAATCCTATTCTCTCATATGTCTAATACTGTATTTCAATCATTAGTTTCAATATCATGTGCAGTATTATGTTTTCCTACATCTGCAGTATCACATTCAAGATCCTGTGCAATGTCATCAAACTCTAATGCAGTACACTCGTCATTATGTGTTTCCTGCCTGTCGTTACTGATGAACTCCATATGTCATCTTAATGTGTATTCTGCTTAATACACCTCACCTCTCCGGTCAGGCACTGGCATTCTTTGTTGTTGTAATGTACTTTATGTTGTCTTTGGAGCAGTCTCTGGCATAAAAGAGACTCCTTTCTGCTTTTTGTTGTCATCATCGAGTACCAGCCATTCATTTTATTAACCTGTTTTACACCTAGTTAGTGTCTGATCCCGGCACATATGGTGGCTGGACAGGTCGCTAATCCATTGAGACACACACACACATACACACACATCACTTACTCATGCTTTCACACTCTCGGTCTCATTTTGGACTGTGGGAAGAACAGCAGTGACCCACAGAGTGTTTACCTTGTTGCACCGAGCCAAGTTCTCGACGTCAACACAACCTGTGCCGTACTTACGACTTGTAGCAGTGAGCGGCGGACAACACCCACTGGCTGGAGATGAGGGAACCACCGCAGAAGTGGTATCCGGCGTTCAGGGACACCTGGTAGGGCACAGAGTGCCTGGAGCACTCATACCCGCCGACAACCCTCTCGTCCTCTGCAGCGACTGAAACAAGACGAGGAGGAGGACGGTGACACGTGGAAAACCCTCACGGAGCTACATCTGTAGCATCAGTGGAGACGTGTTCTCTCTTACACGCTGCTCCGAGCAGAACCAGGAACACCAGGGCCTTCATGGTGGCTTTCCTCCGACTGTAGGAGAGTCCACGCTCCAAACTCTTTATATATATATGTCTGCGCCAGCCTTTTCGGTGGCAAAAATCCTCAAGGTCAATCATAAAACCCGGCCCTGGGAAAGAGCCACATGGCTAAAGGCAACAGCAAGACCTTGACTGATGTCAAAACCAAAAGGGGAAAAAAAAACTCAACTTAACAGAACTTCTGGTTGAGCTGTGCTCTTGATGTGACAGTTATGTAATCAAATATTATATAATTTTAACACAGTGTGTGCCAAGAATGGAGGGACAGCTTCATTATCAGTGACTTGACTGGATGCTCTATCTCTATCTGCCAGGACGGAAACTGCTGTATCATGTGCAGAGGATGCTGGTGGTAGAAAGATAGTTTGATGGAATTCACACTTTTCTATCTTCCTTTACCTTTTCACATGCCTGATAGCAGCACATGAGGCTCGCAGGTGGCGCTGGTCTCCGGGTTGCAAGGGGCGCTGCTCTGTGATTCGTACAGTAGAAACCCCGATAAGACCGTTGCAAAACCGTGGTTTCCATGCTCGCTGGGCATGACCAACAGCACGTGTGACTTGGCTCAGGGGGAATGTGGTCTTCCATGGATGGGAGGGTCAGTGGTTCAGTCCCGGCTCAGCCTAGATCCACATGTCAAAGTATCCTATGGAAAGATGCTGGGCCTCAGTCTCCAACGCTGTGTCGTCAGGTGTGACTGGTTAAAGCTCCTGGTTAGAGAGGACAGACCATGTAGGGTAGACCCTGCCACCTGTGCTAAAAGCACTATATGAGAACCAGTCCATTTACCCACTGGACTCAACATAAACCTCTAGCTTTACAGCCCACATGGACACCTATTCAGCTGAGGAAAATGTTGAAGTGCACAGTGATGAAAAAAAAAGCAACTGTCCATTTACTCCACAGTATGGAGTATACTCTCGACCCCTTTTATGCCTGTTGAACTCTTTTCAGCAGCTCAAACTGATTCAGTTTAATGTATGTGTTCAGTTAGAGTTTGTTACATGTAGTCAGGTAAACATGCATGTTTAGGTCGATTGGAGACTGGGAGAGAGTGAGGTAGGTGTGTGTGTGTGTGTGTGTGTGTGTGTGAGTCTTGTGAGAGACTGGAAACTCAAGCAGGTAAGGAAACGCATGAATTGATATGTGTGACTTCATAAAAGGAATGAGGCAAACGACAGTGTGTGTCAAAGTGAAACCCATCTCAACGCCCACGTTTCAACATTTCAAAACTTTTATTGAACATAAATTAAAAACGGTAGGTAAAAAAATATTTAACAGGTTTAGAAATTCTTTATACAACTATGTACAGGCAAGGATCCATAGATAAAAGTGACAAAGCTTTGCGTTTTAAAAGCCACTGATTAGGCCCCGTAGACAATATGAACGGCCACAGCGTTCAGACCTCCAATAGATTTCCAGGAGTCCTAAAAAACACATCCGACAGCTGTGTTCGCTTACACACAGGACATCGAAAATTAGCACAAAAAAAAACCCATGTGGGCCAATTACTGTCACGAAATTACTGCAGGCATGATCGCAAATCAGTGTCGAGTCAGTTGTGTTGTTGAGAGGATGAGAGGATCAGTAAGACTGAACAATGCAGGAGCAGTGTCTCAGCATCTGTGCCGTGTAATTTGTCTCGCTTCATAACACCATTGAGGTAGTACACCTAGAGCGGAAAAAGTAACAGGACAAAGAGGGTGCAAATCAGGCAAAACGGCCGCCAATAGGAGAGAAACAGAGAGAAACAGAGAGAGAGAGAGAGAGAGAGAGAGAGAGAGAGAGAGAGAGAGAGAAAAGAGAAACCTATTGATCGAGGGTCATTACTGAGCAACAGCTGCGGGTCCATTAGTCAGGCCTTCGCTCTCAAATAGAAAAAGCTTTTACACGTTGCTTTGCGCCAGCCTGTTGTACATATACATTTATTGTTCAAATATACAAAAGTACAAAAACGATTCATAAGGGACCGTGCAGAGCAAGATCACTACATCCAGGCCCAACCCTGCACCACTGAAACGCTCCCTCATAGACCTTATAAATACATGGACAGCACGAAAGAACACTTAGAGAACAGACCGCGGGAAGCAGGATAAAAGCACTCGCATCAAGAGGAACTTCAAACTCGACAGAATGAGAGGAGAGAAGAGGAGGAGGAGGAGGAGGAGAAGAGGAGGAGAAAGGGAGAACTGGGGCGTGGATGACTACGTTAAAACTACGTCTTGGGTTAAATGTCACCAGCACCTGAAACAATGTCCCTGCTCAGAAGTCAGAGAGTGAGATCTGAAGGTAGCTGCACTAAAATGTACACAGGTTGAAGTGTTTATTTTGTGTAAAGTGGAGAGAGAGATAGAGATAGAGAGAGAGAGAGTGAGAGAGTGAGAGAGAGAAACAAAACATCAGCCTTGTGTGATTGTGACGGGAGGTCGTCTTAAAAAGTGAGGTGCTGCATCTCAGAGGTTAACCCCCCCCGTCCCACCTGGCTGTATGGAACCAGTTCCAGCAGAGGCTGATGGTGCATAACAACAACAACAACAACAACAAAAACAAAAACAAAAAAAACTGTACTGTAAAAGCTGGAAATGTGTGTTGTGAGCGATGGCAAAAAAAACAAAAAAAAAAGAGGACAGTAAACAAAGCCCCACCCTGAAAAAGACATAGCTTCACCATCCCAACAGGCCTGAAGTCTTATCGTGTCGTGCCCGACCTTTGACCTATGGCTCTCGTGTAGTTTTCTGTGACAGTCAACAGCAGGAAACAAAGACGAAGCCTGGGATTTAAAACACAAAAAGAAAACAAGTCGAGTCTGTAAAAGGGATCCTCGGGCCGGGGCCGAGGACTGTCAGTAGGTCGTGTGTGTGTGTGTGTGTGTGCACGTGTGTGTGTGTGTCAGCGAGCTCATGTTCACAGCTACGTCACAACAGCTCATTAATACGCTCCACGTGCTGGATCCAAATGCATCAGGAGGCACTGCCAGTGCCTGTGTGCGTGTGCGTGTGTGCGTGTGCCTGTGTGCGTGTGTGCGTGTGTGTGTGCGTGTGTGCGTGTGTGTGTGCGTGTGCGTGCTAGTTGAGGAAGTGGCGGCAGCGTCGGGCGCCGCAGTTGCAGTGCAGCTTGTTGCTCTCGTCCTCGATGGGGAACTTGTAGTCGTAGGTGAGCTCCTCGCCGCGGTAGATCTTGCGCAGGGCGAAGATGACGATGTGCTTGCGGCCGTCCACGTTGATGACGCGCGAGTAGCAGTTGGGCTCGCACGAGTGGTTGATGAAGCGCGCCGCGTTGCCCTGCATGGTGGCGTCCACCACGTCGAAGTCGTCGATGCGGAACATGTAGCAGCCGATGCCCTGCGGGACACACGGCCGTCAGGGGGCTGGCACGCTTCACTTCCTGCTCCCTCTCTGACTCGCTCTACACGCCGCTTGGCTTTTCACTTATCGCACTGCCTGACCCGGGTCCCTGAGTTCACCTCAGCAGCTTCCTAAGACTCCTTTAAGACCTCAGCAGCATCATCATCATCATCATCATCATCATCATCATCATCATCATCATCATCATCATCATCATCACCTCTTCAAGCTGTAGCCAGCAGCACGACTTTAACTTGCCACACAGTAGCAATCTATAGAGCACAACCGTACAGCTGATCCCAGATCAGATGAGAAGGAGCGAATTCAACCAAAGGCAAAGTTTATTAAATATACGGCTGTTTATATGGCCAATATATGTATATGGTCAATATACTCAATGTTTCACCATAAATACACTAGACTCTATGCAGGCTAGCTACTTAAAAAGAGCTTGAAAGAAAAGGAATGTCATAAAACTGCCATTAAGACTTTTGAAGTGCCTTCATTTTCCACCAGGGGATTCTCAGGAATTAACCCTTTATTCTCGCTTCAGATCGAAAGCATTCATCACACAAGACTAGCGGTGGCTTTCAGTCAGAAACATTCACACCGAGACTGGACTCTATTTAGCCTATTCTGCAAGATCAAAACACTAAATCTGAGGCTCCTCGATACATGTGAAATGACAGGTTGCTGCATGGACACATCATTTCACTTGACAAGATTTCTTGATGTAAGATTGTTGTTGCTTGAAACGGGGAAAGGCAAATACCACTTCTGACTGTGTGTTGTGTAGTAGCCTCTAGCAGAGGCCGGGATGAGGACTCTAGGGGTCTACAGACCTTGCTGTCGTAGTACTTCTCCCGCTTGTCCGTCAGCACGGCTCGGATGACGGTGCCGGCGTACTCGATCACCATCTCTCCCGCCTCGATGTTCCTCTTGCAGAAAAGGCCTCGACCGTGAATCTCAGATCTGAGAGAGCGACCGAGCAGGGAGCGGTTAAACCTCCTTCAGGATTCGCTGTACTTTCATGTTTCTATCATCCCCCTCTGCTACCGTTACCTGTAAACTCCTACTGCCTCTTTGGAGATTTTCTCCAGGTGCCTGTACCTCATGGCCATGGGGAGCTCACTGCTGGTGGCTCGTCTGGTAGGGGGGGGACAGAGGGGGGGACAGGGGGGGAGACAGAGGAGGAGACAGGGGGAGACAGAGGGGGAGACAGAGGGGGAGACAGAGGGGGAGACGGGGGGGGCAGGAGGAGACAGAGGGGGAGACAGAGTGGGGACAGAGGGGGGGACAGGGTGGGAGACGGGAGGAGACAGAGGGGGAGACAGAGGGGGAGGACAGAGGGAGACAGAGGGGGGGGACAGAGTGGGAGACAGAGGGGGAGACAGAGGAGGAGACAGAGGGGGAGGACAGAGGGGGGGACAGAGGGAGAAAGAGGAGGAGACAGAGGAGGAGACGGGGGGGGGGCAGAGGGGGAGACAGAGGGGGGGACAGAGGGGGGGGGGCAGAGTAGGAGACAGAGTGGGAGACAGAGTGGGAGACAGAGGGAGGAGGAGCAGTTAGCACATGTCCAGGCAATGTCTTCAGGAACTTTGGTTTCATCCCACAGTCCAGAAACATGCATAATTAGATCGACTTAGGCAGACATATTGTTACACTGTCGTGAAGTTTCACCCCCGTTACCTGGAAGACTTGAGAGGGAATTCATCGTCCTCCTCATCACACGGGCCCGTGATGTCAGGACGATCTCTGAACTGCGATGCCAGGAAACTGAACATATCGAACGTGGTTTTCCTGAACAGAAAAGAAAAGCGTTAAATCCACCTTGGACGTGGGCCAGAGTCATGACCTCGGCCCTCCGGGGCGGGGGCGGGGGAGGGGGCGGGGTGGGTACCTGGAGTAGACCTCGGAGCGGGCGCAGCCGCTGGGGTTGAGCGGCAGCTCCTCCTCCACCTCGTCGCAGCGGTGGAAGCGGAAGCGGTGGCTCTTGCAGCTGGCGGCGCCCTGCAGCTGCTCCAGCAGGAAGATGACGGCGTCGTGCAGCACGCCCAGCACCCGCGGGCCCGTCATCCCGTTCAGAGGAAGCTGCTTCAGGTGGAAGCCCGCCCGCGCCTCCAGCACGCCGTCGATCACCGCCCGCCAGGCCACTGCAGGGGGGGGGGGGGGGGGGGCAGGGGGAGGGGGAGAGAGAGGGAGAGACAGAGAGACAGACAGACAGAGAGAGAGAGAGACAGAGAGAGAGAGACAGAGAGACAGAGAGAGACAGACAGAGAGAGAGACAGACAGAGAGAGAGAGACAGACAGAGAGAGAGAGAGACAGAGAGACAGAGACAGAGACAGAGAGAGAGAGAGAGAGAGAGAGAGAGAGAGAGAGAGAGAGAGGGTCAGTGAGGCCAGCAGGCACGCTTTATCCACTATGGAAACGCAACAGTCATGAAAACAGCTCATTTCAGAGAAAGCATTTCAGCTCCAGCTACTTCAACCACACCCTGGAGTTAGTTAGTGGTTAAGGGTGACAGGATACATTACGTCCAATGCTGTTGAGTCTGATTGCTACTCGGCCACTGCAGAGTGTGATCAGGTGCACAGGCGGTCTACCTGAGCGGAACACTCTCAGGTTTTTCTCTTTTACCTTCTATGCTGTTGGCCTTGACGCTGAAGCCGTCGTCGCTGGTGATTTCGAATCGCAGGTGAGGCTGGTTCATGTAGGTCCGCTTCTGGTCCTGAGGACATGCATCTTCTTCTGAGCTGAAACCTGGAAAGTTCATTCAAATCTCATGAATACAGGAAAATGTCTTTCAGGAAATGAATCTAAAGGATTCCTGGGTGGAGGAGGAGCGGTTTTGGGTCAGGGCTCATGCAGAGAAATGAATGAGGAGGGTGTACCTGAATACGGGCCCCAGTCGGAGAGGTCTCCGTGGCGAGCGCTGATCCACATGTGTGTTTTACCCTGGATGTTGAAGTCGGGGTGTGCGTGCGAGGGCGGACTCTCGTCCGTGGGATACCTGAGCAGAGAGCGGCGGAGTGTTACACGCCTTGGCCGAGCAACACATTTGAGTATTTCACCGGGAAAGGTCAGGGGCGATGGAGAGCTGCTGCAGGGTTGGTAAACAGCACAGAGGTCAGCGTGATGGTGAGCAAGTGTCCAGCAGCTGTGTGGCGCCTCCTGTCCAGGTTGCCATGGCGATGGCAGCCCAGCCACTCGGCTCCTCGTGACTCATCAGAAACCATGGACCACTGTAAACCCTGTGGGGAAGGGCTCAGGACCCTGTTGCTGTGTCTGAATGGTGTCTCTGGGTGACACGTTTGTAGCAGTCCAACAATTTGCCAGTCGTTCCACCTCACCCTCGTCACTCCTTATGGAAAATGAGTTGCTTTTCGTTTTTTTTTTTCCAAATTACGTGGCAATACATGTGTATTCTGAGGACAGCACAGCATCTGACCGTCTGACTGAGCTGGTGTGTCATATGTGTGATAAGCCCGCTCTCAGTGCTAGCTCATGTCACTATGAACAGAGCTATTAACAGAATAATGAAAAGGAACAGGAGGTAAAGATGAACCGACCTGGGTGTATGAAGTGGTGGAGCAGTGATGCCAAAGTGGTCTTGTCGATCAGGTGGACTGTCCTGATCCGGATCGGCTACGCCCTTCACTGATGGAGCTTTCATCCTCAGTCCACTTAGACTGTTGGAGGAAGAGGAGAAGTGTGAATGAACGCACCAATGCCTGGGACTGGGACCTGGCAGCACTGCAGGAGCAGCAGTACTGCATTATGTCAGTCTCATCAGATAGGTTTGTTCAGGTCTGTCCCGTCCTCCTGGGGCTTTGGAACGAGTTTACCCTCGGGCAGCTCTTACTCTCAGGGCATCATGTGAATGTTTTCTACTTAATCCTGCCAGAGAGGTGGAGAGGATCACAGAGAATCTACAAGAACACGTGCCAACAGATGTCCTTAAGGTGAAGTCTGACAGAAAACCTGAGACATCCCACAAAGCAGGTGTGGTCACACCATCAACTGTGGTCATCTCTCAATTCTCTCAAAGCTCCTCTCACACTAGCTATTACGGTATTGCCCCTCTTTGGTGCACTGCAGTGATAACATGATATAAGAATAGAGCTGCAACAACTAATCGATTACTAATAGATCACTACTCCAATAGTCGATTAGTTGATTTTTTAAGAAGAATTTTAAGAACATGAATCACAATTCTCTGAACTCCTCAACACACCTGAATGAGTATTTCCTGGTTTCTTTAGTATCTGACATATCAGTTAAGTGACAATTGTCACCATTTTAGCATCATTTTATAAATCAGACAACAAACTGATTAACTGACAGACTACAAACACGATTGTTGAAGCTGCAGGAAAGCACCATTCCTCTGCGTACCGGGCGTCGCTGAGGCAGTCCTGCTGGTGCGGGGGCTCGCTCAGGAAGTCCACCTTGGACTTCTTCCTGCAGGGCTTCTCAGACGCCGCAGAGCCCCTCTTGCCTCGGGCCTGGGGCTGAGACGGCTCGGCCTGTGCGGCCGGGGATGGGTCTCCGTCCTCTGCGTCCTGCCGCTGGGACGGCCTGCGGTGCCTGTCCTTCCCTTTGGCCGAGCTGGAGTCGTAGCAGTGGTCCAGCTCCTCCGACGGGTCCGTCAGGAAGTCCATCTTGGACTTCTTCCTGGACGGCCGGCCGGGCGTGGGCGACGGGGCGGCGGCCTGGTGCGCGTTGGCGTCACCGAGGGGAGCGCCGGGCGGCGGGGGGCGCGCGGCCGGGGAGCGCTCCTCGTCCTCCTCGTCCCTGTAGCGGGCCGGCTTGCGCAGCTTGGACAGGGGTCTGCGCGGGGTCCCCAGGATGATGGGCTCGGTCTTGGGCGCCTCGGTCTTGGGCGGCTCGGACTGGGCCGCCATGGCCCTGTCGATGATGTTCTGCGCCGTGGTCTCGGTGATGTTGGAGAAGGCGGCCTCGGGCGGGCCGGCCGGCGGGCTGGCCGCCGCGGCGCTCTTCATGGGCACCACCCTGATGATGATCTTCTTGTCGGGCGGCGAGGCGGCGGCGGGCGGGGCGGTGGCGGCGGCGGGCGGCGGGGCGGCGGCCGAGGCGGCGGGCTGAGGTTTGAGCAGGACCCGGGGCACGGAGCGCTGCAGGCCGCCGCCGCTGTGCAGCACCTTGGCGATCTGGCTGATCCGGCTGTAGGCGGGGGAGCTGGTGCTGAACGACTGGTAGGTGTTGGACTGCGGGTTCTTGATCAGGATCTGGCCTTGACGGTTGACCAGCAGCACCTGAGGGGGGAGGGGAGCCGCCGGGGAGGAGTTGGCGCCCGGGGCCAGGTTCTGGCTCTGCTGCGGGCCCGCCGGCCGGGAGCCGTCCAGCCGGATGGCGATGGCCCTGCCCCGGGTGGCGCCGGGCTGGATGGCTAACGGGTTGAGGCTGTTGATGAGGATGGGGCCGGTGACCGTGCGGGGGACCGTGCAGAAGGGCCCGGAGGAGACGGCGGCGTTGCTCAGGGCGGGCCGGGGCGGCAGCGGCAGCTTGAGCGGCACGGACGGCTTGGCCGACAGCCGCCTCAGGGTGGACGCCGGGGCTTTCTTGACGATGATGGTTTTGGTTTGCATCTGGGGAGGTCGTTTGGTTTCGGGCTCCGGGGAGTAGTCGGGGTCCGTCAGGTCGTCCCTGAAGCCTTCCACGGAGCCAGACGTCGAGCTTCTGTCGTCTTTGTCGTTGTCCTCGTCTTTTCTACTCGTCTCCGCGGCCGGGGCGTCTCCCGTCCCGGCTGACTGGCCTGCGGTCGAGTCCACAACCTCCTGCTTTGGAGACGTCGGGGCGTCCGAGCTCACCGGGGTCTCTTCCTCTACCGCCAACGTGTCGTCTGGTGGATTCGCTGCTTCCAGGACATCAGACTGGACTGGGAGGGCGTCTTCCTGAGACTCTTCCAGACTCACAGCTTCCCGGCTCTCCCCTCCAGTAGTAGTAGTAGTAGTAGTAGTTGTTGTTGCTGCTGCTGCTTCCTGTTCTACCACTGGAATGCTATTCGAGGTGTTGTAGACCGAGTCCACTCTCCTCAGGGTGACCATCAGCTGTTTGGTCGGCGTGTTGTGGTTGGTGTGAAGCTTCACCTCCCCTCCTCTCGCCACGTCCCGGGGAGGCTTGCCGTCGGCCGCATCGCTCTCGTCGCTGTCCGAGCCTCCGTCCGCCCCGTCCAGCTGTGAGATGGACTGCGCCGAGGGCAGCGGCCCCGAGCCGTCCAGGCTGCCGCCCGCGTCGCACATCACCGTGCGGGAGAACTTCAGGTAGTGACTGGAGTCCTCGTCCTCCGAGTCGTTCTGGCTCGGATGCTCCTGCGCGTCCTGCGCCGGGTCTGCCGCCTCCCCCCTCCCGGCCTGCGTGGAGCAGTGCAGGCTCACGTTCTCGTTGAGCAGGCTCTCGTCGAACTCCAGCTTGGCGTCCAGCATGGAGGCCACGGCCACCTCGGTGTCGGGGTCGAACACGGTGTAGGGCAGCTCCTGGGACATGAGCTGGGCCACCTCCTCCTCCAGGTTGTCGGGGGCCAGGGAGATCCCGTTGGTCGTGGCCACGGCGGCGTCCTCCGTCTCCGACGAGGCCAGGAAGTCTTGGGGAACCTCGGCAGAGATCGGGGTGGTGATCTTAAAGTGCTGCCGTCCTTTGGGGGAGTGGGTGAGCGCGCCCTGCAGGGGCGACAGGCCTGCAGAGATGCCAGAGTTGGACCTGGGCGGGGAGCCCCAGACGGGCGAGGTGGAGTCCTGGCGGGACAGGGGGGACGAGCCCGGGCCCACGGTGGAGGATCTGGGGGGGGAGCTGAACAGGGCGCCTCTGGTGTGGATGGTGCCCCCAGAGCGCAGCGTCATGGGGACGGAGGGGTCGGTGTCTGTCGGTGAGGAGCTGCAGCGGCTCCTGGAGGAGAGCCTGCGAGGCCGCCGGGTGTCCTCCAGGTCCCTCAGCGTCAGGATGTGGTGAGATTTGGGAGCTGCAGCCCCTGAAAGCAACAAGCAATAATTAAGCACCTCTACTCTGTACAATAAAAAAAGAGACACAAAGCAGATTTATGTGGTAGAGCACTGTGATGTGACGCAAGTGAAGCACAAAGCGTGCTGGTTAATTCGACTTCATCTTCAAGTGTTCACCTGGAGATGGAAGAGGCCGAGACGATCCGCCTGCAGGTCTCCTGGTCTGTGAGTAAATGGGACTTTTGGAGCCGGTTAAGTGTTGTTTAGAGTTGGGGGACGGGGTGGTGGACTTGATTGGACTAGACGAGGAGTTTAGATAATCTGGGGACAAATCTGGCAACGAAAAGAAGACCAACGCGTCAGCCTAACACATCGGATTTGTGTGTTGATCCAAAATCACTGTGTGTGTGTGTAGCCTGTGCCGACCTCTGTGGTGGCTGGGACTGTGGACGATGGTGTGATTCCCCTCTTTGTCCCACTGTGGATCTTGCTCCTCCCCGGGGAGAGGCGTGCTCGCTTCTGTCACCTTACAGGTGTACTTGCAGCGCCGCCGAGGGTCCACGGTGCTCCAGTACAAGCGAGAACATCTGGAGACAGAGGTGGAGGAGACCGGCTCGTACACAGACACCAGGAAGCTTTTCTAACGTTGCATCATGAGAGCCAACACTTACTGATAGCCCACAGGATAGAGCATCCTCCCATTGGAGGACAGGTCCGACAGCACACCCAGTTTATGGATCTGCAGAGAGCCTGGAAAAGCAGCAAAGGCAGCGTGACGTGGAGCAGTGCTACGTCATCCCTGTGATGGAGCCCAGACGGCTCTGAGAAAGCCAGATTTTACCTATGGTCAGGTTTATGGATTCTGGCTCCAGGCCCGTGAGGAACTTTCTTCTCAGATTGATCCCCTCAAAGTCTATGTACACCCGCCGAGGGACCTCGAAGCCTTTCCCAGTCACCGTCTGGCAGAGGAAGCACACATGAATCAACTGTGGAGGTCAGGTGAGTGTGCTTAGGTGAGTGTGTGTGTGTGTGTGTGAGGGGGGGGACAACAAAGCGTCTCGTCCGTACCTTTGTGCTGACCAGGTCCCTGTGTCTGTGGCAGAACACCTTCCTGTCCTGCTGAAACACGCAGTTCTGGGCGCGGGCACACATGAAGTGGAAGTTGCTCTGGCAGGTGGAGAGGCAGCAGCCGACCGTGGCTCCCGACTGCGTGCAGCGATCGCAGCGCTGTGGGAGTGGAGGGAGGGAGGAAATAGAGCGCCTTTAACAACATCTGCCACCTCTCCTAACTGAGAGCTGGGACGGCTCGGCCTGGAGCGGCGTCGCCTTTGTTTCTGGATGGCTGCTTACCAGGTGGCGCCCCCTGGAGACGGCAGTGTGCACTTGTCGCAGGGCGCAGCTCTCCTCGTACACCTCGGCAGACCACAGGCAGCAGTTGACGTGGGCCCACTCGTTCTGGCCGATGTACAGCAGCCGTCCTGCATCCTGGAGGAGGAGACACATCGACCCCAGTAAACGAGACGCAGAGCTTTGAGTCTTACACTCCAAGGTGACATGAGAGCGTCACAGTCACTGCTTTTTTTCTTACAGACCGAAAGACAGCCCTGCTCTATAAATACTCCAGTTACAGATTCATCGCGATGAAAATATCTCAGGGTTGGAAGTGAGACGGTTAAACTCACACAGGGCGCGGAGTCTCCGTACTGCTGACACAGGGCGCACTGTCTGGAATCCTCAGCCTTCGTTTGCTCCAAATCACTTCTTCCTCCTGCCAGAAAGAGAGGAGGGGAAACAAAGGTGAGCGATATAGTCACCATTTCATGGCTGACTGTATCTGACTCTGAGTGTCTGGTGTCCTTTACAAAAGCAAAGATGAAAGACTGATATTTCTTAGATTGACACACAGCAGGTCCTACTTAATATGAACTTCGGCCCGGTCAGCCCGGACCCTCTCCTGCCTGCACTGAGGAGCTTTCCCTGGCATCGCTGGCATCGCTGGCACAGAGCTGGCTGCACTGGCTGACGTACCGTGTGCATAGGGAGAGCGGCCGTGCGGCACGCCGCGCTGGCTCGTGGCGGTGACGGAGGACAGCGGGGGCTCGGAGCCCCCCGCCTGCGGGCCGCCCGGCTCCCTGGGCTGGTAGGTCCTCTCCAGCCACTGAGCGTAGCTGTGCTCCACGGAGGGCGGGACGACGGCCTCGGGGAGCATGGCGCTGCGGAGGGAGGCACGAGAGCGGACACTTGAGACGGCTGCCCACCGGCCCATGCTGCTGGCCAGGGGCTTCAGACACAGCTCTCTCGAGCAGACCCTCGTCCATAGCCTCAGCCCCTCCCCGGGGCTCAACCAGGGATCATGAGGGGATAATGCATGTGCACGTATTGAGGGAATTTGCATCAAATTCACTTGGGATTAAACTTACCTTGGTAATTCCTCGCAGGACTTCCACTTTTTCAGACTGCGTGCGGGGAACCAGCTGAACGCCGACTCAATCAGCTGAGAGGGAAAGCAAAATCTCAATAAGCTAAAAGGCAGAGCGGCTCCTATTTTGGGACGTGATGTGGCACAGAACGGTCTTTTTAAAGTCTAGACTGAGCTTCACATCCCAGGCCAGTCAGACCAGAGGAAGCTAATGTAAAAACAGAGGCCGAGGGAGAAAAAGAGATTCGATGGGAATGGACGTTGGCCGTCTAAAAATAATCGGAGGCTCGTGGGAGAAGAAGCGGAAGAGGGGGGAGAAGCTCACTTTGACATAGAGCGCCTGGGCCTGAGTGGTCGGCCTCTGATCCTCAGGCTGCAGCTCCTCCTCCTTCAGCCACTTCCTCATCATGGAGGTGACATCCTCGTGGAAAGCTTTCTGAAGACACGGAAAAAACGGAAAAAACGAGTGAGGCCTCCCGATCTGAGGCCGTCGGAGCGAGGAAAACGCGTGAAAATGCGTCCACAGCGACTCACAACTGATGAGTAAGCGCCCCCGTTGAACTTGTGCTGCATGGCCTGCAGATCGCAGGCCGCCTGCTGGTCCCCGGCCAGGCTGGTGCCGCCTCCCTCCTTGCACTGAAACACGACAGTGAACGGCAGGGTGAGACGGGGTGAGACGGGGTGAGACGGCCAGGGTGAGACGGCCTGGGGAGGAGCCGGCCCCTGCGGCAGGTCTCGGCGTGCCTGCAGCGGCTCTCTTACCGTGTCGCAGACGAGCAGGTGCTGCGTGGCCGGGTCGGAGATGAGGTCGACCAGCACCTCCTCCAGCCGGGACGCCAGGCTGCTCTGGAGCTGCGTCCTCAGGCCGCCCTGCTCGGCCGGGGCCTCGCGGCACGGGGGACACTTGTAGAACACCTGGTCTAGCTGCTGCGACATCAAGGCGAACAGCTCGTCTGCGACCAAGGTCAGAATGACAATCAGTAAATAAAACCAGAATTCCTGGACTGTCTGTCTGTGCAGAGCTGCAACAACAACAAATCAATGTATTCTCATTTTTTAATCTCTATGACAGAAAACTAAGTTGTGGACATAGAAAAAGGCATTTAAAGGCCTGATCCTGGCCTTTGTGAGAGGAGAAAGCAATCAAATATGAGAAGAATCGCTTGTAAGCCCTACCCCATGTGTTCACAGTATTATACTGTAACTGGCATTTACTTAAAAGGTTTCAAGAACGAAGATGTCTGCCATTGTTTAGCATCCTTACTGTGTTTAAGATTCATTATCCAATCTTTTTTTTTCTTCCGTGTAATGTAACTTGAGATGGGAAACACCTAGAGTAAAGATATGTAGAGCTTGTCATGTGACAGGGTGCCACTCACCTGTCAGCTCTTCACATGTGTAATGAATCCAGTGGCTGCAGCTCGAACACTGGATCATCTGTGCCTGTTGCATGTTGTCTTCGTAGCACTTGTGGCAGATGGAGCAGAAGTTCCCTGATGTCAAAAAACAAAATAAAATTAAAAAAATCGTCATCACACAATGAGCCACACCAACGCGTTCCTGGAGACGGAGAGAGAAGGATCCAGGAGTGAATCCCTCCGAGGCGTCCCACCCTTGTTGTGGAGGAGGCTGCAGTCGGGACAGAGGTCCAGCTTGTGGTTCCAGGCCATGTCCCACGTCTTTCCAGGAGTCACGCCGCAGCTTTTACAGCGGATGCAGGTCATGCACACCTGGGGAAACGCGAAGACGAGAGTGAGAAGACGTAGAGTTCCCGGTGCGAGGAAAAGGCATTAAAACACCAGCGAGGGGCGTGAAGAGGCAGAGCTTGAAGCACTTACCCAAGGAATGTTGCAGTTCATGGGCTTGGGGTAGGTTGGTCCCAAACAGGCAGTGTGGTAGGAGGTCTGGCACCTCCTGCACTGCAACGTAGGCTGCAGAGAGGATAAACAAATATATACCTAAACATATGCACTAAGTAAAGGAGGTTCTGAAAGCCTCACTTGCAGTTGAATAAAATCTTTAAAGAATGAGGAGACGATTTTTGTGACAGTCACAAAACTGGTTTATCTTGCTGATCATACAGGCGTTAACTTCAGAAGCTGTGACAGCTGAAGCACATCAAAGTGTCACATCAGTGCCTTGACAGCACAGGACTGATGAAGCTTCCCGCCTCGGGCCAGGGTCCCGTACCTTTGTGCTCTTGTTGCGACGGCCGCACACGTGGCAGAACTTGCAGCGCCTGCAGCACCAGTTCTCCTTGCCGTCTTTGATGGGCCGCTCCTCCGGGGAGAGGCAGAAGCTGTGGAAGGGCTCGCAGCAGATCTGGCAGAAGATCATCTGGTGGGGCAGCGGGAGAGGAAGAGGAAGAGGAAGAGCTTCAGCGAGGTGGATGTTACCACTGGCTCTGCACAGGCTTTCCGGAGCGCAGTCACGGCTCTGTTTCCTCAGGAAAGGGACGGTACCTCGTGGCGACCTTTGCTGGCACACAGCAGGCAGATGGGCTGGGGGGTGGAGGGGACGGACGTGAGGACGCTGAGGCCGCCCATGAGCCACACATTGTGAACAGCACAGTCCTCCTGGCAGACAGAGAGGGGGACAACAAGTTCCTTTTCAGCATTTTGGGGTCTCCGAGAGCATAGAAAGCTTCATAACCACCCTGCAATAACTATAAACCAGCAGCACAGCCACTGCTGGACATTTCACACACACAAAACACTGAGATGAAGGAGATTTCAGTTCGATCTTTTCATTTCTGATTCACAACACTTACACTAATCACCTTGATTTAGGTTCCTTACAATACTGAATGAAGGTGTCATCTAATGAAGCTCACCTTGAAGTCCACCCGGATCTTGTACTTCTGCGACAGGCCCCTTTGGGGAAATCCGTTAGTGGAGCCCGTCACGGTGCTCAGTGACGCACCCTCTGCAGGATTCTGGGAATGAAGGACATATTGTGGGTCAGTTCTCGGGCAGTGTTGCAGCACTGTCCCGTTTACGGACTTGGCGTCGTCCTCTTCTCTGGGCCTAGCCCTTCCATCATCTTCCTCTTCCTCCTCCTCCTCCTCCTCCTCCTCCCACCGCCACTCCTCCTCCTCTCGCGTGCCCTCCTGTGACTCTGCGCGTGGGAGCTCTGGCGTGTTTTGCACAGTTTTGTCTCTGTCTGCTGTGTGCGTCTCAGTCAGACCATCTGAGGGCTGCAGCTCGGGTTCGGGCTGCAGCTCAGGTTGGGGCCGCTCCAGACCAGAGAGGTTTGTCGAAATGTCTGTGGGAGATGTTTTTGGTGCAGCCTCGGGAGGTTGTGGAGCTGATGAGCGTTTGCTTAAATGCAGCATGGACTGCACCAGGGCCTGGGGCAGGCGCTGCAGACGTATCTGCAGGGTTTTCTGTGGAGGGTGCGTTAGGGGGCGGGGCGCAGGCGGGGGCGGAGGGGCAGGGTGAGGTGGAGCAGGTTGGGGGGAGGCCGGAGGAGACTCTGTGGGGCAATGGGACGAACGTGAAGCAGCAGGCTGCGCTACGAGCTCGGGCAATTTGGGATGCGACTGTGCATCAGTCCGATCCGGGCAGCGGGGCGACTGCTGCTGCTGCGGCGGCAAAGAGGGATGGGGCGGCAGCATAAAGTCAGGCAGACGGTGCAAGAGTATCTGCAGGGGCCTCAGCTTCGGCATTGGGCTCCGGGGCGGGCTGCTCTCGGGCAGTAAAGTGTCTCGGGGCTCCTGCGTCTCCTGCGTGTGCTCCTGGTCCTGTGGAGGAGGGGACCGCCTAAGCCAACCAGCACCACAGGTTCCAACCGTACACTGACACTAGTGACATGCAGAGGCGGCGGCCGGCAGCAGCCAAAGAGACAGGAGGGGGGGGGGGGGGGGGGGGCGGGGAGGGAGGGAGGGAGGGAGGGAGAACTGGGACTTGGAGGAGTGCGTTAGCCGAGAATAAAAAGTTGGAAAAAAAGGGGGAGGGTGAATAAAAAATAAGCAAGATGTGTTCAGCGGCAGAGGTGCAAACAGTCTGTGGCCAGTTTGTGACAGAGATCATCTCTAGAAGCTCAAACAGGAAGATAATCCCTCTATCAACCTGGCCACCTTATCCCTAACCAGAATCATAGGGCCTAGGGCACACACTCAGTGATAGCAGGGAATACACTCTGGACAGACCTCCATTCAATCACAGGACACACACACACAAATGCACCCACATGCCATTCAATCTCACAGGCTTATCTAGAGGCTGAGCTTTTAGGTTCAGGGTTAATGTATATCTAATATCCAAAACATGTTGCGATGTTTTGCTACTCTGATTGACAAAAGATCATGCAGAGAGGCGTTTTTATGCATCCACAAATGGTTAGTTTCAGAAAAGGGAACATGTAGCCAAAGTAGCAATACACACGCACACACTACATCTACAGAATATCGACCTGCACAGCAGAGCTTTAAATACGACCTGGAGCTTCTACTTTGCAGTCCACAGACTCTTATTTTGAAAACAAACACGTCAACCTTGGGTCAACATTTCACACCCGTGAGCACACAAAGCAGGAACACGCCGCGATCGGTCATGACACGCGGGCTGGGATCCATATCTGCGCTTCCCAGCGTCCGTGAACCTCATCTACCCATTTACACTCTGCTCCGCTCTGCTCCCGACCGCCCCTCCTTACGTGGCTACCGCCCTCCTGCACCGCGGCGTGCAGCGGGCACGGGCACAGACACACACACACACTCACACACACAGAGCCGACCGTGAACAGAGCAAAACCAAGGACAGGCCGCGTGTGGCTCCGCTCACAGTGCCAGATTCGGAGCTGCACACGCGCTGCAAAGTCAAAAAAACACAAAACGCTTTATGGTCATCTTCGGACCGGCTTCCCCCGATGCCGGCCTGTTTTTGGGCACATGGCGACACAAAACAAACGAGCAAAGCCATGGACGTGACCTCAGCAGACGGCCGTAAGCACGCAACCGAAGCCGGGCCGTGTTATCCAGAAGACCGGACGAATGAGGGGTCTCCACAGACGACAGCAACACATCACCGCACCAGTTCACAGCCAGTACACACAGATGGGGACACATTTCTCTCCTCCGACAGGAGGAGGCTCAAACACGGCAGATTTAGAGGGCAAAACAGAAAAGAGGAAGCAGCAGAAGCAGCAGAAGAAGAGGCCAGCGATGCAGCGAGCTACAGACAGCGGCTGACAGTCATTTCCAGACTTAGTGAGGAGGAGGTTAACGTGACTGCAAAAACGTGGCGAGAGCTGCAGGATGAGCACAAAGAGCACAGCCAAGAGGTGAAGGGCGTCATCTCTGTCCACATCATAACTCGGTTATAAATGTGGTTTATCTTACGATGAAGGTGATGGGGAGGTCATAAGGAAGCAGCGATCAGCTCTACTTCTCAGTCACACTGATGAACAAAGCGGGAAACAAGCATGCATCCCTAGCATTGGTGCGTTTCTTATGCCAAAATGGGCTTTGGAGACGGGTCAGTTTCTACAGTTTGAGTTTATGATTATTCCTCTCCTGCTCCCAGAAGTCTTACAACTTATCTATAAATAACTACAACTATAAATAACCAACTTCCACGCTAAGAAATTATGACTCATTTACATGCTATGCATGCACAGTCCTTCTGAAGGATAACTCAAGGTTTTCTCTCTCATTTACCAGGTGTTTTCCATCAAAACTGGTCACTAATTTTCCAGGTTTTTCAAGCATGTGTGGGATCCCTGAACAATAAACTAAGACGCAAAACGTGTAAAGTCATAATAATTGACAATTATTCTCTCCAGTTCAGTTTATCAAGACGTGATTTGATTTTAAAGCTGGAGCCAAAACTGAAGCCAAGTACTAACCAGACGAGTGGCAGGCAGCTGAATCTGTCCTTAATACATAATGCACAAGGTTAAAAAATGCATGCAAGGGGGTTTAAGTGCAAAGGAAACTGAAAAGTCAGAGATGGAGAATTAGTGAAGGCTGCATTTCAGAGATGTTACTTCAAACGGATCATTCATGTTAAATCAAAATGTGAGGAAAACAAACAGAGGTGCAGACCTGGGCAACGTATTATTTGGAAATATTCACTGTCATTGTCTAATTCAATGGTACAATTCTGCCCACGGATAAATAATTCATTGCTTTTTTCCCCCCCCCACCAGGAAGCTGGACGTTTCCAAAAATACGATTTGACCCAGGCGTGATAAGGCGACAAACAGGGGGGGCAGGGAGGGGCTGGTCCTGGGTGGGTTTACCTTGGAAGCTTTGGGTCTGCTCACAGCTGCGGCTCTGGAGACGGGCCGTCGATGCTTGGCCACCTCGGGCACGGGGACGTCCAGCAGAGACCGCAGGCCTGGCAGGGGAGCAGCATCTCCAGAGGGAGACAGGACACGTCTAAGACACACGTCTGGTTCACAACGCCTCCTCTCAGTGACATCTACATACAGGTTTAGAGCTTTAAAAAGGATTCTCAGGGATGTTTCCAGGCTTTAGAAAGCACTGAACGTGCGGACACACAGCGGCCTGACAGTCACACTGTTTGTCTGGCTGTGACAACGTTATGCGGACCATCCCCACACACACTGAGCTTTTGTCAGGGACTGAGAGCCTTTTTGTTTGACCAGAGAACAACACAGGGGCCCTCACTGTAGCCACAGCCAGCAGACCCGCTCACATCACAAATCACTCTTACATTTCAACCTGAACAAACTACAACAATGTTCAGTTTAGTCAAGCAACTGGACTTCTTGTGGAGATTCTTTGACTAAACTGAACATTGGATCCCATGACCTGGATGAATGAGAATCTCCACAGACCTGAACAAACTACAACAATGAAAA
Organism: Karalla daura; assembly: GCA_029224185.1. Classification (NCBI taxonomy): domain Eukaryota; kingdom Metazoa; phylum Chordata; class Actinopteri; order Chaetodontiformes; family Leiognathidae; genus Karalla; species Karalla daura. Next base: position 14,846,306 of record CM055205.1, read on the forward strand.
CAAGAGGTCGAGAGCGGAGCGTTACTTACCTTGGCTCGGGGCGGCTCCGGTCTGCTTGACCGTCTGCCTCCTCCTCTTCTCCTGCAGTTCCTCTCCCGACTCCTCATCCGACTCGTCCTCCGACTCGTCCTCGGACTCGGACTTGAGCAGGCTGCTGTAGGAGCGCGGCGTGACGTTGCGCAGCGACTGCTTCCTCTCCCCGGACGGCAGAGGGGACGCTCCCTCTTCGGGGCCCTCGTCGGCGTCGATGGTTTCGTCGCTGCTGGAGACGGAGCCCGACTGGCTGAACTGGACTGGGGAGGAGAGGAGAGGAGAGGAGAGGAGGAGAGACTGAGCAGACCAATCCCACATCCAGACATCTGATTTCACTCCATTAGGAGACGTACTAGTCGTCAGTGGCTTGTTGAAGCGCTCCATCCTCCCCTTCTCGATCCGCACGCACTTCTTATATCTGCGGGAAGAGGGCAGAAGAGGAACACGTGAGCACACATCCAATGTGAATCATGTGATCCTGTTTCTGTTAGTTGAGACTGTTAAAGTTACAGTTTGTCACAAAGGACTTGGAGATATTTCAATTGTAATTCCCAGTAAGTCTAGCCTTGGGACATCGCATCATTCTCACAAAAACTTGTTGGAACTTAGAGGAAGATGGACGCTAAATAGATGTTCATTTTTCCATTCTGCTACTGCTACTACTACTACTTAAGTCTGTGGCATCTCGTCTGAAGCAAACTGGTCATGTGACCACCACCCCACCAGCCCATCCCCTGCCCATCTCACATAATGTTTAAGTGCTTCTTGTGGTTATCTGTGTCTGGACTTTTCCCCTGGCCTTGGCGCCCTGCAGCGTTGCCACTTACACGCAGCACTGCCGCTTGGTGTTGGGCCCCCCGAACTTGGGCTTGTCCAGGCAGTTGATGCACTTGCCGCAGTCCTCCTCCACCTGGCAGCCCTTGCAGCGCCGGCAGCGGCGGGAGCGCGCCCTGCTCGGCGTGTAGCGCCTCAGCGCCGTCTTCTTCATGAACAGGTGGCCCTTGGCCCTCCTCCTCCTCCGCCTCCGCTGGATGTTTTCCTGAGAGACAACCCACTGAGCCCTGCCCTGATCAGGGAGGTCATCGTCATCGTCCGCCACATCTGGAGGCGAGAGACGGGCAAGGTGGGTGAAGGGAGCCACGGCCGGGGAGCGGCGCATCGCAAAACAAGCATTGAGAGACGTGTGAGGGTGCGGGCCGACATACTGGGTGTTGTCAAAATGGCAGAAAAGGTCAGAGGTCAGTTACAGTCTAACTGCGGAGACGGGAGCTGCTCACTGTACAGACTCTTTTTACTGGGGTTGTGTCCGACAAGCGAGCCTGCTTTTGCCCTCCGGCTACTGCAGATACTAGCCAACGAGGAGAGCCACCCTGGTTAAGCTGGGTGACTGAAGGCGTCACAGGGCAGATCTGTAGCTGCTGGAAACTCCCCTGCCTGACAAAATGAAATCTGAAACTGGAACTCCCGTCCCTGGTGCAACCCCCAGTGGTAACATTTTAAGGCCAGTTGGCACAGAGTGCAAACAACTACAGATGGTCGGAATCTTTTGGAATTCCATTATTTAGCTTTGCAGGAGATTCGGCTACTTTTTGTTTTCTTTTGTCGTGTGTTTATTTGTCAAATGGCACTTCCTCACCTCATACTGAGTGATGCTCACTCGACCAGTGTTGGGTAAAGCTTTCCAACAGCGGTGGCTAATCTGTGTGTGACAAAAGATATTTTTGCTGGCAAATACTTTAGTTGCAACTACATTGAGCTAACAAAGCAATTTTTGATGGTTTGTTGTTGTTGTTGTTTTTTGCTCAGCAGGTTACATTTGCCAAAAAGCTTTCAAATTGTGCTGTGCCCCCCCTCCCCTGCCAAAAGAGACTCTTAGGTTTTCTTGAGGGAAGGTTTTGGATGGACTATGCCAGTTTGTTAGCTGTTGCATGGTTCCATGATGATACACTAGCAGAGAAGCTGTTCCAAATAGAAATGAGCAGAAATGGGCTAAAGAACCCTACTGAGGCATTGTTGGAGAAATTGGATTGAGTAAAAAAAAGAAAAAAAAAGAAATAGTTAACCTACCTGAGAGTTTTATCTACAATCAGTTTGTGAATGAAGAGGTAATCCTGTCTATCCCAGACAGAAGGAGAAGGCAACTAACTCCAACTACACAATAGCAGCGGTTTTTGACGCACACCTTGCAACAAACTGTGGAGAGTTAGCTTCAAGTCTCATTTGGTTTCCGTTCACTGTTTCACACCACAGAGAAGGCACATGAAGCAGATTCACCATCACACACACACACACACACACACACACCACCTGTCTACTTATGTGTTGTCAGGAGGGGCATCATCATGATGTAATGACTGGCTGTGTGCTTGCTACAGGCCTGACTGTGGACTCCACAGCCACGTTCACAACAGTTTCTGAGCACACAACAGCAAACACACAGAGCGTCCCACAACACACGCTTCCTCGTGCCCTTCACGCTCGCTGACCACTGGATCCTCCTCCAGACGTGCTAATGCCCTGCATTAAACTGAACTGGATGGGTGTGAGGGAGGGTTCTCACTGGCTTACTTGCTGGGCAGAAGGGAAGAGGCCACATACAGGACATACAAAGCACAGAGCACATCCATAAGTAGCATGTGTGCGGTCTGGATGGTTGAAAATCAAAGCCAATCAGGCGTACACATCGCTGCAGCTTGATTGGGAATGTGCGCAGACTTTTGTTTTTTTTGATCGATTGTTCTGAGAGGGGTTTGTGTTCCGGCACGGTCCTTGAGAAGCGCGCGTGCGGGCGCACCGTACCTTCTGTGACGGGGGAGAATGTGATGCCCTCCCTCTCGTGAAGCGGCAGGGCGCTGAGTCGGGGAATGTCGTCAGGCACCATGGCGCGGGGCTGCCCCAGAGCCACCGCCGCCGCCCGACACACGTGTTTGATCCTGGGCCCGCCCAGCGGCTGCTCCTGCACCGGGCCGCATGCACACACACACACACAGAGAAAGAGACAGAGACAGAGACACACACACACACACACACAGACACGCACGCACGCACGCACGCACGCACACACACACACAGACACGCACACACGCGCACAGAGACACACAGACACAGACACACACACAGACACACGCACGCACAGACACGCACGCACAGACACACACACACACACACACAGACAGACAGACACGCACAGACACGCACACACACGTGCGCAGACACACGCGTGCACACGCACACACAGACAGACAGACAGACAGACAGACAGACAGACAGACAGACAGACAGACAGACAGACAGACAGACAGACAGACAGACAGACAGACAGACACACACACACACACACACACACACACACACAGTAGCAAAACAGATACCGCTGTTAGTTTTACTTAAATGGGTGGATATAGCTGCAGATGTGTTGTCATCATCTAAAGCAGAGCGAGGGGACAGTCAAACCGCAGGGGATTACTGCAATTCATGCAGCTTGGATTTGACACAGAAAGTAGATATGAGGCTGAAAGACTTGCCTGAGGACCAATATCTTTGGGAGATGAACCAACTCTCCTCCTCCGCCTCCTTCCACTCGCTGGCATAAATGAATCTCTAGAACCCAACTGACAGTACAGAACAGGAAAAGGAACGATAATGCAGTTAAACCGTTATTAATCATCAGTACCTTTCTGCGCCACTGCACAGGCTCGATGTCAGCCTCTCACCTGCGATAGCTTGAGCTGCTTCTGCTGATCGATCTTGATCAACTGGACTTTGGCTTTCTTCAGCAGGTGGAGCATGGTCTTGTTGGCCCCGCTCAGACCGATGCGGTGGCTCGGCCCGCTCGCTTCCAGTGCTTCATGACTCTCTGCAGCCACAGCGGCCGGTTCACCTGGAGCAAAGCAGCCTCACACTTCAGACAACAGCTGGATCTCTTTCTCCGTTTCACACAAACACAGCTGTACTACAACGACCGCTACTCCGGAGGAGATGGAGCAGCAGAGGAGCACTACAGACAGAGAGACAAGAGGAAGTGACTCTTACTATTGTTGCCTGAGGGCTCCTGCGAGGCTGCGGCTGCACCAGTGTTCACCACCACGGCGAGTTTCCTCACCACGCCGGGGGAGTCCATCTCCTCCATCATGAGCTTGGGCCGCCGCCTCTTCTTCACCTGAGGCGCCGTCCTGTCGCCGGGATGTGCAGAGTTCCCCGGAGCGTACGGCTGGCCTTTCTTTTTCTCCGCCAGCTTCAAAGTCAGTTTCTTGAGGTTCTTGTAGATCTCCAGGCGGCTGGACCCCGGGCAGGCTTTCGATGGCAGCTTGGTCTCCGTGTCCGGGCTGTCGGCCGCAAACAGAGAGTGGCTGTCCGACTGCAGCGAGCCCTCGTCCAGGTTCGACTCCTGACTGGCCGGACTGGGCTTCCCGTCCTCTTTCTGTTTCAGCCAGGAGGACACGGGCCCCTTGGGGAAGGGGATCATCTCCTCGTTCAAGAACCTCTTGGGCGTTTTGATCACCCGGGAGGACCGGCCGCTTGTTACAGGCGTGGAGGAGTTGTTTGAACTCTGCTGGATGTTTTCCGAGAAGGAACCTGCTTCTCCCGATCCCTCTGTCGGACAGAGATCTGGATCTTGTAATAGTGGTAGTGGTGGTGGGGGGGGCAGGGTGGGCTCGCTCCCCTCTGCAGCGGGTGCGGCCTGCTCACCCACCGTTACATAGGTGTAGAAAACGCGCTTGGAGCGATGTCGGGGCGCTCTGGGACCAGAAAGGTGCTGAATGTTCTTCAGTGGCTTGCGTCTGCCTCCGAACAAAGCTTTGCGTGGTTTTTTGCACCTCCTCTTGTCGGGGCTGCCTGCAGCGTTGGACTCCAGGGGCATGGTCGCCTCCTCCCCGCCCTGGATACCAGCCTCGGCCCCGGCCTCCGGGGAGGCCCCCATGCTCTTCACCATTTTCTTCCTCTGCTGCTTGTGGAGCGACGACAGCAACAGCGCCACGGCTTGAGAGGTGCGTCTGTTGCTGCCGATGCGGAACGGCGGCTGGGGCCGCTCCGAGCCCTCCCCCTTCGCCCTGAGCCTGGAGCCGCTCCCCGCAGACCTCCCCTGCTGGTCTTTCTTGCTGCCACCCGCTGAGGTAGTGGCTGTTTGGCTTTGTGTGCTGCCTGAGTCCGCAGATTTCCCTGCTTTCCTGATGAAGTCAGTGGATGACGCACCGCTCCGTCGACCTGAGGCCTGCTGGTCCGCGTGTTTGGCTTTTGCAGTGAGAGCTACCTGCTCGCCCCGTGCTTTCACTTTGGGCACTTCCTTTAACGTCGCCGGGCTGTCTTTGACGTCTGGGTCTTCTTTAGGGACCCTGGGTACTATTTTCCCGATGAGGCCCGGCTTCGGGGTCTTGGGGATAATTTTTCCGATGATGGGCTTTGCTCCCGGCGGAGGCTCTGAAGCTTGCGGCTGCGATTTCGCTTGGCTGAGTAACGATGGTTTAGAAATGGTGGCGGGTGATTTCTGGGAACGAACTCTCATGCTCCCGAATCCAGCAAAGTCTTCCTCCTGGGCGGGGGGGGGGGGGCAGACAGAGAAAAACAAGACATTAAAAGAGCATTCATGTATGTTCGGCACCCGCTTAACAGGTTTCTACACTTTCTACTCTTACCCAAGTCTTGCATCAGTACAGTGTGGGGACATCAAATCAAGCTGAATTTGGTTTCAATCTGTAGGTCGACTAAAGGATATAACTCAGCAAATTCTTTATCTCATTATCTCCATCCATGTGTCTAATCTGTAGCAGATGATCTAGACTATAATTCTCCCTTTAACGCTGCAAAGCATCTGAAATACACGGACGCATACTGTAACGCTGTCCTCTCACGCTCTCCCTATATCAGATACAAAGACTGCAGCCTATCACAGATCAAAAGCACCCTTCAGATAACCGGGTCAGACAAATTCACTCACGTCCATCTTCATGCAGAAAAGCAAGTTTAGACTGAATCAGCAATGAGACTCCACTGATGACTGAAGGAGCACTGCAGAGCACACAGGTGCAGCAGGCACTAAAGGCACAGCAGCACTCACAAGCTTTAGCCTGTGATTCTGTTACAGTCCACTCTGAAGGATTGCATCAGTGGAGTCCGACTGATGTCAGACAGTAAAGCCTCTGGAGATTGAATAATATGATTAATCTAAGTTGGCATGATGTCACTGTCACCCTCGTGTGTGGCTGAGTGGATCAGGAGAGCGTTTTGGAGTAATCGATAGCCTGTTGGCTGCATCTATATGGTGTGCCGGCACTGAGTTAAGTTTCACTGTGAATAATGCTGCGTGTAATGTTGCATCATCAATGCAACAGTCCATACGTAACATAATCAGTGACATGCTTGAGTTTTCTCACCGTTTACTGTTTATTCTACTTAACTTAAACTAAAAATGACTGAACATCATTGTAATAGTGTGAAGATTTTGTTCTCATTCCATCCTCACATTTATGTCGATCTCGACTTAGTTTCAAAGTTGAGATTTGGCAACAATCATTTTCAGTTGCATGTATGTTGTATGACAAATCAAGTCCTCACCCTTTATGCTAACACACCCTTCTACGCTTTGCATATGTGACATTTCCTACAGCTGCACCTTGAATATGTTCATGGATTATTTCACGTTAACCCCCAGTCGTCTGATTCAAAATACCTGCAATTTATGACTATTGCAGGACAGCTGCTACATAGCAAGAAGGTCTCCAGGTTAGAGGGATGTGTTCCTGGGTACATGCATTAAGGTTTGAGAAGGAATGATGTGTGTGCCCTGTGATGGAGTAGAGAGAGCCTGACCGCCTATTTCTGATCTATGAAATAATCTCCCACGTGCTTCGACATTCTGACAGATTCACAGATTATGCATGCGAAAAACCTTTGAAACCATCTGTGAAGCAGAGAGGACAACTGCGGATTTCTCATTTTCCATGAGGTCAACATCACTAGCAGCATGCAGACAATTAGCACACACCATGCTCTTTCCATCTTCACACTGAGCTTAACAATGAAAGGAGGTGTGCACAGTGCCAGTGCTGAATGTTTGTAAACACAATCTGGGGCATATATTGGAGACTTAGTTGCAAGTGTAGCCTTTTCGTCCATGACGTTTAGGTGACGTTTCTGCTTGCTTCCCACGTTCAAAACAGCTGACAGCGCCAACGTGGAGACTGTGAGCCCCCGGGGTTAGCGCCTTAATGACAGGATCAGATATGCGTGTTTGTATGTGTGCACAGTGCAAGAAGTTCAGCGTTAAACGTAGGTAGAACACAGGTTTCCACAACATAACACATCCACAATTGAGGCAATACCGCGAAAGTTTCCGCTCTTTGCTCCTTTCATGCAAACAAAACTCAGCAGCACAGACACTAATCTCATTGTATGGGGCGTCTGCTGCAACTAACAAGCATAGAAACGGCGGCTACTTCATAACAAATATGAGTTAATAATACAGTCTGCTATAATAAGTAGCAGCTATCCGGGAGCCTCTCTACGATGCCTATTTTGAGTCAAGTGTTTTGCAGAGCTGCCTCGTAGCTAACCAACTAGCTAGCTCCCTTTATAAACAGTTTTAAGTTGTTCTCAAAAACCTGGGGCCTCAGCTTCACACGGTTAGCAGCCAAATGTAGCTGACAGTGCTACAGAGTGAGGCAGCCCGCTCACCTCCTCCTCGCTGTTGCTGGAGTCGAAGCCCACGTCTCTCTGCCGGCTGTGCTTCTCCACCACCCCGAGCAGGCGCAGCAGCGACGGGTCTTCGCTCAACGCGAGGCCGATGTTGACAGGCCTCGGCCCCTCGGAGGCTCGGAGCTCCCAGTCGTCCGTGCCCTGCCTTCCGCGTCGGCTGCGTTTCTCTAAACGCTGCTTGCTGCGGATGGAGGAAGGCCGACCCGGGAAGCGAGCCCGGGCGATGCCTAAGGAGCCCATGGCCCCGACGGTAGCGGGAGATGGTGATGAACCACCTCCTCCTCCTCCCGACGCCGCCATTATTTACTGCCGTTACAGCGGAGCCAAGATGGACTGAAGCGACGCAAAGAAGCGGGATAGAGGGGGGGGCACAGGTGCATCATGGGAAAGCGAAGTTCGCTGGTCCCCGGCGAACTGAGCTCGCCTTCGCTTGTGTGTACATCACAAATATTAAAGAGCCCAGATTTTTTTAATCGTTTCTCACGGACAAATGTACTGGCAGGGGAAATGTAATTGCGCCGGAAGTGGAAAACAAAATATATACAAACGTAAATATGAGCCATTGTAGAGTGAGAGAATACTGTGTGTGTCTATATATAAATACGTATACATTTTTTTAGAAATATCTCTTCGTATTGCTGAGATATCACAGTTTAATCATGGCATTAATTGCACTGTGACAGCCCAATAATCAAAGTCAAAGAAATATGCTCTTACACTAAAAGTTACAGGTACTAAACCTAAAGAATTTCATTAAAGGCAGTCCTTGCGGCATTATATTTTACCCTGATGTGGAGTAAAAGAGTAAATGCGACAATTACTATGTTTTATTATGTTTTTTTCTTTAAAAAGAAGAGGTTCTAAAAAGAAAATGTCTTCTTTAATTCAACAAATACTTACTGGAGAGAGGAACTTCAATTTAATCCCTCAACCCGCTGAATCACATACCCTTGCATTAGGTTCAGCACTTTTATTTGTCATGTTATTGCCTATGCAAGTTTCCCTGAATATATTCCCTTTACTGAGACACAACCGACTCATCAATTAATATATAATAATATATATTATTATATTGAATAATAATAATAATACAAAACATTTCAGGTGCAGCAGAGATAATACAGACAGTAAAAGGCCCCTGTGACATGGGCAGTTTTGTTCACAAGTGGATGTTCTAAAAGTAACAACTTTGATAAATCAGTTGTGTTGCATGACCTTGCCTTTACAAACTGTCAACCTGAAATACTGACATCTATCTATAGACAAGACAGTATGTTAGAAATACTCTGACAATCATTGAGGTGTATGATATAGGATGAAGCTGTAGTCTTTTCTCTGTGTATCATCTTGTCTCTGCTTCTTCCTCTCCCTCAGCATGGTTGTTCGAGAAGGCTGTTGGGGCTGTTCTCTCCGTGCCAAGCTCGTTCCAAGGGTGGGATAGTAATACCTAGGGCCGTGAGCTTGGGCCATATGCACTCTGAGCTGCTCTAGCTGAGTGTAGCGCTCGTCACATTTAGCACATATATGAGTCTCACTTAGTCTTCCTGGGGGGAGGATCGTGCATCTTCCTTTTGTGCGCCCTCAGGGCTGCAACAGAAGGAAATATGAGGTCACAGTCTGCTTTGGAACAGAGAATCTTGAGCCCTGTTTGGGGGCATCCCTCTGTTGAAGAGTCACTGTTTTCACAGCCTTGCCCCTCTCCTTGTTTGCTCTTCTTGATTTCAGCCATCTCTGACTGAGGTGTGTATTTCGGTTTACGGCCCCGTTTTTTAGCACCACATCTGGGATCACTGGCAAAATACTCCTGGTGCTGCAAGAGCTTCTCTTTCGTCAGGAACCCTGAACTACATTTGCAGCATCGGTGGATGGTGACTCCGTCGGCCTTGGCTTGACACTGACTGCGATGGGCGCGTAGCAGAGAGGCACCCGAGAACACGGTGCCACACTCCCTGCAGCGACACTGTCGGCCTGGGCATTCGAACCGTTTGTGATTGAACATCTGCAAGACATTTAGTATTCATCATTGACAATAGAAATACATGTTTCCGTATATCACTTCTAGAGCACAGGCTGACACGTGGAAGGCTCTATCCTCACCTCTGAGAAGGTCAAGAAGGTTTGCGGGCAGAAGTTGCAGCTGTAGGGCTTCTCCTGTCCGACGTGGATGAACTGGTGCTGGCGGAGCCCTTCAGATGAGGAGAAGGACCTGCTGCACTTAGAACAAGTGAACACTATATTGGCCTGCAAAGAAACACACACAAAATGGTGTAAAGATACGAAATCCATGCTTCTTATCAAAAATTGACAAAGATAACTTCATGAATTCAAGAATCGAACTACGAGGGATTTGCCTTGGTGACGGGTACAAAATCAAGTAAGGTAGATGACGTAAAAGTGAATAGATAAAAAGAATATTCAAGTGGAGGCATACAAAACACAGGCAAATATCTTCTAAAAATGTCTCAAGCACAAATGTGTTATCCACCCTGCCTGTTTTCTACACAAATTCCATATATCCTTATAAATACCTGACAATAAATCTCAATGGATCTGATTCTAAAAGGAGCTTTAAAGGTATTGATTGATTTACCAGCCTAATCTCAGGATTTATTACCAGTGTCTGAAGGGTTAGTAGTCTTAAATATCAACAGTAGGATCGTAAACACATGAACGTCTACAGACTACTGTTCACGGAAATTGAACCTCACGGTAAAAATAAACATAAACCGGATGCAAAGTGGAAGCTCACTACTACTCGAAAGCTGTAGCTGACCACGTTTGACCTGCTTCTGTTTTGGCTTTACCTGCTGCAGATCCTCTGTGTATTCCTGCCAATGATACATCTTCATGTGTTTCTGCTTCGATTTGACATCGGGAAAGGTGATTAAGCAATGGATACACTGCAGACTGTCATGCTGATCTGCATCGGGATGAGGAGACAAGTTTACAGGTTAGTTACAATACAGAAATAAGAAGGTCTGAACTGCGCAAACTGCTACATTCAAAGCACTTACTGGACTGCAGAGGCATCACCACAGGCTCAGGCTTTATCTCTGAAGATGTGGACCTCCTCTCACCCTGGGGTAAAGTTGGAAAGATACTCACAGATTAGAACTTACAGGATCGGTAAGAATCAGAAATCCGATTTTTATGAAAACAAGTCGTCTTCCAAGCTAAAAGCTTTGCACTGATCTCTATGTGAAGCCAGCAGACCCAGAGTGGGCAGGGACCATCTGCAAATTGCATCATCACAGGACAATGCTGCAAATAAAAGTAACTGTTAAACTGTATTCAGACTCCAAAATAACTACACACATAATAGTGCACTGAAGGTTAATACTGAAGGTTCACAAACACAATATACAAATGTGAATCTCATGGAAAAAATAGCTTCAGTTGAAAACCAGACTTATTACACATTAGCTACTGATTGCATACTACTGTACGTAGCACTACTTGAAACCTGAATCTGTTTTGACAGTACCGGCTGCAGATGCTGTGTGTACTCCAGCCAGTGCTCGATCCTCATGTGTGTCTGCTTCGATTTGACATCAGGAAAGGTGATCAAGCACTTGAAACACTGCAGACTCTCATGCTGATCTGCATCGGGATAAGGAGACACGTTTACAAGTTAGTTACAACACAGGAGTGAGTAGATCGAACTGAACAAACTATTGCATTTGCAAGCACTTACTGGACTGCAGAGGCATCACCACAGGCTCAGATTTTATCCCTGGGGACGTGGACCTTCTCTCACCCTGGGGTAAAGTTGGAAAGATATTTACAGATTTGAATTTACGGAATAGATAAGTCTGAGGCGAAACATTGTTTAAACACAAATGAATCAGATTTTTACAAAAACAAGTCGGACAGTGCTGCAAACAAAAGTAACTTCTCTATAGACTCTAAAATCACAACACACGTATTAGAGCACTTAAGGTTAATACACAGAATATATAAACAGAGGCATTATGTTAAATAAATCTGAAAAATTGGCTTCAGGTGAAAACCAGACTCATTACACATTAACTACTGCGACTCTGGAGTACTACTTGAAACCTGAACCTGACCATATTTGACCTGCTTCTGTTCTGACTCTACCTTCTGCAGCTGCTGTCGGTACTCCAGCCAGTGATGAAGGCTCATGTGTTTCTCCTTCGATCTGACATCGGGAAAGGTGATTAAGCAGTGGATACACTGTGGACTCTCATGCTCATCTGCATCGGGATAAGGGGACATGTTTACAGGTTAGTTACAATGCAGGATTAAGAGCATCTAACTGAGCAAACTGCTACATTCACAAGCACTTACTGGACTGCAGAGGCATCACCACAGGCTCAGACTTTATCCCTGGAGATGTGGACCTCCTCTCACCCTGGGGTGAAGTTGGAAAGATATTCACAGATTTCAACTTCCAGGATTCATAATTCTGAGGTGAAACGCTGTTTAGTCCATGGTTGACCTGCTTTTGTTTTAACTGTACCGGCTGCAGATGCTGTGTGTACTCCAGCCAGTGCTCCATCCTCATGTGTTTCTGCTTCGATTTGGCATCAGGAAAGGTGATTGAGCACTTGAAACACTGCAGACTCTCATGCTGATCTGCATCAGGATAACGTGACATGTTAATTGCAATGCAGGAGTGAGTAGATCTAACTGAACAATCTACGACATTCACAAGCACTTACTGGACTGCAGAGGCATCACCACAGGCTCAGACTTTATCCCTGGAGACGTGGACCTCCTCTCACTCTCGACTTGCTCTGTCTTCACCATCTCCATACTAGTTTTGTCAGACGCAAGCCCAGGCACGTGGAGCTGTCAAACAGAAACAAGTAGGGTAAAGTTGGAAAAATATGAGACTTGTGGGATCAACAAGTCTGAGGCAAAATGATACCCCTGTCCCTTTGCAGTAGCTTAGACCATGACTGTGGCTGTGTAATTGTTTGCTCAACTTCCTCACAGGGAGAGCGCACTCACTACAGATCAGCAGGACCACCACTCTAAACATACCCCCCCACACCTCCCCCCCCCCCCCCCCCCACACACACACACACACACACACACACACACTGGATGTTTCTCAGTCCCCTCCTTCTCAATCTGCTGACCTCTGACTGCTCTTGAAGTTAAACAAAAGCACTTTTTGCAACAGAATTTCGAAATTTGACAAAGACTTTTTTTACAACGTATATCAATCATTATTCCCAATACAAAATCACCAAGATTATACTAGTTTTTTTTTTTTTTTTCAAAAACAGCTGTTGTAGTATGGCCATAAGGAGGCTGCTGGTGTGTATTGTCATTGTGGAGTACCAATGCAATATAAGAGTAAATTCTGTTTTGTTTACAGCATCGTCCTATGGTGTTGCTATTTGCAGACGGTCCCCTGTACAAGTCCAGCTTCCGGTTTCATACAGCGATCCATGTTCACCCCGGAGGACGGCTTGTTTTCATGAAAACCGGATTTTTGGTCCTTCAGTCTCGTAGTCTATTGCAATGGGACGGGGGCATCATTTGTGTTTTAACAACGTTTCTGCTCACACTTATCGATCCCAGGAGTCCGAATAAGTGAACACCTTTTAACTTTACCCCACTACAAAGTCCACTGTTGTCACATCCACATTGAAAACAACATAGAAGCCATGTTAACAGGACAGATATAACCAACAAAACCTGATATTGCTCACTAAATGTCAATGGCTGCAGGCTGCCTCATCAAAGGCAGAGTTCTATCTAAAGCCTAGTGTCAATATGATGTTCTGATATGATAAGAACGTATGCAATTCAGCCCGAGCTTATTAGAAAAAGGATGGACTATTCCATTGGTCGAGACCATTATGCCGATGTATCTTAATGTTGCATTAAAATATGTTGCGGGTTATCAATTTGGTTTTGCATCTCGGTGCTTTGCCGGTGTTTATGCGTGAAGAAGAGCTATTAGTTATTGTGAACTGGTCGTGAACTATTGATAAAAGCATCAATTTCTTACCGTGCAGCACGGCCACAGATTTGGAGCTGCAGTGAGTCAGTCCACGTCACGTGACACGGTAAAGGAAGCGGAAAGCTATCATCGCGAGATTTTGATAAAGGCACGGTTGTGTTATTGTTTCAATGGAGTTCTTAGCCTTAACTATGCTCAGTACCTCCATGGTGTGAATACTCCCTAAGAAATCATGTAACACAGCGTTTCATGCACACAAAGGTAGAAAAACCAAATCAAAACCAATGCATATACAATACAGACACAATTAATAGTTGCTAATTAACACACAATTAAATGACTAAAAAAAACACATTCCTGATGTTAGATCAGAACACAAGTAGACAAAATGAAAGATTCTAAGTAGGTAAGATAAGAGACTGATTGATAAATATTGCCCTTTCAGCTTTGCTGTTTTTTCTGTGCAACACTGGGCCTAGTCTAAACACGAAACCCAAAACACCCAAAACACAAAACACCACCATCGTTTAAGGTTCATAGAGCTTTATTCAGACAAGGCAGACACATCAATGAAAAACTTGATGATGAGGTGATAAGACGGCACATATTCGTTTTAAATTATTTTCATTGACACAAGCATAGGGATAAGGGCATGTGAGTAAGGAAAGTGAAGTAAGGGAGGTTCATAGGAGCCTTCTTATGCCCTGGCCTGCTGCCTCTGCTGGAATTCAGCAATCCTGCTTTCCATCACAGGCCTGAAGTGTCTGATCAATCCCTGAGAAGGCACAAAAGATAAGACATAATTAATGGCACTTTCATTTGGTTTGAGACAGAGCAGTAGAAAAACAGAGGCTGGAACACACATGGCATGAGAGAGTTTTCCATTTATTATAAGTGATCAAATGTTGTACCTGCACTGGCCATGCTGCGCCATCACCAAGGGCACAAATAGTGTGTCCTTCAATCTGCTTACTGATCTCCCAAATCATGTCGATCTCTGCCGCACGGGCATCGCCTTTCACAAAGCGCCACATCATCTTATTCATCCAGTCCACTCCTACAGAAACAAACAAAGGGGGGGGGGGCACTTAAAACTCTGTAAAATGTAAATGAAACGGATGAACTAAGACGTCACTGAAGCAGTTCATACCTTCTCTGCAGGGTGTGCACTGGCCACAGCTCTCGTGTTTGTAAAACTCAATCAGGCGGGCGATAGCTCTGATTACGTCAGTCTGAGGGAAAAGAAAGGAAAACCCAGCAGTGTGTCAGACTCGATGGATGTGTTGTGTGGTTACACATAATGAACTGTGGGCCATAGGGGACACAACTTACGGATTTGTCCATCACAATGAGAGCAGCTGTGCCCAGGCCGGTCTGGGCCTGGATGAGCCCGTCGAAGTCCATCAGCACATCCTCGCACACGCTCTTGGGAATGAGGGGTGTCGAGGAACCACCGGGGATTACACACAGCAGGTTATCCCAACCGCCGCGCACTCCACCTACCGGACAGATGTGCCTTTCAATTAAGTAACAAAAACCGCATCCACTTGGGCTGCACTTATGTTAAGCTGTCTTAATCTTCTCAGTCCATAACGCCCTTGGAGCAGGAAAACACAATGCCCAGATAAAGAAATGAAAATTGTGGCTTTCCCTGCAGTTTTTTTTTTTACAGGGATGGCTTTGACCTGATTCACTACCTTAAACCCTACAACTTAACTTTTCTCTCTCCACAGACTCCCTTCTTTTGTTAGCGTGGTGAGTACCTGCATGCCTCTCGATGAGGTCTTTCAGAGGGACGGACATCTCCTCCTCTACGGTGCAGGGGGTGTTGACATGGCCTGAGATGTTGAACAGCTTTGTGCCCGAGTTTCTCTCCCTGCCAAAGCCGACGAACCACGAGCCTCCGCGGCGGCAGATGGTGGGCGCCACGGACACGGTCTCCACGTTGGCGACAGTCGTGGGGCAGCCGAACACACCTGCGAGGAGCCAAAGCAGCAGGTGTGCGGTGGTTATTACAGAGGGGCTTGAAGTGAGGGAGAGAAGGTGCCTAAGGGTTTTGGAGGGTTTGCAGGGCGCCTTGGTACTCACCCACATCAGCAGGGAATGGAGGCTTCAGGCGGGGCTTTCCCTGCTTTCCCTCCAGAGACTCGATGAGGGCGGTCTCCTCCCCACAGATGTACGCTCCGGCGCCACGCATCACAAATACGTCAAAGTCAAAACCTGAGCCGCAGGCGTTGCGTCCGATCAGGCCTGCAGCGTAAGCCTCATTAATGGCCACCTAGGAACAGATACCGAAAATTTCAGCTTTTAGAGATGATTTATTAGTCCTTTAAAGTTGTTCTCATACATTTAGGCCAAATATGGGCAAAACAATCCAAATGAATTCCAGCATGAGAACACCATATTGTGAATATTTGTATGCCACTAAAAGTTACAAAAATGTGCAAATTACTAAATGTATGAAATATTTGTAAAAAGGTGGAGATTATATTGTGTGTGTGGCTTTTTTTTAGGTTTCTAAGTTGCAAAAATAGTGATTTCACTGAATGTTTGAGGCCTTGCTGTGTGGATCTTCACCTGCAGGTTGGACGACTCGTTGTAGAACTCTCCTCTAATATAAATATAAGCAGCACGCGCCCCCATGGCCCTGCCAGCGACCAGGCAGCCCTCCACCAGCTTGTGAGGGTCGTTCCTCATGATCTCCCGATCCTTACAGGTTCCAGGTTCTCCCTCATCTGCATTCACCACCAGATACTTGGGCCTGAAGCAAGAGGTTGAGATTAAGCAGATGGAATTTAACCATATAAATTATAATGTGAGTCCCCAGTCTCTCCTCACTGACCTGCCATCGCTGGGCTTGTTCATGAAGCTCCATTTCATGCCGGTAGGAAAACCAGCTCCACCCCTTCCCCGAAGGCCAGAAGTCTTGATCTCATTGAGGATCCAGTCCACTCCCTTCAGAAGGATTTCTTTTGTTTTGTACCAGTCACCACGCTTCAATGCCCCCTTCAGCCTGAGAAGAAAGCAACAAGGCTTGAGTGTCTTTACAAAACTGCAGTTCTTCTCTTCATCTAGTCCTGCCCAGCAACACAATATTGTCTAAGGAGCTCATGTGAATCAAATTGTCTTCTGTTAGTCAGAGTATTTCATAGAAGTGTGTTACCTCCACTCATGGCGACCATAAAGATTTGTGAAAATTCTATCCTGATCTGCCAAGGGTCCAAACGTAGTTTTCTTTGGAGCTCCCTGGGGACATAATATACACACAGACACAAACACACATTAATGTTAACTCCACATCCTTACATTTAATGTTTTATCCCAATCTAGAAGTAGGCCAGGCACCTGTGCTGTGCTGTTGTAGCGGGTGATGGCAGTCACTCCACCTTGGCTGATAGCCACTGGAGCACGAGCCACCCCGCTCACCACAGCCCGAGACAGGGACAGCATCCTTCCTGCTGGATGGAGACATGACAGATAGTTTTTAAAAACATCGGTTGCAAGTTTTCTCTAGGTAATCCAGGACCTACTCGCCCTGAGGTGACAATGCTAACCACATATATCCCATCCTATGCACACATAAAAATCCAACCTACACAAAAGGATCCAATCCATGCCAACACAGAAGCGATTTATATTCTTTTCATTGTGACTTGATTGTATAAGCTGTTTTCAGTTGACCTCGGCGAGGTCTAGGTAATCGAGTTTCCTCCCTCAGTGCAAAAGCATAACGTTTCTGTCAAATGGAGGCTCTAAATTATCCCTAGGAGTGAGTGTGTGCCCCACAACAGACTGATGCCCTGTCCAGGACATATTCCCTGCCTTCCCTGAAGGCTTAATGATCAAAGATGCTCCGTTTGAGTGCAAACCAGTTCTAAAAGGCTGGAACAGGAAATGTTAGTCCTCTCTCGCTTGCAAAATAAAGTATTCTAAAATGATTGCATGATGAAAGGCTGCTTGAAACATCTGTCGAGTATTTATTTTGCAACATCTTTCCACAGCTGCATAACAAAACTGACCTAACGAGCAAATCAAAATACGTAGAGATCGTGGCACAGTACGACACCAAGACAAGGGCACAGTGTATTACAATCGCTGCGGTATTACGGTGGATAAAGTAGTTATTTAACTACGATGTTCGGACATTTGAGGGGCTTTGTCTTGGACCTTGTGTAACTTCTTATGTGATGTTGTTATATCAGCGGTGTCTGGAGTTAGCGCCAGTTAGCACCAGGTGAGGGTGACTGCTAGCGTTGTTATTGAGTCTACTATAAGAACTTCACTGTGGCAGGTCGAAGCATTTAAAGCAAGAAGGTGTAATTCAGTGTTTGTATCTATTTTTGAAGTCGCGTCGGTGAGATATTGGCTGCAGCCTGACCTCCATGCTCACAGTGCTAGTGCTAACTCGGGCTAGCCAGCGCTTAACCTTGTAATGTCAAAATAAAAGCGGCGGATACACGGTGTAGCATCGACAGACCGCACCGCGAACATACCCGTGTGTTGCTGGAAATACTGTCTGAAATGTTAGATGTAAATGTGGAGATTAAAACCCATGAGTAGGAAGAAAGGAGCAAGCAAACCAACGTACCTTCTCTTCGTCCCGAGTTTATGAAATGTTGACAGGAAGCAGTTGATCACATGACCCGGTAGTGGTCACAGCTGTGGCAGCTTGCGAAACATACTATAATATGATATAATATAATATAGTATGATATAATATTGTATGACATGATATGACATGATATATATTGAATATGATATACGTTTACAGTTCTAATATCAATGTAATACTTGTATATGTATTCATTTTCAATACATTTATTAGCTGTGTGTGTGTGTGTGTGTACTCTTAAAGAAATATCTGAAGCAAACTGCATTGGCAAAAAACATTTTTTTTATCTTAAAGGGTAGAAATATATACATATTTACGTGACATTGTCAGTACGGATCATTCAGATGATTCAAAACAGAAAATCAAAATATTGGCTAAGCGAAGCACTGTGGTTTACACTGAACAGATTGAAGCAACAATTGTAATCATCACAATGTTAGAATACAGGACATTTAATGGACAAAGGCTGTATGTCTCTGCATCAAAATTACCTGAAAAATACACTTGAATTAATTCGTACAGTAATTTAGTACACATCACTGGTATTTGCATTTGATGTCTGGTTGAATTAACATAATCTACAACCTCTCTCTTGTAGCCACTTGTAGTCATTTGTCCATATAGTTGCAGTTATCTGCTCATCACAAAACATAGATTATGAATAGCTAATCAACCAACTAGAGGTTTATTTTCATAAAGAATTTATCAAGCCAAAAAGATAATTAACTTGGGAGAAGATAGATTTTAGAGCAAAGTGATAAATGCGAGTGAATGTGTGGTATAAAATTCTGAAATTATAACACTGGACACTGTCAATATGCAAAGGTGAGGTGAGCTATCAGAACAATCGGGTGATGTATGAATTTGTACTCTGTACAGTTATTACATCACAGCAGCTAATCCTCAGTGAACATCAGTACTAAACCCCAACTCCATCGAGGGATAATTTAAATCAGGGCTACAAGCAGCTATATGATGTATTGCCAGCTGGTGTGCCTGTGCGCGTCTAATACCGTATACAATGATGCAATGGATAATGAAATTTCAGACTATAGAAGAAAAGCAGGACTTGATCTTTAAAGCAACATTTACAGTTGAAAGTCATAGTGATGCTATAGATAAAACGCATGTGGAATCATCAAAAATGTACGTTTTTGAAAAGACCGGTAAATAGTCCTACATTTTTCCACGACATAGTTTGCAAATTGAATTATGGATCTCACATGAAAAGTGTGCAAATATCTGACACCAAAATGTTCAAATAGCTTATTGAGATTCAAGTAATAAATTGAGATAAAATGAAGGTAAAACAATTCTTTAACTTAGAGCAGAAATATTACCTTAATGAATAAAACTGACAGTCTCCATCAGGTCATTGAGCACTAACATAAACAGCAGTCATTAACATTACATTACATTGAAGGTGTCCTTTTTGTTATATCAGTGCAGTCAAAGAGTGGCGGACGTCCTCCACATGTCCACAATGTCTATGTCTGTGTAGAGGACATCAGTCGGCTGGGGGGGGCTGATAACTGGGTCTGCGAGAGACCCGGCCCAGCCGGTCCACAGCCACGCTCTCAAACGCCCTCCTCATCAGAGGATGCTCCTCCAGGACCTCGTTGAAACTGTCCACGCTCAGCGAGTACAGGCGGCAGTAGGTGTCAGCCTTCACGGTCGCGGTACGTCGTCCTTGAGTGAGCAGACAGATCTCTACACCGAGAGAAAGAGACAGTTTAGCCTTGCAAAGAAGCAGAAGAAGCAGTCCAGAAGTCACCTAGAGTAATACATTTTTTATGTTTGTGCAGTAAATATGACATGTAGTTTAACAGCATATGCATATGAAGCACACCCTGGACAGATCACCAGTCTGACACAGGACACACAGACACTATTCACTTTCACACCAAGGGGCAATTCAGAGTCTCCAATCCACCTAGACATGGATGTTTTTGACTGTGAGAAGAAACGAGGAAAGAGCTCCACGCAGAACAGCCTTCAGTCTGACTGGGATTCGAACCCAGGACCTACTCGCCCTGAGGCGACAATGCTAACCACATATATCCCAACCTACGCACACATAAAAACCCAACCTACACAAAAGGATCCAATCCATGCCAACACAGAAGCGATTAGTATTCTTTTCATTGTGACTTGATTGTATAAGCTGTTTTCAGTTGACCTCGGCGACAAGCAACTTACCCCCGAAATACGCTCCGTCGTTGAGCCTAATCTCCTTGCTGCCACGCGGTATGACGGTGACACAGCCGTGCTGGATGAAGTACATTTTGCGACCCAGCGTTCCCTCCCGTATGATCAGGTCTCCGGGCTGGAAGACTTCAAAGCGCAGCTTGGTCAGGATCACCGTCACGAAATGGGGGTCAGTGTTGGCGAAAAGCGGCATGTTGGCGACCAGGCCTCGACAGTTATAGCTGACGATCTCCTGCACGGGGAGAGGGAGAGTGGAGAGGCAACAATAAGAAAATGTTGTTTTCACTGATGATGAAAATATTGTCTGACGTAATGCATAGCCGTGGATCAGAGATTAATGCACTTTGCAGATGATGTTTCATTTTATTTGACTCTGCATGCAGTATCACTCTGGATGTGATGTTGTTTTAGTGTGGACACTGTTTTTGTAAACCAAAATACACAACAAACATAATTTCAGCTGAAATTATAATTTACTGTTAACTTTTTTAGACTCTTGGCAAACCAAACCTTGTGTCATGGGTTGTTTTTCTTTTTTGTTTCGTTCTTTTTTATTTGAAAATATAAGACAGAAAAGGAGAATTCAGCAGGAATCAGAAGTCACATCAGCACTTTAAAGCCTAACAAACCTCCTTGAGTGGATCGCTGAGCTCTCCGAGGATGCTGTCCTCATCGAACATCTTGCCTTGGAACCGTTGCTCGTAATAATCGTGGATCCTCTGCCTCACGTCCGCAGGAAGTTTGTGGAAGGACATGTACTGTTCCACTTGCTTATACTGAAAACAATTGCATAAAGCACATGTTGATCTGACCTTCATGGGGATGCAAGTGAAATTGCACAGACCTGCTGTCATATGTCACATTTCAGTCACATTCTCTGCCATGTGTTTGCGGAATTATTCCTCCGCACAACAATTATGCATTTATTCTATTTGTTTAGCAGTTTTAAGTGGATTACAAACTCATTTGTAATGGGCATTAGTAATCAGTGGTCCAGAACAAAGGTGCTGCCATTTGTCTATCATCCGCTCTGCTTTATCTTGTGAAAATCCCTGGGAGAGGGTCACGGTAGGGCCGCAAAATCCATTAGATAACACACACATTCTCTGAGCATTTGGCACAGTTTCTATGAATAAAGGACGAGCAAGTAAGCAAGCTTATGATATAAAACATGGCCGTGATATTAAACCTCACAGCCAGGATCACATTAGCATCCACGTGAAGCCCGCGAGGCAGAACAGCTGAAGCTATAGGTCAAAATGCCTCTCCCCTTCTAATCTTTCCAAGTCTGCGTACGGACGCGCACCTTCTCCTGGTACTGCCGGTGCGACGCGTCCAGCGACTGGACCAGGTTGGTAGCGTGGCCGAGGAACATGGCGTAGCAGGTGGCACCCACCACCATGCTGATCATGGTGAGCCAGACGTCGGACGTGCCCTCTGGAGGGTGGGCACCGTACCCTATGCACAGCATGTGACTCATGGCCATGAACAGGGCGTAGGAGTACTGTATGTGCCAAGTAGCGTTCTGGTAAAGATGGGAAAAAAGGATATAAAAGAGGTTGTTAGTTCGATAGGACCACTAACGGCGGAGAAGTGAGTGAAGTTTTCAGATACCCCACAGTATCTTGCAGATTGAGGTTTTCTTTGTAAGCAAATTTCTTAGAACAAAGTGTTCCCCATTAGGAATGATATTTACTCACTTAGACTGAGACAAGATATCACGCTAATGCTTGTGCGTTAAGTATACTGAAATACCACCCCCACAGCTCTGCAAGCCCCGCTTAATACAGAGACAGGAAACATCTGGCTGCGGTATATCTGGAGGAACATCCAGGAAATTATTGCATCTGTTCAGGAAACAGTCTGATGCTTTTCACCCTGTTACACCACAAGGTCATTTTTACATTTTAGCTTAAGTCGGGTTCATCCTCCCATCCATTTTCGTGTCCTGCTTTATACTAAATGGGTGTCACAAGGGTTCTGCAGTCATGGGAGCCAAACCCATCCAATCTAGGATGATAGCTGGGAATACACACCCAAATCATTCATTCTCACACGCACTCTTAGGAGCAATTAAAAGTCTATAATCAGCTTAAACATGCGTGCTTATGAACTAAGGCACCCAGGGAAACCCACATAGACACATGAATGCAGAAAGACCCTTGGTCAGTCTGGGATTTGAACCAGGGACTTAATGGTTACTGCTTAACCGCCATGTCCAGCAAAGTGTAAAATATAATGGTGACGAGTCTGTGACTGTGACTTCATGATTACTGTAAATACACACTTCTCATTTCACTTTCAAAAATAAAGTGAAGTGTACTTCCTGCAATGTCCAGGAAGACTGAGGACTCACCACCATGTTATTTTTGGATACCCAGCAGTCTGGCGGGAAGTCCTGCAGCATAGGCACCATGAAGGTCAGGCAGCCGTCCCAGTGGCACAGCAGCAACATCATGCCAATCAAGTTGACTATTCGCACCACTGCGCTGGCCAGGTCGTAAGTCATGTGAAAGATCTGACAGAGAGAAATCAAACTTTATTACTGCTCTTTATGTATGAGATTATGACCTGTCTCGTCCTCCTCCCTCCTTCCCGTTACCTCTTCCCACTGGTGAATGTAGCGGATGAGGCGGGACAGTCTCAGCAGGCGCAGCAGACTCAGGATCTTGGTG
The DNA here is from genome assembly GCA_029224185.1 of Karalla daura. NCBI lineage: Eukaryota > Metazoa > Chordata > Actinopteri > Chaetodontiformes > Leiognathidae > Karalla > Karalla daura. The sequence goes on from CM055205.1 coordinate 14,869,467, forward strand.
AAGCGCACGATGCGGAGGGCGCGGGCCGTGCGGTACATGTCGGACGACTCGTGGCGAGCCTCCAGGTCCACGACGAGGAAGATGTAGTCCACGGGGATGGAGGAGACGAAGTCCACCAGGAACCAGGAGCGCAGGTAGTGCATGCGGATCTCTTTGGGGTCCAGGATGATGTGGCTGTCCTCTCCCGGGATGCCCGTGCGGAAATTGAAAACCAGGTCCATGAGAAAGAGAGTGTCAGAGAGGACGTTGAAGATGATCCAGGGGCACGTGTTTTGGTCTTCGAAGAAGGTGATTCCCCATGGCAAAATGACCAGATTGCTCATCATCAACAGCAGCATCACGATGTCCCAGTAAAACCTGGACACAAGGGAAGAGCCAGCATTTTACTTTCTAACTGCTGTAAAAGAAAAAAGCAGTAGTTTTATGTATCCAATTCCAACAATTTTGCATTGTTAAGATTTTGCATACCATTTTAATCTCATCTCACTCATACATAAATGTTACTTGTTCTTGTATATTGTTTCTATACTCTTGTATCAATGGTGCGCTGTTGTCTTTGCCTCTGCAAAAACTTTGATTTTATCTTTATTCTATTTCATCTTCAGCAGTTAATCCAACTTTAAACACAGTCAAATCAGCTCTTACCATCTCTTTTTAGCCCTGATCTAAGGAAGCAAATCTATTGCTTCTTAATTTCCTCAGAACATACATGAAACAGACTGATGTCCTTTCTGTATGGAGTTTGCATGTTCCCCTGTGAAACATACATGTTCCAGCCCATTTAAAGCCCTAAATTATGAGGGTGAATGGTCTGACATGTCAAGGGTGTGTTGCACTAGATCTAAAGGCGGTAGGCTCCTGAATAGATGGATGTGAGTACCGCTGACCCTCCAACCTGGATTTACTATACGACTGTAAGTAAAATAAGTCCAGAAACTTCGTTCAAGGGCAGGTGAGGTCATCCAATCATGAGGACCCATCTGAGTGACCCTTACTCTCATAACAGCTCCTGACACAGGAGGAATCCCTCTCATCAAAAATGCATGGTGTTTATCTCCTCAGGATATACGCTCAAAGAAGACAAAGGGGAAAAGAAAACAGGACGTCCACTGGCAGCGTCTGCTGAGCAGTCTGCTGCTTTCAGGACGTCGGAGCCCAGACGTCAGCGTTTTGTGCAGCCGGACCCATCACTGTCTGCTTCATGTCATACTAGTCCCATCTTCTTGCGGGTCTCCAGTGTCCCGTTTTACGCCACGGCTACACGGTTTAGGTTTCCTTACAGACTGTTTCCATCTAGTGTCAATCACTCTGTGCCTCTCTCTTGCGTTACAGAGGTGCAGTAACAGAATATGAGGCAGACTATTTTTGATTACCGTCACCCATGGGCGATCGCCATACGAACCCTGTGAGAAAATGACCTTCTACTTCAGCCAGTCGGAGCAGAGATGGAGGAACCGATAGATTAGTTGCCCATTCTCATTCACGTTTATCCCCCCCTGTCAATCTCTTGCGTCTGTGTCCTCTGTGTCCACGCGCTGGTTTACATGACTACTTATCATGTCCTCTCATGTTGCAACAGATTAGCGGTTGCTTGCTGCTAATAACTGTACCAAAGACTCTGGGCCGCATTATAGCTGTCCAAGTGGTGCGCTCCAATAGGAACGTGTGTGAGAGCGAAGCGGAATGAATTCAAGCAAGGCACTACATGCGTTTATTGTCCTAAATAGATGAATCCACAATATTGAGTCCATGACTTTTCCTCACCATGACCTGTACGGACTGGAATATCCCACCAGCTATCAGATGGGTTGCCAGTAAGACATGGTGAACAAGGGCTCTGCAGACTGATCTTCACTGCTTGTAGTAGAAGAACTAGAGAATTGACTTTGGTGACCCACTTCGTGTTACTTATTCGTCATCCATCTCTGAATAAATGAATAATGAACAAGTAATCCTTTTCGCTACCCCTTGGCATACATACATCTGCGTAGGATCAAGAGCAGGGTTAGAACGGAAATTTGTTTATTTACCAGCCATAAATTGGATTCAAAATCCTGAATAGAAAAAGCTACGTGACCTAACCCAGAAAAACAGAGTAGCCTAGTGCCAAAAACTGTGCTGCTCAAACGCATCTTTTCTAAAGAGGAAGTTAGAGCATACGGTTTAAGGAGAGCAGGCCCTCTGTAATCCCCGCCTCAGCTGTCTGTGTATTATTGCATAATAGAGCAAGATTGGAATTATAGGGATTCTTATGGGCAATAATCCCTCCGCATGGGTTTATCCTTTCTGTCTGGCGTGGGCCTGATGTTTAAAAATTGTTTAAATTTGATGGCAGCTATTATTAGTGACCGCGTGGACAGATTGCCCGGGCATCTCCCCAGCAATGTCACTCAAAAAAAAGTCAGCAAGCGCTCACTGATCTGACAAACCTGACAAACTTGAGGACGAGATAGAGCTTTGAGTAATCCAGATGTTTTTTTCTTCTTTTAATAGAGTACACTGGATCTCTCATTGGATACACAGATAAACAGAATCAGTGAGCGCGGTTGTGCCTCCTCGCGGACAAGGAGAAAGAGAGTCACAACTAGAGTCATTAATCCAAATGATCTTGTCCTATATACCGTATCACTAATCAAATCCCTTCATCGCCTTATCATGTGCGAGGAACCGTGACATCAGCTGCAGCGCTGCAGTCTGCCCTTGGAAAAATCGGATCTAAGCGCCAGCATGAGCCTGATGGCGGGATGAAAACTGGATCCATTCAAAGGGAGGCGAACCAGGGGTGGATGATGCCTCGGGAATCTGGACTTTCTCCTCATTTTTCACGCAAGTTACGACAGACTCTCCCTGAAACTGAGGGGGAAACTGAGGTGTGGATAATCTGATGACACCCTGGCCTCCTCGTTACCTGAAGTCACTGTACGGATGGATGATCCACACTCCAAAGCTCTTGACCCTGGCCTGCTCGGCAGCGACCCCCTTGTGGCTGCCAAACATGCGCAGGGAGAACTTGTTGACCCCGGGCTGCAGCATGGATCCAAACTGCCTCTGGAAGTAGGTGGACTGGTCCTGAGGCTCCTCACAGTCCCCTCCATCGTCATCCACGTTGGTGTCCAGCAGACCGTCAGGATCTGCCGTGTAGTCGTCGTTGTGAGTCTTGACCAAGGAGAAGAGCGTCTTGGTCACGTCAGCTCTCTTCTCTGCCTTCGGTGAAGGGGTGGCAGGCGGGGTTGCCCTCTGGGAGCTGGTCCTCCATCTAGAGAAGCGGAGGCTGCTCCAGCTGCGGTACCTGGGGGTCTCCACCTTGTGTGCTGGGCTCTCGCCCAAGCCCCTCTGGTCCTCGACACTCCGGGACAAGCTGGACATTGTCTCACCATGCATTGAAGTAGTTAAAGGTGCCTGTGGTTTGGCTTGCAGTCACCTGATTGTCAAGTTCACTCACTCATAAAGTTTTCTGCAGGCCATTTCCACGTCATGCAGTACAGTTAGAAACTGCCTTGCAGCCAGTAGAGTTAAAAAAAAAACAAACATGAAGAACATGAAGAGCTCCACGAAACACCAGGAGATCCTATTTAGCGCCTTCCAGTGCACAAGTGTCCAGATATTTCATAGAAGATTCAGTGGCAATCCCAACACGATTTATCAGCATGCAAATCCATAAAATAAAGTTACAAAAATGACTTCCCTGTGCAGGATGGAGGCTTCTCCATGTGGAGAGAAAAGCCCTGCAGCCTCACATGCGTCCTGCGCGCCTCTGTCTGACCATGAGAGGACGGACGCAAATTGACAGTGAGGGCTCAGTAGCCTTCAATAATCGGCTTGTTGGCATAACTGCGTCCAGTCACCTCTCCTCCTCCTCCTCCTCCTCTTCATCCCTCCTCCTCCTCCCCCTTCTCCCCCCACCCGAGGCGAGTGACGCTCCGCTGCGGGTCATGTTGCGCAGCCTGGACGGGAATCCTCCGGGCATAGCATGCAATAACATCCAATGTATTATATCAGTTTATAGTGGAGTATGACGTTCACCGTATTAGAAGGTCTAGTATTTAGATAGTACGCAGCCAAACCGCTTTACGAGTGAGATTATTTGTTGAAAAAAAAAAGCTCTCCATACTCTAATATTCTAATCCTCTGTTTTCACAGATCCGAACAACTTTGCGCTCCATAATTGATCATTTCTGACACAAATTTGCGCTCAAAGGGAACTAGCTTTAATAATATGGACGATTGTCTGCAGTCCTAATCGGTTTTTTTTTGGGGGGGGGGGGGGGGGGTTGCGATGTTAAGACATAAAGCTGATAATAATACAGTCCCTCACAAAAGCTATGACACCCCTCACATTTTGGCAAACATGTTATTATGTCTTTTCATGGGACAAAATTATCGAAATAAAGCATAAATATATATAATATATATAATAATATATATAAACAAAGCTGTCAGCTTGTTCAGCAGTGGAAATATACTGTCCTCTCAAAATAGCTCAGCCCAGCTCTGAAAATAACTCTTTTGTTTATACTTAATTTCAACTCCATGAATTAAGGTGTAAATAATTTGCTTTCAGGAGTGGCACTTTTTTTCTACTTTAGAAAGCATTAATGTTACTATGATGTTTGTCCCAAAACATGAAACTATAAAGACTGGGTCAATTCTTATAACATCAAAATTCTAACATCTAAAAAAAACACTCTTAAAAATAATCATCTAACCGAGCTGATCAGTGTCCACTGATGCCTCACACCTCAGTTTCACACATCATCTACTCCTGGCTGTACACTTTCCAGCTGCCTTGCTCAAAGGTGCGTTAACTGTGCTTTCGTTAATGCTCCAGGTTTTTCCAAACAGCTCTCTGCACCTGGGGATTAAATCCAGAGATCACTGGCCTGCGCATTTTTGGATGATTGACCTGAATCTGGTACACAAACCTGTAAAAAAGGGACAAACTTGTTTTGAAAATGTCGTCAGTGAATCCTCTAGTTTGCGTGAGGGTCTCAAACGCACTTAGATCACTCCAGACAGAAGCTAAAAAAGCAGAAAAGGTGGAACTAGACTAACTAGACAATATGCAAATACATCAATTATTATTATATATATTATATTATATATTCAGAATTTAATTCTTACAAGAAAAAAGATGCAAAGAGATTACAGTGCACAGTGCAGTATGATTACATGAACACTTTGATAAAATAACACGAACTAGACGTGATGCAGGGGCGCTCCTCGGGAAAAGACTTTGTCAAATTACACCTGTGTTAAGTTATTCAATCCTTTGTACAAGCCCCTGTAAATCTGCTCAGTGCTGCCCACACGCGCTCCCTCCCAGCACCTTCCTGCCCGTGAGTAGGTCAGCCTTCATTATATAGACCACTGTACCGGATCCCATTTCACGGCTGTAGGCCAGATACTCTCTGAAGTGGCAGGTGTCGTGTTCACGTTTACATCGGTGACTCAGACGCACCTGAGAAGCAGGTACATGCACCATTACTGGGTCACTGCCGGAGCCACATCCTGTCCCACAGTCAAAGAAATTAATTAATTGTTTATTCAAAAGGGGACCTAGAATTGCTGAATAGAGTATTTATTACAGTTCTCTAAACATACAAATTCTGGAAATTTTGGTTTTCTGCTTAAGAGGCTATATCACAAGGAATTTTCCAACCCAAATTTTGTTGCGGGAATATTGGACCTGCTGTGCGTCTTCGACAAGTGAAGACTGTCACGACTCAGCAGGTGCAGGTGGATTTTCATTCCGGGTCCCCATAAAATATGCTTGAAGTAGAGGAAGAGGTGGAATCAAGATACCGGGATCAAACGTGAACAAGGGCCAGGTGTAACCAAAGCAAAAGCTTCTCAGATCGGCTTGGAATGAAAACAAATGGGACATCCAAGCTCCCGACTTGTGGAAGTAATTCAATCTGGTGTCATTGAGTTTCCTTCAAGTGAGGGCATTTAGACCTTTCATTCTCATCTTCTCTGTTGCTGTAATCAAGGCTCTTCGCTGCCTGTGCTGTGCGCTTTTCCAGCTGCAGGATCAAAACTGGCCAATGACAATCCTGATTTTGCTTACTGTTTTGAAATCAAATCAAAGTGTAAGAATACAAACCTTAATGAGGGCGAGGCTCTCATAGACCTTTTCGGGACCTCATTATTTGGAAAATCCCAGTTTTGGCCTTCAGAGCACAAAAGATTCTTTACTTTTTTTTGTTGGAGGCTTAAAATATTTACCTCATCTAAGTCAAATCAGATTTCCATCTTTTGATCCAATTGCAGTGGTTTCCGAAGCGGCAGGCATCAAACTGCCATGACGTCACAGAGGTGAAATGACACACTTCAGTTTGCGGGGCACACACATGCACCAGTCACTCTCACTCTTACGCTAATTTAGAGTCTGGTTGACCTAAACATGCATCTTTTTTACTTATTGAAATGAATGACATACAGACAGCTGAAAAGTTCAATGGGTCATTTGATAGTTATAGTTAAAAGTTATATTCATACTTTTGATGGATTGATTGCATCGAATTAGTTTCCATTTGCTTCAAACACTTCATTGAATGTTCCAGAATTCTTTGTCTGTTTTTAGGGGTATTTCTGTTTCTTTTTTCATTTGTCATGTAGTTTTGCATTTTTATTTTCTAACGATTAACTCGCATGCAATGATTTGGAATTGCCATAATTGGTATCTGAAGATGCAATGCAAAAAATGTCTCAAAGCTGATCGTCACCTAAACATTTATTGGCAGAGCGAGTTGATATTCATGTGTAGAAACTGCACACTAAAACAGTCAAAAAAAGTCATTGTCATTGAAGTGTATTTTCAACCGGAGGTGCAAGAAAACAAAACACATCAGACAGTGAAGGAAATAAGTGCAACTGATATCACTAACTATTCGACAGAAAAGACATTCGCACATTAGTCACAGTGAAAAACACGCAGTTTCAAGACAATCAAACACTTTGTGAAGTCGTGGAGGGGGGTGGAGTTTCATTGTGGTTCATGCTTCGTTCTTGTTTCACCGTTGGGAGAACTTGAGTCGTTTCATCGCCGCAGATTTTCCTGAAAGACACAGTTTGAAGAATGATGATGATGATTATTATTCCAGTATGCCTGTGTCTGTTCAGCAAAGACAAGAGAATCCATGGGACTCACAGAACCAGCGGGTCTTTCCTCACGTAATTGCAAATGGGTCTGCGTCCCGTCAGCATCTCTTTCAGACTATCAATCTCCTGGGCCCAGGCCAGAGATTCTGCCTTAAAGTTAACTGAGGGAGACAGAAAATAGAGCATTTATCATGGTTCACCACATGGCGGCGCCAGCAGCCTGGCACAAACTGATAATGAAGCAGGGTTACCGTCAGTCTCATTGCGTCTCATCTCCAGATCGGCCGTTTCCTCAGCTATTTTCATCTGCATTTAGATTGAGAAAACAAGAGAGAAATGATCTGGAATCGATGCCATACAAATATTAAAATTTTACTGAAAGAATTCATAAGAAAAAAGCAAGTTTTAGTTCAGTAAAAGTCCTCATACCTGAAGGAAAAATCCATGCATGTACATATAAACTCACTTTGTAATTTAATGTCGGACATTTCACCAGTCTATGAGAGGGGGCATTTACCTGTCATACTCACACCTGGGGGTAATTTAGAGTCTCAAGTTGACCTGAATAGGCATGTTTTGGACTTTGGGAGAATACCCTCAGAAAACACCAGGAGAACATGCAAATTCTCAGTGACAAGTCCTCTCAAGTTTGCCTCTAACCCCAGGGTAAGACTCAGAAGGTCATCCTCGGCAACACACGCACTTATTTTCTCAATCTCTAATATCTAAACACATAATGATTTTACGGGTTACATGATATATTTAATCTTGATCATTTTCATTTTAAGCTTTTTTGATCATTGATAAAATGCAACTTTTGATAAATGTGATGTAAATACTGGAACACCTCGTACTCGCATGTGACATAAAATGCTGTAAGATTTACATGCACAGCACACAATGAGTAGATCGAGCCTCCCTGACACGTCATGTGATGGTTGTGTCTGGTGTGGGGGGGCGCCCCTCTCTTCACCTTCTTTGCTTCACAGGCTTCGTATTCTGTTTTGCTTGTCTCCTCCTCTGTTTTCAGTGCGGCCAGTGCAGCCTCCGCTTTGTTCAGCGCCTCCGTCCCTTGTGCCACCAGCTTCGCTATGGTTCCTCTGATAATGGCCCGGTTTGTGTGGGCCCGAGAAAGCCTGCTGGACACCACCTTCTCCCTCTCTAACGTCTTGTGCAGCTCCATCAGCACTTGATTTTGGCCTATGATTATGATCAGCAGCCCCATGGACACCAAGATCAATAAGACGGGTGCAAACCACAACTGAGCCCGCATCGGTGTTATTTACTGAAACACAGAAAATGAAACTGAGGAGACAAAAGGTGGGAAATGAATGGATCTGATGACAGATTGCCAGGGTCTCCGAATTCATTGGTTCATTCATACTCCACAGTTGATAAACGTCACACGCTCACAAGTCTAAATTGCTTACCTTTAGTTGTATCTCCCACTCGGATTCACACGGATGGAAAGTGCATGCTCGTGTGATATATACTGCCAGGGTCAGATCGGAACACTCTCACCTCCGCCTCCTCCCTCTTTCCCAACAGACCTCACGGGCAAACAGGTCGAACAACTAATCTGATGCTTGGTTCTGCTGATGCCACACAACACGCACAGGGAGGTGAAGTGCAGTGGTGCAAATTGGCTTTGAAGTGTGTGAATAAAAGAAGATTCTTTTTAGCTGTGAACGAGAGACAACCTGGCAGCTTATTGGAAAATTAACCACACCTGAAACAATCAGTGATGATTGCTTCCTTGCCTCCCGTCCTCACACCTTAGTCCCCCCAATTTGAGATGAACAAGGAAAGAGAAGTTGGTGCGTGCCAGATTGATGGCAGATATTTCATAGTCATTTCAAGGTTTTTAATATCAAATATGAACGTTTTGTCGAAGCCTGACAGTACATTTTATGATCTCTGTAGAATGACCATGGGCTTTCAAGGCACTGGAAAGTATGGAAAATATTATGAATATAGAGTGACATATGCAACTGAATGATACACATGATAGATATATGTAATCCTCCATCTGGTTGAGTACAGGGCAGACACACACACACACTCCAAGGGGCCATTTAGAGTCTCCAATCAATCACCAAACTCCACACATATGTCTGGGACACAAATCCACAATTTCTTGCTATGGTCCAACAGTACAACAACATAAAAACATAAAAAAGGGTTTTGTACATCACTACACAAGCAGTGATAGACAGATCCTGCTGTAGTTTAAGTATTACACATCTCTTTTATATGTACGGTGCACACCCCAAAATGTCCAAAAATATATCCTCCCATTTTTGGATAAGAGAGGTCCTTCAAGCTGGCTTCTTATGCTTTGATCCATCCAAAGATCTTATGATTACATATGAACCCCATAGAGTAGCTTATTTGAAATTTGATTGACAGCATTTAGTGGATTGTTTAATCATAATCATAATCTCATATCAGCATTATTTATACATACAGACCGTATCACTGTCTCACCTTTAGTTACAATCGACGACAGGAGTAAATAACGGATGGCTGCATTTGAAATCACTCGTCAATATTACTTTTATTCTGCAGCTCAGTCGAGTAGTCGCAAATGGAATCCCTTGACTCACTAGCGCCCCCTACACGGAGCCCTACTCCTCTCTCTCTCTCTCTCTCTCTCTCTCTCTCTCTCTCTCTCTCTCTCTCTCTCTCTCTCCCTCTCTCTCTCTCTTCATGAACGGGTCTTGGCTAACACATGATGGGTGACGTCACGGAGGGTTGGAGCTTGGCCAGTACGCAAAAGCACAAACATTGGTGGCATTGCTGATTTTTGTCGCGCACGTGTACCTGCGTACCAGTCATGTATACACCCGGTTATTGGTCAAAAGCATAGGTCAAAAGTAGGAAACAGTGTATATATTATAAGGCTTGTGGCTATCGATAATGCTGATGTACATGATTCATTGCACTGATGTCTTAGTTTTGAATGTTACTGTTGTATCATATAATGCATTTACTCTTTACATTTTACTTGTCACATATTAATTTTCTCCTTTTTCGCCATTTCAAATATCCAAAAGCGGTCGGCTAGAACAAAAAAAAAAGCAAGATCTGACAATTTTTAGTGGATTGTTGCTGCTACTCATCACTGTGGGATTAAATGTAAAGAGAGTGAAAGAAAACATTAAAAATCCGGATTACCTGAGGCATTAACAGAACTGAAACGTGCGGCCTGGAAGTGGACATTTTGTGGACTCTGTATGTGGTTTTCACGGAGCTGCAGCACAATAGAAAAACAGCCACGCAAGCTGCGAAAACAAACACATGCATTATCTGCGTGTTGCGCGTGACTGCGGAACAATTGCTTCTGTTATACATGTATGCAAAAACAATGACACCTCCAGGTTAAATAAAATGATCAGATAAAGTCATCACTCCATTGTCTCGCACCAAAACCTTCGTGGCAGTGCAGCTGAGATACAGCTCCAGCAGAAAGTAGCTCCACTTGACCCTTGTGAACATAGTCACGATAGCATTGAAGGAGCTCTTGAGAACTATGCATTTAAACACAACACACCTGCCATTATTCTTGTGGGTGGTCACCACAAGGCCACAGTGTCAACAGATAAATCACAGTTCCTCAATATGGTACAGCTGCATTGTGAGGTCGAGGGAATGGGCGTGAGGCCGGTGGACAATCACCTGAGGGTTTTAAAAAAGATGAAATAAAGCTCAAAGCAGGACACACTCAACTCTGATTTGTTTTTCTCTAAGCTGTTTTTTTTCATTTCCCCTCTTCCTTTACTTTTTAACATGGAAATGAAGTGGAGTAACACAGTTCATACCTTTTGCTTGTCCTATCAATAAAGATTGATAAAAACGCGTCATGGGTCACGGGCCAATTGTCCAGCTGTGGGGAAAGCTTTGCAGAGCCTCCTTCAAGCTGATTGGTCCATGAGAGGAGATCAGAAACTATTTAAGCATCTTTAAATGCGGCACCCAAGTCTGTTGAATGCCTGCTTACCTGCTCAGGTGAGAATTAATAAGATTATTAAGCCTATGTATTTTCTGGATAACCTGGTAATGAGTGGGAACTTTATTTTGCAAGTGGAATTGAGATCTGTAAACTTCAAAGAAATAGTAAGATGGAAAATTGAGGTGCATTTATTTCCCCTTTTATATAAAAGTTACTGACCTTTTCTGAATTTTCAATATTGACCAGAACTGTAACAATATGAGTGGAGGTAAACGAGACAACAAGATGCCTGCAGATGGAGGATGTATATATATCATTTTGATCAAATCACTCCGGTTTGCTCTTTTAGGTCATCTCCGGTAACAAACATGGGGACGTTAGCTGTCATCTTTTCAGCTCTGCTGCTGAGCGGTAAGGTCTCATTCATCACTTTAAAATAATGATTACAGACTTTCCAAATCTCTAAATGTCCCAACACCTGACACACTTTGTTTCTACAGAAACAAACTAATTCTATAGAAATGGATACTAACTCCAGTTGTTCATGTATACACAACAAGATCTAAACCAATAATTGAGGTAAATAGTTTGTTTCTACATTTTCTTTTTCATTTTCAGGATGGTGTAGTGGAGGACCAGTCCTTGACTCTTTAACGCCAGCCTCGGGCACCTGCTGGGTCATGGGAAATCTCCACCACACCTTTGACGGCCAGTCTTACAACTTCATGGGTAACTGCACCTACACCCTGGCCAAGAACTGCCACGTCGGAGCGACTCTCCCCGCTTTCCAGGTGGAGACGGGGAACGTGAACGATGGCGACGTACCGGTCCCGGTGGTGGGGACCGTCTCTGTCAACGTCTACGGGTTCAACATCGATTTAGTTCGCTCCGAGCGCGGTATCGTCCGGGTGAGTGTGAGGAAGTCATACTCTGTATTTTTCTCCATCTTTTTTCTCATCTAGCCATCCATTACCTTGTCTGCTTTGAATCCGATTTAAAAGCAAAGTTATTCATATTTACAAAGGTGTACATATTCCATTAAAATATGAAACAATGTATTTGGATGATTTTCTATTTAAAACATGGAGTATTAAAGACTACTTTCCATGTCACTGGCAGCCATTAAGAACTGTATGATGGCCATAATATAGGAGATTTGTGTTATGGAAAAGATATCATCTCTGGACCAAATGGACTACGTATGTAGAACCAAACAGCTGTGATTTTATTTGATTGTTAATATGTAAATGTACCCTCTTTTCCATGTGAGGTCAGGTCAGAGATGTGAGCTCCCTTGTTGTTGTTGACTATGACAACTAATGTTAGGGTTAGGTTTGAAATGTAATTATATGTAATGGAAGATCACCTTTTCAGATGAAAAATAATAAAAAAGAAGAGTCTTTGACATACAGAGTGGATATGTCGCAATACATAGTTCATGCCTGTAATTCATTTCTCTCAATACTACATAAGTGAAACATGTTTCATCCCTCCTCAGGTGGACTATCAACAATGGAGTGTTCCGATCAGCCTGAACGACGGCCAGGTGAAGCTTTCCCAGCAGGGCCTGTTTGTCGTCCTTCAGACCGATTTCGGCCTGACCGTTCAGTACGACTGGGACGAGTTCCTCGCCGTCACCGTGCCGGCCAGTTTCGCCGGCAGCGTGTGCGGCTTGTGTGGAAACTTCAACGACAACGAGGCAGACGACCTCACGACGCCCAGCGGCCCGGTGGCCGGCAGCGTGGCGGAGCTGGGAGAGAGCTGGAGGGTTCCCGCCGCTACAGACGAAGCCTCCTCCTCCTCCTCCTCCTCCTGCCAGGATGAATGCTCAGGCCAGTGCCTGGACACCTGTGTCCTGGGCCAAGTCCAGAAAATAGAGGCGCAGATCGTTTGCGCCGCCCTGCCGCAAAACTTCGTCGAACTCTTGGGCTGTCACCCCGATATTAGCGACGACGACTTTGAAAGCAACTGCATGCTCGACATCTGCAAGGGCGAGGACATGAACACGTACCTGTGCAACAGCCTTCAGGGCTTCGCCAACCTCTGCCAGAGAGCCGGGGCCAACGTGACCGACTGGAGGAGCTCTACCGAATGCCGTGAGTGGTAAAAATGCAGCGAAGCCTTTTATTTCCTGACATTAGCCTTATAGATGTGAGGGTTTACTTATATTTTGAGTTTTTCAATCATTGACATGCATTTTCAGTCATTTTGAGGACCAACAGTTGGACAAAACAATTATTACAATGTCATTTTGGAGTCTCTGATACAATGATGATATTTCTCAATGATCATATTGATTCCTGGTGTAAAACAATTATAACTGACTTCCAGAATACCTAGCTGTCTCGGTCGAATTGCACATTTTATTCACATTTTCTATCCATTTATGTATTGCTTATTATATTGATTTTGTTATAATACGTCACACAGAGTCTGTGTAGACTGTTGTATGTTGTTATATATTATGAATATTGTGAACGCCAGATGTGTGACTCTGGCTCGAGTAATTTCTCTGTGATTAATGTGAAGTACTTATCTTATCTTGACAAAAAAGATCTGAGAATAGCTCAGCTTGTCTCTCTGCTTTGTCCACACAGCTCCACCCAACTGTCCTCAAAACAGCCACTACGAGCCCTGTAGCAGCGGCTGCCCCGCCACATGTGCAAACCTGAACCCTCCCACCACGTGCGACGCCACCTGCGTGGAGACGTGTGCCTGCAACGACGGCTTCGTGCTCAGCGGTACCCAGTGCGTCCCCGTGGCTCAGTGCGGCTGCACGTACCAAGGCCGCTACGTGGAGGCTGGGACCTCCTTCTGGGGCGACCAGGCCTGCAGCCTGCGCTACACCTGCTCCGCCGGAGGCGTTTTGTCCTCCGAGCAGATGAGCTGCAGCGTCGGGCAGCAGTGCCAGGTGGTGGAGAAGCTGATGGGCTGCTATGCCGTCGACTACGCCACCTGTATGGTGTCCGGTGACCCACACTTTGTGACCTTCGATGGAGAAAGGTACAACTTCCAGGGCACCTGCGCGTATCTGTTGGCTGGCGTCTCCAACCAAACCAGCCTGGAGCGTTTCAGCGTTGAGGTGCAGAACAGCGGTCAAGATAAGAAGATGGGGTCAGTTGTCAGGCTGGTGGAAGTCACTGTGTACGGGTACAACATCAGCGCAAGCAAAGACTTCCCTGGCTCTGTTGTGGTAATGTATTATACACAAGAATACTAGTAGGTACAGAGCTGGAACTAACAAGTGTTCCAGGCAGATTATTTTATCAAATGCCAGAAAGTAAGGCAACATGTCACGTCATGTCCAAGACCAACATGTTGAAACACAAAAAAACAAATGTATTGTGGCCCCAATACTGTTATGATGAGTTCAATGTCATCATTCCTTTAGTTCTCTCCTATATTTGTCCATAATATCTAACATATCTAGAGGAAGATAACCTTTCTTTCAACAATGTCTTTCATCCTCTCAACTGGTGGGAGTCTAACTGATCTGACACATCCTGATTGGTGTTTAAAAATCAACATCGCAGGAATAAAAAATGATTATCTCATCTTCTCATATTCCATCAGTCTCAGCCATTTCTAACCCACACATACAGAAAAAGCAGCTAAAGCAGAAATCCCTAATGATATGGTCAGAAAAAGTTCTCACTGGGGCAGAAAAATCCCATAAAGATGTAGACTGATGGAGAAAATGTTATTGAAAGATCTAATCAGTTTCCATAAACAAGTGGAACCGCACTCGTTCCATTTATTCATCATCAAACACACAAATAATTCTCTCTTCAAGGTCGATGGAGTGCTGTACAACCTCCCCCTGGTGCTGGGCGAGAATAAAATCCACCTCTACCTGAACGGCTGGTTCGTGGTGATCGAGACGGACTTTGGCGTGAAGGTTCGCTACAACTACAACAGCGTGGCCTTCGTCACCGTCCCCACGTCCTACATGGGCTCCATGTCGGGCCTCTGCGGCAATTACAACCTCGACCCCAACGACGACATGCAGACCAGAGAGGGGAGACAAGCCTCCACTCCAGAGGAGCTCGGTCAGAGCTGGACGGTCGCCACCCTGCCGGGCTGTGTGAACGGCTGCTCCGGGCCCTGCCCCGGCTGCAACGCCACCCAGAGGCAAACCTACAACAGCAGCAGCAGCTACTGCGGGCTCATCGCTGACCCCGCGGGCCCCTTCAGAGACTGCCACTCCACCGTCGACCCCGCGGGGTTCCTGGCCGACTGCGTCTACGACGTTTGCCTCTACCAAGGCAGCGGGAACATGCAGTGTAAGACCCTGACGGCCTACACAGCCACCTGTCAGCTGCGGGGTGCCACCGTCTACTCCTGGAGGTCCGCTCAGTTTTGCGGTAAGGACATCGAGGCGTCCTGGGTGATCGTCCGTGTGGATTTATCAGCAGATAAGGTGCAGATAACAGCCGTGGTTTTAGTCCTGGTCATAAAAACAGACTGTTTAGAACATCATCTGGACATAATTCATCCTAAATGGCTTATGAAGGTTATAGGCCAAATGTAAAGCACTGTTAAGCTGCAATATCAATGCAATTTACGATAAATGATTGACATCCTGTCCACAGTTAGATACTTAACTTACACTAGTTTTTCCACATGCTAAAAAGAGAAAAATTCTGAGACAAATTTTTACTTTTTTTCAGTTAAACATATCTCAAGACGTACATAGACCACTCCAAATCAATAATACAGCTATAGGGCGAATCTGTTTTAGTATGTAGTTGCAAGACAAGCAAGGTATGAAGTTCAGGCCACATTGAAACCTCATTGTGCACTGCTCATTGTTTTCAAAGGAGTCGTGGCAACTGAATTTCTTACTCCACTAACTTATGAATATTATTCTCTAATCTTGTGCCCAGATGTTCAGCCTCCACCGAACAGCGACTACACGATCTGCGCAGACTGCCCTAAGACATGTCCGTCAAACTCCTCCGTGTCGAGCTGTGGAGGTCCGTGCCTGGAAGGCTTTGTCTGTGATGAGGGCTTTCTTCTGAGCGGAGATGAATGTGTTCCAGCAGAGCAGTGTGGCTGCACTTCTGGAGGCAAATACTACCAGCAGGGCCAAGTCTTCTACCCCGATGCTCAATGCCTGGAGGAATGCACCTGCAATGGCACAGTAAGCAGAAAGAGGATTGAGCAAGTTCACCCCTCCACAACAACCTGAATTTCATGATTCCCACGCAGGTGGAGGATGGTTTTAAACTGGTTTACATGTGCCAGTGACACAGGTTTCACTTGGAAAAAAACATGAGTGCCCATTCTGAAAGTCAGAACATTACTTTGATTGAGTGAATTAAAACCTTTTGGTCTCAGTCAGATAGATTGTACGACAGTTTGATTATGGTTGTATGTCTGTCACATCAGGTGCAGTGCGTGCAGTCCTCCTGCGGTATCTACGAGAAGTGTGAGGTGAAGAATTACGTCCGATCGTGTCAGCCTTTGGGAAAAGCCGTCTGCTCCATCTCAGGAGATCCACACTACAACACCTTCGACAACACCACCTACGACTTCCAAGGCACGTGCACCTACACGGCGGCTGAGGGCTGCCGCCTGAACGGGACCAGGCTGCCCAGCTTCTCGGTGGCGGTGGAGAACGACAAATGGTACCGCGTATCCGACGACCCCACGGTGTCGGTGACCAAGCTCGTGGCGGTGGAAGTCTACGGGATGGTTTTGGTCCTTCGCAGGAATGAAGTTAAAATGGTCTGGGTACGTCAAAACCCCGGCCTTCCACTTCAATCTCGCTTTCAAGTGTCACTTAGCTCTACTTACTCACTATGAGCAAACAGTGGTGCAATTAGCAGCCACATATTGATCAGATAAGAGCTATATTTCTCCTCGTTGGTGAAAAGCTAAAACGAGAATGACCCGGGCTCACTGTTGCAAAGTAAATACTGTTTGTAATGGAACTGTATATTGAGTGGGTGATTCTTGAATAGAACTTGAATATCCTCCGCAGATAAATGGGATCCTGCATCGCCTGCCACAAAGCCTCCAGAATGGCGCAGTGAAGGTCTACCAGGAGGGTTGGAACGACGTCATCCTGACTGACTTTGGCCTCAGGGTCACCTACGATCTGGTCTACCATGTCACCATCACCGTGCCTGGGACCTACATGGGCAAGACCTGCGGCCTGTGCGGCAACTTCAACCAAGACAAAGCGGATGAGTTCCAGCTGCCAGATGGAGACATGACCCAGAACGTCCAGGCCTTCGGAGCGGCGTGGAAAGTGCCGGTGGCCGGGGTGGTCTGTGAGGACGGCTGCAGCGGCGACCTGTGCCCCCAATGTGAAGATTCGGTCAAATCTGAGATAGAAACACAGTGCGCAATCATAACCAACCCCCAAGGTCCCTTCGCTGCTTGCCACGCTGTCATCGATCCCACCTCCTACTTCAGAGATTGTGTCTATGATGTTTGCCTGGCCAATGACAACTGGACCATGCTGTGCCACAGCATCTCTGCCTACATGTTGGACTGCCAGAGCTTTGGTGCCAAGATTCAGAACTGGAGAAGTCCATCTTTCTGCCGTGAGTCTACATCTCTTCTTTAATATCCATCAACAGATATACATATCATCCTGAAACAAACAAATCCTGACAAGTGTTATCGGTTTGCAGCTTATACATGCAGCGCTGGCAGCCATTATGAAATCTGTACGCGGCCTTGTACGTCTACATGTCCTGGTCTGACGGATGTCATCACATGTGGAACAACCTGTGCCGAGGGCTGTGCCTGTGACCAGGGTTATTACTATAATGGAACCGGTTGTGCGCCCTTTGACCAGTGTGGCTGTTACTGGAATGGTAAAACCTATGAGGTGAGGAGATAATGAGTTATTAATGTATGACAGACTTTATTATGCGATCACAGCATTTAGGTTCCTAGCAGCAAAGTCAAACTTCAGATTAAATGTGTTGTATAACCTGTTCATAATAGCACTGGAGACGAGTTAAACACATAGTGGCACCCAATCATTTTCTGCCAAACAACAAAGGAATGACATGAAATTTTGCATGTAAATAAATGTTGCAAGTGTTTTGGTTTACAGATAGAAACATCTGCTAGATACAAAATACTAATACAAATAAAAAAAGAAAATTACAGTTGTTACTAATTACAATTAGAGTACAAATTTAGAAATTACAAAGTCACATAAACTTCTCAAAGTAGCATAAAACCAGTGGAATAACTGGAATAAACTGTGCGTTTTGTGTTGTTTGCAGGTTGGAGAGTCCATCATTACTGACAACTGTCACAAGGTTCACACCTGCCAGGTGTCTGGAGTGGTTCTGTCCAGCAACATGAGCTGCGATCCCAACGAGGCCTGCCTGGTTAGGAACGGCGTGATGAACTGCCACATTCAGCAGTGCCTCATGGACAACAACGGGTCCCTCACTGCATTTAATGGCGACACCGGCACCGTCACCGCACCGGGAGCCTATGACATCATCCAGAACTGTAACCAGAGCCAGACGCCAGACTGGTTCAGGGTGGTGGCCAAGCTGGAGACGTGCAGTCCCGGGGTCATGTCCATCATCGCGGTGCACGCGTTCTTCAACGACATGATGATCACAGTCACCAACACGCATGGCGTCTGGGTATGACCTCGGGTAGAGGTATCACGGTAACCTCGTTTAAGCTTCAGACGTTATGTCACGTCACGGTTCGATATGTGTTGTGTGCAGATAAATGGACGGGAGCTGACTCAAAGCACGTTCACCCAGAACGGTGTGACGCTGGAGGTATCAGGTGGCGCAGTGACGATCAACAGCACGTCCACCATCCAGCTGTCCTTCGGCCCGACCAACGAGCTCACCATGACCGTCAGTGATGGTGTGGCCGACACGGTCTGCGGGGTCTGTGGGAAGCTCAGGCCTCTGGACACAGACCTGCTGGGTCGGGGAAAGAAGCTGCTGGACTCTCTGAACGGGTTTGCAGCTCTGAACTTTGGGAACTGGCTTGCTCCGGATTTCCCCCAATGGTGAGTAACATAAATGAACCCAGAATATTGGCTGTTATTACACATTAGTCTTTGAATGTAAATGCACTTTCTTATGCGCTCAGTAAGAGCATTTGTACAAGCTAACAGGCCAAAATGTACTATTTGATTTGGGGGCGGGGTTTAGAAATTACAGTATATGCAGATGATGTGATTTTGTTTACTTGTATTGTTGTATGTATTGTTCACTAATGGTTTTTCTGCTTCCCTTTCAGTGCTGTGTAACACCTCTGACAGCATCATGAATGTTCTTTAATGCAATGTTCTTTCAGAATAAACACCAACATATTAACCTCAATCTTAAAATAAATTAAATATGAAACAATGATACACATTTTAATGTGCCTAGTGAACAGATTATTTGATGTCTATCTCTTTCTGAACCCCTACACAACCCTCTCACTTGCCATCAATTTCAGAGTCTGTCATTTATGTTTTCCAGAGATGTGCAATTAGTTCTATATTTGTATGAAAGTATTAAAAATCTATAACTAAGTGATAAGCAATTAATAGTTGATCAAAGAGATGTGATTTGTCAGTACCAAGAAAGAAAACAGCTAACAAAATAACACCTGGTTTGAGAAACAATACACATCAAATAAATCACCATTTATCAGTTGCAGTTTGTAGCTGTGCTTCATATCTCAGGTCACGCCCCAACAAACACTTGAAACACAAAGTGGACCATTCCAATACTGACCAACACATAATCATGCTGCCCAAATGCAAAGATAATATATATCAGAACGCTGCAGTATTATCTGGAGACAACAACATGAAACAACTATGGCAGCTGGTGTAATCGTGGGAGGCTTGTTTGAGTTTTAGGGAGTGAAAAGCTGGTAAAGTGATTCACTGATTTGCGAAAAATGCTTCAACGAAACCAAAATCAAAGCACATTCTGCAGATAACGACGGGGGACGAGACGTTCAGTTTTCGCTGCATGCAGAGCATCCTTTGATAACAGATGGCACAGTGGGGCAGCTTTTGAGGGAGTTAACCGTTAAGTCTGGAGAGTTTCAGGAAAGATGTGAGAATTGCTTTTTTTCTGTGCCATCATCCTCCCGTATTTAACCCAGTCAGCAAAGCCACCCTGGTGCCAACCAGCCACTCAAAGTTTTTTCCTCCATCCATAGTTCAGATAGACTAAATGCTGAAGTTTTCCTTGAATTTGTTTTATGTTTTAGTTTGTCTTTCCATAATTTATGAACACGTTGATGCAGAAACCATCGATTGAGTCACACAAAAAAATCTGGTGGAAAGTTGAAACAAATGCTAAAGAAGAACCTCATTAATGTTGAAGGTCTGATGCACAGAGTGGTCTCACAGAGTCAAACCAAAAACTTATTTTATTTTTGATGTGCCCTCACAGTGGCATGTTAGGATAAGTTTCATCATGTTGGTGCCAGCCTCCAGTACACATAGGGTGAAAACAGGGAATACAACCTGGATAAGTCTCCAGTCCAACAGAGAATAACAAGTCGCATAATCTTCTCATAATCTTCCCTTTTGGCTGCCCTTGCAACGTGCGATATAACTCATTTTGATTATGGTTAGCTTGTCTGGTAGAGAAGATGGTGCTTTTGTTTTCTACATCACACACATCAGCAAATATCTCTCAAGTTCCAGCTCATCTTCTGGTTGTTTTGACAGCTCAAACTGTTATGCTGCCTCCCACACATTGTGTTGCCCACCCACACTACACACACTCCACCGCATCCCCTCACCTCAACTACCAAGCATTTCACGCCCACAGACCCAGAGCTCATATAAACCAGTTGCAGATCCAGTCAAAATATCTTCCATCAGCTGCCTGAAAAGAAATCTGACTTTCCAAACTTTTGAGATCCTCCTGGACCATCGTACAACCATGATGACACCTGGAGGTCTCACGGGACTGTGGATCATAGCACTGCTGACTCTTTACGGGGCAGATGTGGGAGGTAATTTCTTTCTTTTTTGTAGCTTTTACATTTATTTACTCCAGTGATGTTCACTGCAGTTCTGCTTTCCACAGAGAGCGGGATAAACTCTCTCAACGAGCCCGACGTCCCTTTCCCTCCCGCCCGTCCCACCGCTCACAACCTCGCCGCCATTTGTCAACAAGGTCAGGGACGCCCCCGATACCCCGCCAGCTTCTTCCCGAGGTCTGGCGCCAGCCACTTCCGCAGGTGTGGGAACGCCATCAACCGCCTGGAGTCGTGGTACACTGGGTGCTGTAGTGGCCAGAGCTCTCAGATCCTCTGCTGCGCCGAGCAAGCTGTGAGTTTCTGTCTCTGAGTGGTAAAAAAAGTAATGCTACGACATGAGATATTTAAGATTTTAATAAGATGCAATGCTGTGTCTGGCTGTATCCATATTTCAATTATAATCAGGAAATTTCCCCACTATGCATGTACTTGTAATATTCATCTAAAGGGAACTAGAATGGCTGAGTGGAGTTTTTATGCTTGCTCTCTGGTGCTGAAAAAGAACATATGGAACATGTTTATAAGTCCATTTTTTAATAGAGTCCAGTCTTTATCTTTTACTTTTAGTTTCTGCAGTCAGATCTGCTTTCATGCTTATCTGGCAACCACATCTGCGCTTTATGCTGACATGTGTTTTTACCTGCATCTCACACAAATGATCACGTGACTTTACGCTCCTTACTAAACAGCTTTTTCCTGAACTAAGTGGCAAGTGCAGCTGTGGAGCATGTACTCATCCAGCCTGATATATTTATGCCACAATCAGGGAGAATGGTTAAGAACCAGGAGCACGTACACTGACATTTCACTGAGTGCTGTACAAAGCTGCTGTTGTTTTGCGACTTCATTTACCTAGGCAAATTCTTTTGGAGATGGGAGCAATATCATTTACATCACACCATATCCCTGTTCCGATTCATTTGCTTTTTTTCTAATCTGCATATCAAAATTTGTCCTCTAAAATCTTGATAAATGGTGACCAAAAAAATAAATAGAATACAGTTCCACAGCATGAGCTATGAGGAATGAAAGCAAAATGTTAATCAAAAATTTACAGGATTCTCTCTCTGATTTTAACTCTGACTCTTGCTCAAAAGGACAATGAATATCTTTTTCCCGCAGTGGAAACAAGCCCTGTCCCAGTTCTGTCTGGAGGAGTATGCCACCATGACGGCTCCGTACGAGTGCTGTGCAGACAGAGGAGAGGCACGTTGGACGTGCTTTGACAGCGAGGTGCCGAACCCAGACTACAACCCTAGGCCGGCATACACTGCGCCTCAAATGCCCCAGCAGCCGGGGTTCGTCTTCAATGCAAATGCTTGCTGAAAACAAACAAAAAGATCAAAATTAGAAAGATATAAAACAAAACTGCAGAGATGTGGATCAACCTGCATGAGAGAAGTATGCAAGCTGAGCTGACAATCGTGCCTGACACTGCAGATCTTGATCACACATACTGGTTTTGTTTTATGCTGCATAAGAATGACAACCATCTGAGGTCACTTATCATTTTTTTCACATCTGTGTTTAACCAAGCCAGGAAGCAAATGTTAACATTTGACGTTCAAGCAAGTGACGTTCACTGCTTTTAGCTGCAATAAATTGTGTCCTGCTTATCATAGCTTCTAACGTGCAGCATTCCTTTAACAGGCAAGAAAAGGATGATGTGAGGGAAAAAAAAGTCTATGGTATGAAGCCTAGTTGCTTAGTACATTACATACACGTACATAACATTGTAGAGAAGCTTATTATGACACAAGTGAATTTGAAAGTGTAAAATGCAATAAAAACAAGTGTCCAGCAGGAGTCAGTGTTGTCTCTAGTAGGAGGGGTGTGTTACTTATTTTTTACAGGTGATCAATGAAAAAAGGTGAAAATTCCCCATGATGAGGAAAGTTACTGTAAATATTAAAGTCACCATAAATATGCTGAAACTGTTTTGAACGTTGCTGACGGTATTTTATTTGAATTGAGAAACTTTAAGGAATGCAGAAATGCATCGGCATTCGACCATAACAATAAACAAATTACATTTCCTGCTTGCCTTCAAAATAAAAGGATTCTGCTTCCCCAAACTGACAAGAAATAAAGAAACAAATTTACAACTATAAAAGTTGTTTTGGGTAATATGGTAAATGTTGTGATATATACACTCTGCCCAGGGAGTCAAAATGAATAGTTGTCTGTACAGAAGTGAAAAAAATGTGCAATAGCACAATGGTATTTGCATTTCATCCATGTATCATCTTAACCACTTTGTACCTTAATATTGTGACGAGATTATCTCTGGATCACATAAAGGCAAAGAAGACCAGTCCATCACAGGACACACACCATTCACTCGCACTCACATTTAGGGGCAATTTTGTGTCTTCGACTAAAACATGCATGTTTTTGGATTGCGGGAGGATCTAAATAGTTGGCTATTGGTACATACAATGAGTGGGTGGATGACATGAGCTAGCAGTACAAGTACACATGAGGTTAACACACAAAATATTCAAATCTATGTATATTTCTGTATATTTGTGTTCATTTATGTACGCATTGGTGCATTGTGAATGTGTGTGTGTGGGAGTTTAGGGCATTCAGCAGTCCATGATAATGTCAGACAGTGGAAGGGCTGATACATGGGGTCCAGTATGTGCGTGTAAGCGCATGTATGTGTGAGTGGGGGTGAGTGTAGTGAGACGTCAGTATGTAATAGTCTCTGTTCAGGAGTCCAGCAGCAGGGAAGAGGAAACTGTTTCTAGAGCCTTCAGTCTAACTGGTAGTTGAACCTGGGCCCTTCTTAATATTCATATAAACCTTTTAAATTTTAACTGAGTACTCCATATTTTGAACACCTTAGACTAGCATGGATGAAAATATGATTAACACTTCTTTTATATGTTTTATATGCTGCTATGGTCAAGACAGGAATTCATTAATCCATACTGTTTTACTGTTCAACCACATTATCAACCATTTTTTCTTGTATCTATTGTTAAATAATGATTAAATACTATAGTATACTGCATTGAATATAAATGAATAACATTTATTTTTTGGCCAGAGTGAAACTGTGTTTTATTTTGAAAGACCCTCTCGTCGGAAACGCTTTGCTAACTGCAGCTAACAGAGCAGAACACCCAGCTGCTGCTTCCGCACTGCTTCCTTGTTTATGAGTTTTGAAGGAAAAACACAGCGTTTGGAAAACAAAAAGTTTATTTCTCCATCCCGAAGAAACGACTCGAACCTCTCCGTGTGACTTCCGGGTGAGTTTTCTGTCGATCTGCGTTATTATTCGCGTGTAAACGTCTTTTCTGAAGTTAGGAAAGTTCAATCATTGGGAGTTAGCTTCTCGCTGTCCCGCCTCTGGTGCCTCAAATATCGCAATTCAGACACTTCGGGTTAGAGTTTGGCTTCCCTACCACAAGAAACTCTGCTCTTATTCTGCAGTCTCCTTCCTCCAGCGTTGAACAGGTAATCGCTGTGAAGTTTCTAGTTTCTTTTCAAGTCGGCTCCTCCACAGTCCAGCCAACGTGGCTGATGTCAATACTTCAGGCATGAAGTCATCCTCAGTTCTTTTCAGTAAGTGAGTCTCTTTTTGTCCTCGCTGATCCCCTCTGATCCCAGCTTGTCAACGTCTGATGTCCAGGGCTGGGATCAGGATCGTCTAGGTTGCACACCCAGGAGGACCAGGTCTTTTGAGCCTCTGCCCTGAATGGCCACAGCTGCAGAGGAGCCCCCAGGGCTGCAGGGCCCCTCAGGATGTAAGTCCTACACTACTGTCATTCCTCGCCTGTCCCACGCACAAGGTGTGTTCATGCGAGGTCATACGAAGATGAATGTCGCTGATAGTTGAACTTTGTCTCAGGATTATGGATCTTGCGGATCAATGTGTCTCAGCACCTTATCAGACTTGGTTAGTTTCTGTCCATCCATTATCATTCATTAGCCTGTCTCATAGGGCAAAGGCAGGGGATTCAGATCAGCTGGGAACACAAACATGCTCCTAGAAATGTATATTCGGCCTTCGGTCCAACCAGGAATTGATCCGTTGATCCTTCCATTTTATTTCTGTCATTTAGATTCTGTGATTTAGTTTCTGGTCCTCTTCCTGGGCTGCATAGTCTTTCTAGTCACTTACTTAAACATGATACATTTTTTCCACGGTAGAACAGTGTTTTGATTGTTAAGTGTCCTCCCTCATTTCCACATAGGGTCAGACATGTATGATTTTAGACTGTGGGTGGAAGCCCATGCACACACAGGGAGAAAATGCAAACCGTATGCAAAAAAAGAAGCCTTGGTTCTACCGGGACCCTTTTGTTGTGGGGCAGCAGGGCAGCTCCCCAACCCTGTCTGGCTCCTCACCTCTCATACAGGCAGTCTTTCTTTTTCGCCGTAAAGCTGTGGGTTGCTCAGACAGTTTCACAGGATGAAATAGATATATTTTGTCAATTTGGTAAACATCTGAGCTCAGCTTGTGAGTCACGGTTGTAAATGCCAGGACTTGCATTCAGATCAAGTGTTGACTTTGGACTCATAACGTTCCGTGATAGAGCTCAATGGCGCTGCTTGAAGTCCCTTTAATGGTAATAGTCTACTTATCTAATTCCTCCCATTCTGTGCAAAGACCTGCGGAGTCAGTTTTGGAGGAGACTGTCTTCTGTCAGAGGTAATGAACGAGGTGCATCTGCATGCCTGTTTCACAGAATGGCTGCACGAGGGAATGGGTTTGGAGCGGCGTGGTTGTGCATACGACTTTGTGCTCTCTCTCTCCTTGTTTACTTCTTTTGTATTTCTCACAACGCCCCTTCTCCTTTCTGCCCCCAGCTTCACCGGACACTCGAAAAAATGCCTCATCTGAGGTAAGAAATAACCGACTGGCTCTGCGGAAATGTGCAATCGAGTGTCTGCGTCAGTCAGGAAGCACTTGTTGCATTCGCTTAAAGCAGTTTGGAAATGCCTGATGCTCACCCGTTCATACTTCCCCTTTCTTAACACGAGCGTGATGCATTGCTTCAGGTAGTTATTTTCCCCCCCGTCTGCTTGTGGTGGCAGGGTCCCAGCCCCAGCATGTCTCACAACCAGAAGAAGACCATCGGCCACCGAGGAATCGATCCCACCGGGGAGACCACGTACAAGAAGGTCGGAGGTCTTCAACCAATCACAGACAGACGTTTATGCACATGCACCCAGAGCTGAGATTGTTACATTACATTTGATCAATCTGTATATCTTAGAAAAGGGGGCATTCGCATCTTTTTAACCCCTATCAGCCTGGGTGAAATGTGAGGTCTTGCATCTATAGCCCGGCTTTAACTATTTCTGTCATGTAACTTTGTTTTCGTCTTGCAGACGCCCTCGTCCGCCCTCAAAGGCGCCATCCAGCTGGGCATCACGTACACGGTGGGCAGCCTGAGCCAGAAGCCCGAGAGAGACGTGCTGCTGCAGGACTTTGAAGTCGTGGAAAGCATCTTCTTCCCCAGGTCGGTCCCATCCACCCGGGATGTGTCCTTCATAACTTCATCCCTTCTTTTTTTTGGAAAGCGGCTGAAGCTCTGTCTCCTCCGTCTTTGTGGCAGCGAGGGCAGTAACCTGACGCCGGCGCACCACTACGGAGACTTCAGGTTCAAGACGTACGCCCCGATGGCCTTTCGCTACTTCAGGGAGATGTTCGGCATCCGGCCTGATGACTACATGGTAGTGTTGTCCGCTCAGCGTTTCTAGAACGCAGGAAATGTGTCACAGGTTTTACTGAACGGCACGTTGCCACAGAAAGGGAAAACGCTGAGGAGCGTGAGAAGTGAGGAGAAGGGAAGTGTGAGGCAGCGCGTGGCTTCGTTCAGCGCCTTACAACCTGCGCTCTCTGTTCTGGTTTCAGTATTCTCTGTGCAACGACACGCTGATCGAGCTGTCAAACCCCGGGGCCAGCGGCTCGCTCTTCTACCTCTCCAGCGACGACGAGTTCATCATTAAGACGGTGCAGCACAAAGAGGCCGAGTTCTTACAGAAGCTGCTGCCGGGATACTTCATGGTAAGATGGTATCCCGAGAAGACAGGTTCAAAAAAACCAAAAGTAATAGAAGTATTGACCCTGATTATGACCCTCTCGCTCTTTTAGGCTCTATTCAGATCTGCGTCTGGTTTGTTTTGTTCCTGTTCTGAAAACCATAAACAAGCAAATCCCAAGTAAACAAATGCCAAGCCTGAACCGACCATAATACAAATGGAAAACATGCCAATATCACACACAGTGCTTCAGCAGTGGGACTGACAGTCTCTTGTCACACCCCTCTGGTTACGGTCTGATCTCTAGGTCACAGGCTCGCTGTTTTAGAATGACTCCAAACCAGCCGGGCCTGAAAACGCCCCGACACTTCAAAGCCTCTCCAAACATCCCTTTTTCCGTCCGATCTGAAAGCCAACCTCTGATCTTTGTGGACTTTGTTTGTTGAACAAAACAAGCCATGTGAATATGTCCTATTGTTGCTACAGACCTGTTGAAGGCTCATACCACGCACTGTAGACACGTCTCAACACTCATTGTCATTGTCATTGCCAAAATGACTCAGCGATAATTCACGTTTACTGACTCGTTTCACCCGTTTGTCGGTTTCACATTTCCCTCCCCTGCGACCCCGCTGCAGAACCTGAACCAGAACAAGCGGACCTTACTGCCGAAGTTCTACGGCCTGTACTGCGTCCAGGCGGCGGGTAAGAACATCCGCATCGTGGTCATGAACAACCTGCTCCCGAGCGCCGTGCGCATGCACCTCAAGTACGACCTCAAGGGCTCCACGTACAAGCGGCGGGCCTCGGCCAAGGAGAGGGAGAAGGCCGTGCCCACGTACAAGGACCTGGACTTCATGCAGGACACGCACGGCGGCCTGATCATGGAGAGCGACAAGCACAGCGCCGTCTGCAAGACCATCTCCAGGGACTGTCGGGTGAGACGCACGGAAACGACAAATCTCTCCCATTGCGTGGTACAGATTTGGATACGAGCCTCCGTTTTGCGTTTTTTTTTTTTTTCCTCCTCTCAGCTCTTGCAGAGTTTTAAGATCATGGATTACAGCCTCCTGGTGGGCATTCACAACCTGGACCAGGCGTGCAGCGAGCAGGCCAGCGCGGCCGGGGCCTCGGACCAGAGGAGGCCGCAGGGTCAGAAGTCCCTGTACAGCACGGCCATCGAGGCCATCCAGGCCGAGGCGGGCAGGCCGGGCTCGCTGGACACCGAGGACAAGTGAGCGCTCCCCCTCTCTGTGGCCCGTGAGCCACCATCGGGTGTGGACGGAGAGTTACATGTCGTGTCCTCTGTGGTTTCCCTGCAGAACCGGAGGCATTCCTGCACGCAACGCCAAAGGCGAGAGGCTGCTGGTGTATATCGGCATCATTGACATTCTGCAGTCCTATAGGTAAACAGTGAAGTCTGCACAGATATTATCTGTCTCACAAAGCTCAATTTATCCATATTACAGCCATGTCGATGAGTGTTTTAAGTGGATGGTAGATAGACATACTATAATTTAGAACAAATAAGTTCTATCCTTAATCCTAAAACTCAAACAATGTTCTTTTCCAGACTGGTCAAGAAGCTTGAACACTCATGGAAATCTCTGGTTCACGATGGGGTAAAAAAAACTCTACCACACTCATTTGCCACCAGTTAAAGGAACGCCTATTAAAAACCATCTATCATGTCTTTTTTTTTCTCTCTTTTAGGATACTGTATCGGTGCACAGGCCGAGTTTCTACGCAGTTCGCTTTGAGAAATTCATGTGCAGCGTAGTTTTCAAGAAGGCATCGTGTAAGTGTTTCCAGGATCTTCCTACCTTATTCCCCAGACTACCTCACAATTCAGACTCAGTCTGGGAGCCAAAGCTGCCTCTGCTAATCTTCATTTTATAAATCAGGATTTTAACGTTTTTTGGGCGGGATTCCATCCCTGTTATTGAACCCCCCTCTGCCTTTTCCTATTCAGTGAAATCCTCCCCGACCAAGAAGCGGCGTGCCACGCCACACGGCCCCCAGAAGAAGACGGCCGGCTCCGGGTCCTCGCTGTCCACGCCGCCCGGGGGCAGCAGCCAGCACGCATCACTGCAGCATCAGATCAGCTCCGACACCAGGGACGACACGGAGGGGGACGCCGGTAAGAGCAGCCTCTTTCCCTCCTTCCCTCCCTCCCTCCCTCCCTCCCTCTCTCTCTCTCTCCCTCTTGCTGAACAGCTCCTCCCCCTCTCTCCCTCAGTCATGGCGCCGGGCTGTCCCGACCTCCTCCTGAAGACCTCGCCGCCCAGCGACGGCGTCAGCGACGCCACGGAGACCTCGGACTCTCAGACTCCGAGCAGGTCAGTGGCCGGTGGAAACGGGCTCGACACAACATGGCGCCCCCTAGGGGCCAGAGTGGGGAGGAACAGGAGCGAGATCCTCAGCAGTGAATGTGTCGAAACCTTAAAACGGAGGCTGCAACACGTAATTGGTGAATCGATGATTAAATGAGAATGATTTTAGGAAACTGAGTCAAACTTTTCTCATCTCAGCTTCTTAAATGTGGATTTTTACTGTTCTTCACTGTTTTTTAGTTTTAGTGACAGATAAGTAAATGCTGTTGAGGTGAATTATGCAGACACATAACTTATCATAGTTACCGTGCTACATTCAATAGCTGGTTAGTTTGACTGGATAGTAGATGCGTTCTTTTAGTATGTTTACATATATATTATATGTATATCAGTCCTCTCATTGTGTTTCACTCAGGCCTCAGTTTAGTGCTCTGGAAGAAAGCATCACCTCAGAGGACTTGGTCTCACTCAACGACATCCTTCCCAACGTGAGCAAATGCTCTGTAAGTTGAAGCTTTTTTTAAATCCGTCAATGCTGGTCTTTTTTTTTTAATCTAACCAGCTCCTATGCTTTTACAGGTTTAGTTTTGGTGGGAGAAACCCATCTGAACGAACTCAAACAAACTCGGAGGACGTTACACGCACGGATCCATTGTTACACCCACTCCCCACATTGGTGTGGATTCAGGTACCCCACTGAGACAGTCCTGCGGTTGATCCCAGAGACCAACCAAGCGGGACGTCCGATGTGTATTTTTAATCTTTATTTGTCTTTTTTTTTTTTTTTTTTTGCACTTTGATGTCCGTATGTCATTGTGGTGGGAGCACGTCAGTGGGTTGGTTGTTCAGACACTAGTAAGTACAGGTACCTTCATGCTGTGGTTATCCAACACTATTATTAATTTAATAGGAATGTTTCTATGCACAACCAAAGATTGTTTCTGGAACTAATGTGCTCAGTTGAATTTGTCTCCGTTTTTTTTGTCCCTCTTTGTTTTGTGTGTAACATCACGCTGAAGCCCACCCTGAGGCCTCCGCCCACAGTGTTGTGCTCCAACTTGAATTTTGACTTTGTTCTGGTTGGAAACAGTTTTCTAAAAATGGCTTTGTCTTTTAGACGGATTACTGTATTCGTACAGCGTGAGCTGCCATTTTTCTCCGAGCTTACTCTGAAGGCGTATTGTGCTGGAAAAACGAGGCGACCCTCCGTTTGCAGTTTCCTCTTAACCAGCTGTTCCTAATGGACTTGTGCTACTTTTAAAGACTGTGAATCCTAAACGCCATCTCTCCGTTTTTTCCAGAGATTTTCTTTTTTTCTTGTCCTCACTTAAACACTGCATGCCTAGGCATCATTCCCAGGTCTCGTGTGTAGATAAGCAAACGGGGACCTGAGGCCTCTGTGACGAGGCAGGAGAAGGTTGGAGTGGACCAATTGGTTTTTTTTCCAGTGTCGCAGTGACTGCCCGACATTCTCCTGCCAGTTCGTTGGATACGTTTTAAGGCTTTTGTATGATCATATGTAAAATAACCTCCTCACCAGTCCGCTGTGAAATGGCAGCATTATTATTAAAGACACGATACAATCACTATAACTGATGATTCCCACCATAATATTGGAGGCTGGGGATGGGCGTCGACTACATGTTGGCAGTTTTTCCGGCAAAACGTTGCTAATTCTTCAAAGTACATGTGGTAAATGGAATGTACTGTGAAGTACCACCCACAAGCACAACAAGCATTTGGTGGAAAAAGTGTCCTTGTTTGTGTGTGTGTGTGTGTGTGTGAATGTGTGTGTTTTGATCTGATTTTGGAGACGGTCCAAATAGCAGATCAGATTTTCCATCGTGCTGCCGTGGAGGTGTGCGCTCTCCAAGTGCAGCTGTCCTGTTTTGTTTTCAACTTTAAGATCTAAACCACAAACTCAAAAAAAAAAAAAACAACCTTTTTTTCTGTTGTTGATTTCTGCATTGTCAAACCTGTTGACAACACTCTCTACATAGACTTGGAGACTCGGCATTGGTTGAAATCAGCCTAGATGACGACGTCGCGTTGAAAATGCAAAGACGCATTAATCCATTGATACACTTGTGACAACAAAACAATTCCGTAGGTAGAAATATGCCGTGGCTGTCCAAGAAAAGGCTTTGTTTACTCTGTATATGTCTCTGCGTGGCTACGTTGCGCAATACTATGAGTGAATTGACAATTTCCAAACCAGGATGAATGATCGAGCATTATTTTGCCATTTTCAAACTTCTGGTCAGAGGTGTGTGGAGGTTATTTCATTCTTAAACTGTGCCTTGTTGTAAAAACTCCAGCTTGGTCATACACACAGCCTATAAACCAAACATGTATATAACGTGTATAATAGTATTTATTTCTATACTGTGTGTATTTGTCTGGTTTCGGTGATGGATCGTAAATGTGCCTTTTACTAGCACAGCACATCTGTGTCTGAGGCACGCGGTAAAGCCTTTGCTCTGTTATTGTTTTGAATATCGTTATAACTGTTGTGTTTGTATCACTCATTCCTCTCCACTTGCCTTTTAATTATATAATATAAAGGGTGCGTATCTGTATATTGGAATCACCACAGGGCCTTTTCACAAAATATGTTTTTTATATGATTTCACGTTCTCCCTCTTACATTTTCTATACTTTTTAGCTGAAATGGCTTAAGAGGTAAGACATGTTGTTCTTGATTGACTCTACTGCATTACCGAGATCACATTTGTATTCTCCAATAGTATTACTTTAACTGCAATACATACTGAAAGACGATGTTAATTTGTCAGCCAGCAGGTGTTTTTACTGTTAACGAGGAGAACTCTGTCTCTTTGGTACTTCTCGATGCATTACCGTCTCTCACCGTGGCAGATTAATAAACATGACTGGTTTATGGAAACGTGGTCTCATCTTTTTTTTTTAACTGGTTAAAAAAAAATTAATTGCTTGAATTGCTATTTGCATTACTGTCCATTAAGCTGTAATTAGTTCCAGAGCACAGAGGACAAAGATCTAAACATTCATGTTTTTGGACTCCAGGAGTAAACTGAGATACCCCAAGAAAGACAAGGTGGACACAGGGAGCATTTAAGCTCCAGGTATATCCAAAGTATTTATCTATTGTTATATTATTAGTGCTCCGAAAGGAGCACTATTATTCTATTATATATTATTATATTATTCATTTAAACTATCTATCTATCTATCTTGTATATGCGCGCCTGTCGACCAATCACGTTTCGCCTTGCTCTGTCATTGACCAATAGGATGCGAGCTTGTATGTCTACGACAGAAAGCAACAAGAAGTTTCCAAGATGGTGCTGGAGAGTACTATGGTCTGGTAAGAACTCTACAAATTTGTTTTCTGCTCACTTCTCCGCCTCTCAGTAGAAGCCACGAATACATGATAGATGTTCATTTCATGAGCTCGTCCAAAGCGGTGAGTTTAAAGTAAATGTCGAGATAAAAGAGCTGATAACAGACCGATTATGGTTAGCAGGCTAACGCAGTGTCGACCGGCTGAGTCATTGTAGCTAAAGCTACCCTAGATTTACTTCCTGAGGTAAGTATTTTATTTATTATAACAACGCGAGGTATATTTACTAGTATTGGTCTCTATGACTGAGTACTTTCTAGAGGAATAACCGACTGGTAAACTCTGTTGGTTTGGTCGTTTTCTCCAGCTGCAGATGAGCTGTCTAACTAGCTAATGTTAGCAAGTCATGCTAACGCTGATGTGTGGGGCCAGCTGTTCAAAGGGTCTTTTACTTCCTGTCTCGAGAGAAACCAACATTTTTCCACAATCAGATGATCGTGTAGAGCATCTGAGAATTGTATATGGAACACAAAGCAGCCACTGGGCCTGGTCGCTGGTTTAAAGTCTCTGTTGATGTGGCAATGACAAGGTAGCGGCTAATGTTAGCTGGGCGGTTTTAACATAGTTGTTTTCCTACTCTCAGTGTGGACAACAGTGAATATATGAGAAATGGAGACTTTCTACCGACGAGACTACAGGCTCAGCAAGACGCTGTCAACATCGTGTGTCACTCCAAAACACGAAGCAACCCAGAAAACAACGTGGGCCTCATCACGATGGCAAAGTAAGTCAGTATTAACTTTTATCCCCAAATGAGGTTATACAGGATGTTTCAGTCTCCGCTCACTACAGTAACGAACGAGAAGTCTTGTCTTGCATGGTGTCTCATGGTGGCAACAGCACAGCTAATGGTTAGCAGTGTCAGCTCACTCAGAGAAAGACAGAGAAAGAGCTAGGTTTCAGATTTAGGTCAGTTGGTCAGTAATCGGGGTATCCATTGAGTCAAAGTATTGAAAGTTGAAGTCATGGTCAATCATGATTTTATGAATGAGTTATTACAGTGTTCAGACTCTTCTCAACTAGTTTGGCAAGCCTGGTGTATTTATGGTGAATATTCAAATGTCACTTTTGACCCAAGGTGTATTTTAATGAACTTTGGTTTAATTTATTCTTTCGAGCCAAGTTCCTTCCCGGCTTACCTGATATCTGGTGAATGCTTGTGTTCTATAGATCGAATTGCACACCAGAACTGTTTAGTAAAGTGTGTTTTGCTGATTACAGCTTGAAATGGAGATGGGGTCCTAAGTTTTTCAGGAACATATAAGGTAGTCTTATAAAGGTATCAGTATTGCCTGAAAGATTTCTGCAGACATCCTGGTTTGTTGTTTTGAAGGACTTGGATGCCACACATTACGATAGGCAGGTTAAACTAAAAGCAAGTATAAATAACCAAACCTGATGCCTGTTATGAAGTCATGGTAAAACAAATGGGTCCCTGTGACACTGTTCAGGTGCAAAACAGGTAAAATGATGGACAGACTAATATTTCTGGTGATGTATACCGATGGATGCTCCTCTTTGTTTTCATGCAGTAACTGCGAGGTCCTGACCACGCTGACACCAGATTCAGGCCGCATCCTGTCCAAACTCCACGCCGTTCAGCCCAAAGGAAAGATCTCCTTCTGCACAGGCATCAGAGTGGCTCATGTGTGTAACGTGTTCGGTGTTTGTCATTCAAACGCTTTGTTTAAAAGTCAAATAAGTTGAGTTGGAGTGCGAGTTGCCATGTTCATGTGACGTTTTCCCTTCTTAGCTGGCCCTAAAACACAGACAAGGAAAGAACCACAAGATGAGGATCATTGCATTTGTCGGGAGTCCTGTGGAGGACAATGAAAAAGATGTGAGTCAGTTATATTTTGTGCCAGTTGTGCAGATAAAGCCGAGATTTAACGTGCTGGAAACGGTTTGTCGTGCAAATGTTTGAGTCGTCAACTACGTCATCCTCAGCTCGCTGTTTCTGTCCCAACATGTTGAACCTGCAGCTCGTCAAGCTGGCAAAGCGCTTGAAAAAAGAGAAAGTGAATGTGGATGTTATCAACTTCGGAGAAGAGGTGGGGGAATTCTCACTTTATCTTCCATCGTCTTCCTGTG
The DNA here is from genome assembly GCA_029224185.1 of Karalla daura. NCBI lineage: Eukaryota > Metazoa > Chordata > Actinopteri > Chaetodontiformes > Leiognathidae > Karalla > Karalla daura. Next base: position 14,904,322 of record CM055205.1, read on the forward strand.
AAGAAGTGGAATTGAAAGTGAACACATGTTCTTAATCCTCTCAATGTCCTTGATTCTCTGTTCCTCTATTCCATCCAGGAGGTGAACACAGAGAAGCTGACTGCTTTCATAAACACTCTGAACGGAAAGGAAGGGACAGGATCACACCTGGTCACCGTCCCCCCGGGGCCCAGTCTGGCCGACGCTCTGCTCTCCTCTCCCATCCTGGCCGGCGAGGGAGGCTCCATGATGGGCCTGGGTGCCAGCGACTTTGAGTTTGGTGTGGATCCCAGCGCCGACCCAGAGCTCGCACTGGTAAGCACTGAACAGATGTTCAGAGTAAGGTGCATTCACTCTGCCTGCACCTCTCACCGTGTCTGTGTCTGGTGTCTGTGTGTGTCCAGGCCCTGCGTGTGTCGATGGAGGAGCAGCGACAGAGGCAGGAGGAGGAGGCCCGCAGAGCTGCTGCAGCCTCTGCAGCCGAGGCAGGGATGCCCACACCCAGCGCAGATGGTAACTGGAGCGCTGGAGCTGCTCTCACACATTCACTAGAGTGATCCTTACAGGCCTGTTGCTTAGTTTCGATTGTCTTTTTTTGGCACAGAATCGGAGGAGGCCTTATTGAAGATGTCGGTATCTCAGCCCGAGAGTGGTGCAGCAGTGCTTCCAGACTTCAACAGCATGACGGAGGAAGAGCAGATAGCCTATGCCATGCAGATGTCTCTTGCCGGAGGAGGTAATTGTTTTTGGACTGTCATGAATATTTATGCTCCATCAGTCTCTTACAGTAATCCACGTGCTTGCTGTTGCACCTTTTAAGATGAGTTGTTTGTTCTTTGAGCAGAGTATGGAGAAATGGATACAGGGGCCCCCATGGACACCGCAGAATCAGCCAAGGTGAGTTTACATTTCTTACATAGCAGTTCTCTGGTCTTCATGGCCACTCAGAAGTTAGACACAGGCCCCTGATGACGCAGCATCAGGGGCAGTTTGGGATCTGTATCTTGCCCGAACATACTTCAGTCCATTATGATCCAGTATGATCCATTAGGCTGAGCTCAAAGCAATGACATCCGTATTAGTGGACAACCAAGCTGCCTCTGAGCCCCAGTTGCACCTTACCATCAAAGAGGCTTAAAAAAGGTCTGAGATGCTCCTTAGGTGTGTGTGTATTAATAAATGTTAGGTGAGACCTAAAATTGCTTTTATTCCCAGTTGCAAATCACCAAAATTATAATCACAGCACAGACCTATAGTACTGTTATTAACAGAACTTCTATGTTATGCATAGAAATTCACTCATAATAGTCACGCAATATACTATATTAATATAAAATTATGAGTAAGAGCAGGAGCATGCTCACACATTCTCTCAGTCATGCACTTAAATGCACATAGAAGAAAGGAATGCTGATAGTGTTTAAAGGATAACCACTAACAACTGAGACAATGCCAGCTTGGTCTTAACAATCTGTACGGAGGGAACAGCAGCAACTGGACAAAAAGCATGTAAATAAAGCAAATTAAGAATAAAAAAAAAGGTAAAAGTTAATGCTAAATAAGGACACTTATAAAACCTGAACATTCCCTGAACAGTGGAGATGAATGAAAAGTTTGTTGCTAAAGCTTAGAGAAAGACTTAAACACATGATGAGGAGTTGTGGACCTTGTGGCTCCGACATGGACTTCAGTGACCACCGGACTCATCCTCATGGATTGTATCGTCTGTGTCTTTGAAAAAGGAGGAAGATGACTACGATGTGATGCAAGACCCAGAGTTCCTCCAGAGCGTCTTAGAGAACCTTCCGGGCGTCGACCCGAACAACGAGGCCATTCGTAACGCCATGGGCTCCCTGGCTTCCCAGACCGGAAACAAGCCAGACGGCAAAAAGGATGAGGAGAAAAAGAAATGAGGAACAAAGAGACTCCACACACTTGGGTAGAGAGGAAATTATACAATTTCAGGATTACCTTAATATACGTAAAGATTTGCTGAGGCGCCAGACTGATTGGCAGCCCACCATGAGACAGCACTTGCATCTTTTCCTGTCTGACACTCGAAAGCACCAACAGAACAAGTTATTTACCGTAAGATGCCCAGTTCCATAAATCTGAATAGTATAAAAGGAAAATCTCTGAAAATGCCTTGTGTGCTCCTTACTCTACATTTTTCTCTACATCATGGTATTGTACTCACGATTGATCTATAAAGGAGATGGATTGGTGATGACAGGCTATTAAACAAAACAGTTAGCCGCATTCCTGTCTTTGTGTTTTTTGCAATAAAAGCTACATGTCAATCATTTGCCCTCTGGTTTTTATTGTTGTCCTCAGAACCTCATTGTTGACAAAGTCGAATTGGGTGGGAAAAATCTGATGTGTACAGATAAAGCAATTGAAGATTACTTTTTTAAAATCACATCTGTTTTGTCCTAAAGCTTCATATTGTGCTATGTTTTCATGTTTTGCTTTGTAAGCCCATTGCAGAAGTTGGCCTTATTTCACGTCTCAGTACCTTGTCAAAGGGACACACTAGGTAAATAAAAAGACAGAGGAAGAATTGGATCAACTTTTTGATCCCTTCTGGAGGCTGAAATATTTTGATCAAGTCATTGTTCTACATACAAGTTCACCAAAACAAGTATTTGAGCAACAGTCACTTACAAACCAGTGAGAAGGGAGATTTGACATGTTTATGTATGTGTCCACGCGCACGCGCGACCGGTGGATGTATGGCGCGCGCCGCCTATGTCACAACATTGCAGTGTGTTTGTGATGGGGAAGACGAAGCCTGGCCGGGTCAGCGGTCACTTCCCTGCCCCGCCGTCAGTCGAAACGCACAACTTCGTGCATGTAGAGAGATGTGCCAGTGTTTTATCCTCCGCGGTAGGAATAAATATACGTGTCGTGTGCACCGTCCTCCATGCAGTTTTCCAGCTGCGGCCGCAGCCTGATAGGACGTCGCCGGTCACGTGACGGGAAGCGCTGCATTTTCAGCTGCAAACCAGCTAGGATAGTCGGGAATCGAATATCCAGGTAAACAATTTCCAAAGGAAATTACACCAAAATACTGAACGAAACCCCCCGTCCCGGCCACCGCCCTCTGCGACATCGTCGACCCTCCGATCACCGGGTCGACGTCGCTGTCAAAGCATAAACCTCAGCAAAGCAGCTGCAGGTTTGTTTTTGTAATGGCGAGCGCTCGCTAGCCCGTTAGCTTCAATGACCCCTCTGTCTCTCTGTCTGGGGCTGCAGCTCCTGCCGACAAGTCGGTGGAGGAGCGTTTGCCAGCCTCCGGTAATCCTAAATGTCCACCGGTGCAAAGAGTAGCGCACATTAGCGGCGTGATCGCAGCGCGGCGTCCCATTCATAGCGGGATGAGAGGGTTTGGCTGGCGTCGCTAGCGCGCTAGGAGGCTAATGCTAGCGCAGGATCCTTGTTGCTCCGCTCTCCTCCCTGAAAACAAGCAGCCCTGCTGCAGCCCTACGGCGTCTGATGATGCTGGAGTCAGATTTAATAGATCTGTGTCCATTATCCTAGTGTGCATGCTGAGGTTTGGTAGGTTAGCGGGTTGATGGAGGACAACACACAGTCATGCTGGTGTGTTAGATCTAGAATCTGCCTTGGAATCTGAATTCATGTGAAATAAATCTGTCACTGTTAAGTCTATCTGTTTCATTCATATGGCTCGTTGATTTATGTCGTTTATGTGAGTGATGAGGTTACAGTGTCATGCATGTGTGTTTTGCTTCACCTTGATGGTGTTTTTGAACCTGTCAAGTCAAATCGAGTCTTCTTCTGTGTCACATTTGTAAATGATACCAGCAGTTGATCCAAAGTGGTTATGTTGAGCTGTATTAGGTTAGTGGGATGATGGAGAACAACAGAGTCATGCTGGTGTGTTTTGTGTCTTTCAATCTGGGTTGAGCTGACACGTACTGAATCTGTCAAATCAAAGCTTGTTATTCATATAGTACATTTATACCAGGAGTAGCTCTCTCTTCATGTGTTTTTGAATCTGACAAGTCAAATCAAGTCTATTTATTGATATAACACCTTTTTGAAGTGCCAAGAATTGACCCCAAGTGCTCATCTTAGTCTTAGTCATAGTCTGCATGTTAAGTTTTTGTAGGTTTGATGGTATGTGTCGTCGCCTTCATTATGACTTAAAGTCTATATTTATACAGTACGTTTTAAAAGCTACAGGAGTTCAAGCAAAGGGCTTGTCTGCATGCTGTTAGTCCAATTACATATATGTTTAGCTTGATTGGAGACTCTAATCTGCCTCTAGGTCGGTGTCTGTGTCTTGTATTCGTTATTAGTGCTTTATTTCATTTTTATCCAGTTATGTATATTATGGGTGCTGGCTCACGCAACCCCCTGCGACACCATTGGGAAGCAGATAAAATGATGCATGGACGGATTCAGAGACTACAAATGGAAAAATTTCAAATATCAAAATATCGTATCAAGGCAGCAAAAAGAAGATTGATAAAATGACTTAAAATAAATGATGGATAATATCAAACAGAGGTGGATGCTCAGATTGAAACGAAAAACAACAACTATCACTGAGTTAATCATCTGGGTAAACTATATCCCGAGCCTGGGACTTTCATATTTTATGTGAGAATGGGGAACTGAGTTGTATATTGAGGACCTGATCGACCTGAGGGCAGAATAGGAAACTAATAGTAAAATGTAATGTATTGTGGAACTAAACCTTTAAAAGCTTTGTAGACAACATTTTACAATCTGAATCTGTATCTCCACAGGAGTCAATCCCGGTATGGGGGACATGAAGACCCCAGATTTCGATGACCTGTTGGCAGCGTTTGACATCCCGGACATAGATGCCAAAGAGGCCATCCAGTCTGCCCCCGATGAGGCAGAGGGACCTCACGGAGCTGCAGGAGCATCCCTGGGAAAGTCGGACAGCGTGGTGGGTGTCGGATCCTCCTTGAGGCCGCCGAGTCCGCCGGACCCCCAGGCCGACACGTCCATCGTTAGTGTGATCGTGAAGAATAAAGGACGCCTCGAGACGGTAGATGGAGGGGACGGAGACGCAGACCAGGACCCTATTGATGTGATCGCGGGGGTGGACGTGGGTCCCAGACTAGGAGCCTGCGCTCCAGGAATGGCTGAGTCTGAAGCTCTCAACCACAACGGTTTTGGAGCGTCCGGCGTCTCCACGCCGCTCCCACTCGGTCAGGCCCAGTCCAATGGAGCTGCCTGGTCTCTCAACGCCCCCAAAGTGTCCTCAGAGGCAGCGGGTGCTGGCTCGGCCAAGTCCCACAAGCAGGGCGGGAACATTTTCAACAGACTGAAGCCGCTGGTGGCGCAGGGGACGGGGGATCCGGTGGGTCGGGCCAGGAAGATGCAGCTGCTCCAGCAGCAGCACCAGCAGCAGCAGGACACAGGGCAGGAGAGAGCAGACGGCGTCAAAGCATCACTACCTTCGTCTTCCTCCCTATCGGCCGGCTCCTCTCCCCTGGCTGCAGGCGGACCCGTCGGACTGGCCTCGCCTTTCTTCCCTCCCTCCAAACCGCTGCTTCCCACTCCTCCCTCTGCCCTCTCCTCGCACCCGCTGCACTCGTCTCAGCCCTTTAACGGCGCCCCCAAAGGCGGCCCTGCCAGCTTCCAGCATCAGCAGATGGAGGAGGAGGACTCCGACCCTGATCTCGGCAGCCCGCTGGTCATCCAGGAGAGCCCGGACTCCCCAACTTGCACTCAGCTCAGCCGACGATACAAGTCTGACTCGGCTCAGCCCACCTCCTCCTCTGCGTCTCACCCCAAACCGGGCGACACTCCTTCGGGGGCGTCGCTGACATCATCCACACCGCAGTCTGGCTCCACGGAGAGTCCCCGGGTGGAGGACAGGCACCCAGAGCATGTCATAGAGGAGAGAGACTCGCCAGAAAGCCCCGAGCCCGAGATGCCAAAATCAACAGCTCAAGTCGCCTCCAAGAGGTGCTCCAGCCCCGCAGTGGCCTCCACTCCACCTCCGTCTGAGCTCCGAGAGCCCAAAGAGGAGGAGGAGGAGATGGAAGTGGGGAACGGGGTGGAGAAGGTCACCGACGGGAAACCAGAAAAAGGGGAAAACACTAGGACAAGTGAGGAGAAGATGGAGGTAGATGACGGCAAGACTAAAGCGCCGTCTGCGGAAGGAGGAGAGGTGGTGGCTGCTCCAGCTCCGGCTGCATCCGGAGCTCCGTCCCGACCCCTCAAAGTCCGCATCAAAACCATTAAAACCTCCACGGGCGGGATCACCCGAACCGTTACCCGGGTGGCTCCCAAAGGTGGCGCCAAGGGCGTGGAGTCCAAGGCCGGAGAGCGCAAGATGCTGGCCAGCAAGGCCCAGAAGCTGGACACCAACATGAGCTCCCAGAAGGTCAGCGCCCTCAACGCTCTGCCCGTGTCCACGCTGGCCGCCAGCAGCGTCATGCTGGCCGCCGCCACCAAGGTCCAGAACAAGATGGCGGCGTCGGACAAGGCCAAGGTCTCGGCCACCGCCGTCAGCATCACCAAATCCGCCGCCCTGCCCGCCACCCCGGCCGTGGCCTCCTCGCCCAAGTTCTCGGTGGCGGCCGGCGGGATCAGCGTGCGCACGGCCACCGGCAAGACGGCCAACGGGGGCGGGGGCGGCGGCGCCGGGCAGCCCAACAAGCCCGCCTCCATCGTCAACAGCACGGGCGCCGTCATCTCCCGCAGCCAGTCCAGCCTGGTGGAGGCCTTCAACAAGATCCTCAACAGCAAGAACCTGCTGCCCAGCTACAAGCCCGACCTGTCGGCGCCGCCGCCCCCGGAGTGGGGGCTGCCGCTGCCGGCGGCCGGCTACCGCTGCCTGGAGTGCGGCGACGCCTTCGCCCTGGAGCGCAGCCTGGCCCGCCACTACGACCGCCGCTCGCTGCGCATCGAGGTCACCTGCAACCACTGCGCCAAGCGGCTGGCCTTCTTCAACAAGTGCAGCCTGCTGCTGCACGCCCGCGAGCACAAGGAGCGCGGCCTGGTCATGCAGTGCTCGCACCTGGTGATGAGGCCGGTCACCGTGGAGCAGATGATCGGCCAGCAGGACATCACCCCCATCGGTGGTAAGAGCCACGCTGCCCGGCTCGGCCCACTGTGGGTTCAGGGGTCCATAAGAAAAGCTTATATCCCAAAGTGGCATCTTCAGAATCCAATGGATTGAAGTTGTCAGTAAATTGAAATTTCATATTTTGTGGGACCTGGAAATGGAAGATATTTTACTACTTAGTCCTGGTTGTAAATTCAGTTTGAAGCGTCCGATACATCTGACATGTAGCTGTCTGACAATCATGGAGCTGTATCTAGTTCTAATCCAGTGGATCTCCACATGAAATCCCAGAAAATGGGGACAGGTATCATATATATTGTTGTCAGAGCCTAAACTGAGGTGCCAATGAACAATCAAAGAAGGAAAACAGGTCATTAAATGTAGGGAATCGCTGAAATCAGGTAATTCTTGGTGACTCAGTAGCTTGGTATCCTAGTACTGTTGGTAGCTTGGTAGCCTAGTACTGTTATATATATCTCATATGAGATATATACTGTAGGCCCCAGCAGAAAGGCCCCAGCTGGGGCCTTTCTGTGTAGGATCTGCATGTTCCACTGGTGTCCACAGGCTTTCTCAGCATACTCTGGGTTTCTCCCAGAGTCCAGAAGCATGCATGTTCAGGCTGATTGGAGACTCTAAATTGCCCCCGGGTGTGAGTGTGATAGTGAATGATGTCTGTGTGACAGCATTGGGCACTCGGAGGGTAAGATCCTGGATGAATTGAGTTATTATCCTAACTCCTTTTTCCAGCTCTTGTCTGTTTTAAAAAAAAGAACAAAAAAAAAGCAATCACACAGTTCATGTGTGTCATCCCCATTGACCATCTCCCATGTGTCGTCTCTGATCTCCACCCATGGCTGACCAGGGCTGCTCTCCTCTACGTCCTCCTCTCCCCCAGTCTCCTCTCCCTCCACCACCAGCGGCGGCCCCGCCGCCTCCGCCACCTCCAGCCCGATGAAGGACGGCTCGGCTCCCGCTGCGGCCCCGCCCCGGCCGGTCCGCCGCGCCCCCCAGGGCCCCCAGGCGCTCATGCCGCTGCCCTGCAAGAAGGCCGAGGCGCTGCAGTACAACAACTTCAAATGTCAGGAGTGCCAAACGCAGTTGTCCAGCAAGGCCGAGCTGGTCACCCACTTCCAGCAGATCAGAGCTGCTCCCAACTCGGTGCGTCTCCGGTCGATCAGTGCGGACATGATAGGAATTCCTCGTCTGACGTTCCTCTCCTCCTTCTTCTTCTTCTTCTCCTCCTCCAGCTGTGCACGCAGTGCTCGCCTCCCATGATGCTGCCCAACTCGTGCGCCATCTCTGCCCACCAGAGGATCCACAAACACAAAGCGCCTCACGTCTGTCCGGAGTGTGGCGGCGTGGCCCGGCAGACCAGCTTCCAGACCCACCTGGAGGAGGCCTGTCTGCACTTTGCCCGCCGCATCGGATACAGGTTTGTGCCCAGGGAAGTCAGAGTAGCTCTCATAACTGCTCCGAGGGGCAGTTTCATCCCAGTTGGTCTCCATCCGGCTTAAACCTGGAGGTTTTTGGACCCTGAGTAACCAGATACATTCCAACTTACGAGCTCCACAGAGAAAGGCCCTCAGTCCGACAGGGATTGGAACCTTTTTGTGACCTTCTCTATGAGACAGCAGTGCTAAATTTGGACCACTTACATGCCATGTAGCCTCATCTGTAGCATGTGCTTTGAAATCAGAAGTAGAAGCTGTCTTTGTCATTGTGTGATGTGCAACAAAATATTGGATAAACTCCCACCCAAAAAACTGCTGTGGAGTGTAAAAATAGACCAGAACATTTGCCCAATGATATAATAATAGCAGTAGCAGTGCTGTAGGCCTAGAGCTTGAATCCCTGAGCTGGAGACTCAGTTTTCTGTCCTTTTCCACCCTGCCCGTGGCCCTCGTCCAGGTGCTCGAGCTGCCAGGTGGTGTTCGGAGGGTTGAACTCCATCAAGTCCCACATCCAGACTGCTCACTGCGAGGTCTTCCACAAGTGCCCCAGCTGCCCCATGGCCTTCAAGTCTTCCCCCAGCGCCCAGAGCCACATCAGCACCCAGCACCCCACGCTCACCGGAGGACAGGCCAAGTAGGCGCGCACACACACACACACACACACACACACACACACACACACACACACACACACACACACACACACACACGTCTCCATATATGTGTGAATAACACTCTGAGAACACACCTCCTAAAATATGTGTTTTCTTCCCTTGGCAGAATGATCTACAAATGTGTCATGTGCGACACGGTTTTTACCCAGAAGCCCTTGCTGTACATGCACTTCGACACGCACTTAGCCAAGCAAAAAGTGCACGTGTTCAAGTGTCCCGACTGCACCAAGCTCTACGCCCAGAAAGGATCCATGATGGAGCACATTAAGGTGACCATAGACCTGAAGTCAGACCTTGTTTTGTGTTTTGCCTTTGCGTGTTGCCCGTTCATTTCTGCCACAATGAACGTGGTGTCAGCAAAAGGCATAGAGCAAGTGCTTGGATTGGCCTTAGCAAGGTCCTCTCTCCCCAGTGACCTTGTCCCAAGTTCTGTCCCAAGTACAGCAGCTGATCTGGTCACTCACCCGGGGCTCCGATGATCTCAGATCTGTTTATCTGCAACCTAAAACCTCTTTATTCAGGTCTCTTTGTTCTCATCTCTGTGCTTTTAACCCTCAACGTGCCTACCTTGTATTGTGCTATCACTGTATTTCTTTTATTTTACTCTTTTACTGTTGTAGTCATATTGAAGCAGTTTGAGATTGTACCAGAGGTAAAATGCATTATAAATTTCATCTTGTTAGTACGAATACTAGATATTAGTAGTTAGTTAGTATGAATAACAATAATAATACAATATTATATTCTACAATAATAGTAACGCTACTCTGTGTTTGTGGGGCTTCCCAGACGGCTCACAGGGGTCCGGCAGCCAAACAGACCTCAGAGTCTCAGTCTGACGCCTCCAACCCCGCCTCGGCCCCGCCCAACACGTCCGGCCCCCCCGCGCCCAAGTCCAAGTCCTCCGGGAAGCCAGACACGTCGGACGGGGAGGACTGGGGGCGGGAGCAGGAGGAGGAAGAGGAGGAGGAGGAGGACGACGAGGAGGACGACGACGCGGACGAGGACTACGCGGCCCCCGGGGGCCACTCGGCCCCGGCGGCGGGCAGCGCTCAGCCCGCCCCGTTCACGGAGTGGACCTGCCCCCAGTGCCAGACCACCTTCACGGACAACGACGACTACCTGAGCCACGTCAAGATGGAGCACGGCAAGGTGCGTGCTGCCGAGCGGCCTGTCAGGGTGTCTAAGACATGTCCACAGTGTTGAAAAGACACTGGCAGACAGGTGAACTGGAATCAGTCCACTAAAATATACATCCCAATAGACTTGGGAAAAGAAGCTAAATGCCTCTAAAGCTGTAATACTTTCAAGTGTAAAAGAATGTATCAAAACTGTACAAAGTAAATCTTAAATACTGTTTTTTTACTGTAAAGAATCAGCAGAAATTGGGCAACTTTAACAATAATTACTGTGCAAAATGTATCAAAATTGTTCAAAATAAACATTGCAGTTAAAAAAGATGCATCAAAACTGCAACATAAACAAAATGATTGTAAATTCCAAATTTGTTTTTAAGTTCATTTAGCGTGCTTCTTTCGTCTGTCACAGAATTGGAATAATTTCACAAAAATCCACATCTACATCTCGATAGATTTGGTCTGTTTAAATAGAAGCCAGATGCAAAACTTAATACTTTCAGGTATAAAAGAATGTATCAAAACTGTTCAAAATTAACTTAAAATACAGTTTTTTACTGTTAAAAAAATCTAAAAACTAAAAACACGCAAACTCAAAGAATAATTGCTGTGCAAAATGTATCAGAATTGTGCAAAATGAACATTACAGTTAGAAAAGATGGATCAAAACTGTGCAATATTATCAATATGATTGTAAAAAGGTTTGTTTTTCAGTTACCATCACAGTCCTCCTAGTCGAGTGGGTGAAAACTTGAATGATAACCCTCACCATCTCTTCTATGTCCTGATCTGATCTGTGTCCGTGTCCCGTCCACTCCAAAGTTCCCCTGCCGTATTTGTGGAGGCGCGTTCAGCACGTCTTCCAGTCTGAGGCGCCACGAGCGCGTCATCCACGAAGGCAACAAGAGGGTTTTCCACTGCCAGTGAGTCCCACACACACACACACACACACACACACACACACACACACACACACACACACACACACACACACACACACACACACACACCGTGCAGACGTCCCCCACATAAACTGACCCTGACCCCAGAGCTCTGCCTCTCCAGGTAATCGCCACACCTCGATCATGTGACACTGCGTTCTTGCTTTGCAGATACTGCACAGAGGGGAAACGCACCTTTGGCAGTAGGTTCTTACTGGACAAACACATCCGGCTCCATCACAGAACCACGGACGGACAGGTGAGTCGAGACTAGAACATCATCGTGTCTGAGAAGGAGGAGGGTAAACAAACAATCATCGATCAATATCTCAAAATGGTAAAAGTTTAAAAAGTTTATACACATACTGCCTGCAGTAAGTGAATAGAATTATCCTGTGGGCAGTGTTTTAGCAATGTAGCATAGTCCCAATAGTCCTCTATCTATCTATCTATCTATCTATCTATCTGTCTGTCTGTCTGTCTGTCTGTCTGTCTATATCTATCTATCTATCTATCGATCTATCGATCTATCTATCTATCTATCTATCTATCTATCTATCTATCTATCTATCTATCTATCTATCTATCTATCTATCTATCTATCTATCTATCTATCTATCTATCTATCTATCTATCTATCTATCTATCTATCTATCTATCTATCTATCTATCTATCTATCTATCTATCTATCCATCCATCCATCCATCCATCCATCCATTGGGAAATGTAAATGATTTTAGCAGCGATAAAAACATGATAAAAGACCGAAAACCTGAATTGGAAAACTTTCAATTTCAGTGAAATTGTGTTTGAATTGGAGTCCAGCATCAATAAAGACAGGATGCGAAGTGTTCAGGAAGGCTGCATCATCTGGTGTGTTCCTCGCCGTGTCCTCAGGGTCCCCCCATGACCAGGAAGCGTGCAGCCACCGGCAGCGAAGGCCCGGGAAGCTCCTCAGAGCACGACGGCGAGGTGGGGCCGCCCGGGGCCCGAGCGGCCGACGAGGAGGAGCAGCAGGGCGCCGAGGAGGGCGAGGAGGGGGCCAGCTCCGCCAAGAGGAGCCGGCCGGCCCCGGCGGCCCCGGCGGCCCCGGCCCCAGGGGCCCCGGCCAGCGAGGCGGAGGAGGAGGACAGCGTGTTCCGCTGCGTGCCGTGCGGCTTCAGCACGGAGGACGGCGGCGAGTTCCAGCGGCACATCCCGCAGCACCGCGCCGACACCGCCTCCTTCCAGTGCCTGCAGTGCGGCGTGTGCTTCGCCTCGGCCGGCTCGCTCAGCCGCCACCGCTTCATCACGCACCGGGTGAGGGACGCGCAGGGCGAGGGCGAGCGCGGCGCCCCGCGGGCCCACGCCTCCCTGGACGGCTCGCCCGCCGCCTCCCCGCCCGCCCTGGCCGAGGACGCCGACGGCAACCTGGGCTGCAAGGTGTGCGGCCGGCGCTTCGACAAGGCCTCGGACCTCAACACCCACTTCAGGACCCACGGCATGGCCTTCCTCACCGCACACAAAACTGACAAGCCCCAGTAGAGGAGGAGCAGCAGGAGGAGGAGGAGGAGGAGGAGGAGACATATCGTCCACCTGAGGCTGTAGAATATGAATGTCGATCCTGAGATGTTTTCCTTTTTGTTTTGTTTTTTGTAAAGCCACCATAAACAACTCTTTTATCTATGGCACCTCTTATGTGCAATTGCAATTGCATGTTTATATCATGTTACTGCTCACTTACCTAAAACACACCTGTGATGGACTCTCAAGTGGGTGGGGGTGGGGGGGGGGGGGTGGGGGGGGGGGGAGAAAGGCGTCCCGAGTTCAAGCCTTTTTGTTTTTAATACTAGATATCAGCCATACTGTGTCCAACACGTCTCGACGTCCTTTCCATCTCAGCCTCACTCTGCACTGACTGTGGCCACCTGCCTGTTTGACCTCGTCACACACACACACACACACACACACACACACACACACACACACACACACACACACCTGAAAGTAAACACCCCCCGCTGTGCTTCCCGCAATACTTTTCTACGTCCATCCTCCACCCGTTAGTCGCACCCGTTCGCCTCGACCCCGCGCTGGTAGATCCGTTCTTTTCCCACCACCCCCCCCCCCACGAGGCCGCGTCTGAAGCATGAAGGGAGTGGGGGGGGGCAGGAGTTGAATTTGACACTGACTTTTATGTCGCTATAATATTTATAAGGAACACGCGTTACTGCTGTTGGTTTTTGTGCGAGTCGGTTTCACCCGAGAGACGAGCGGGTGTGTGACCCGCGTGGCGTGAATCATGTGTGATGTTGTTCACTGTTAAGCTAGAGGAAAGGAGAGAGGTCGGGCCTCCCTGCCGGTAGAGTGTGTCTATGAGTCTCGCCCTGTAAATACATAGGCCTATAATTACACTAAAAAGAAAGCGTTCTGGTTTTAGTAACTTGCTATGATAATGTGAATACGTATAGTATTTGTACTTGTACTGTTTCCCCCCCTTTTTTTTTCCCCCAGACGATTTGAAGTTTTAAAGAAAAAAAAAAGAAGAAGAAGAAGATTGCCCCCCTCCCCCCCAGAGGTAGCTATACATTGTAATTACAGAGCAGAGGGAGACGTGCGGGGGTCGTGTTGTCTTAATGTGTATGAATCCAAATGTTTATCTCTTTGAGACGGTTGTTTTTTCTACAGGATCAGTGCTTGCTGTATTCACATTTCTTTTGTATGTTTCCAAAACGGCCTTCACGGGCCCTACGAGTGGAGTTTTCTTCTGTTTGTATCTTTTATATGTCACGATATCATATTTATATAGTTCAATAGTGGAAAATCTCATTGTCATTTTCTTTTCCATGGTTGTGGTCTGCTTGCTGAAATACCATACACTTTTCGTGCTGTTTCGAAAATAAATGTGCAAAAGAGACGAACGACTGGTGCGGCACGCTTTCTCCTTAGGGCTCAGGGTCACTCACCCACTCATGTTGGATGCACTACCATACTGTACATAGCACAGCTAAATTATAATATGAGAGTCCAGATGTAGATTTTGAATTTGAGCTTTTATGTGAGGAATTGGCACAAAGTAAGGCACAGGCCGATGTGAATGCATTCAGCTTAAGATTCAAAGATACAAAGAGCAGCACAATTTAACAGGGAAAAGCCACATTCAACAAAGTCGTGAGGATTTTACTGGATAAGAAGAAAACCTACAACAGTGAGTAGGCGTCATTCTGTACAGGCTGTGAATATGACATTTCCTACTAATCCATCAGATATTTGTTGTTTTGAGGCGGATGAAAAAACACTTGTCTCCTAAATGAGTGAAAATATGCTCAGTTTGAAACTGCTAAAAAATCTAAACAGACACAGGATGTGTAGGGATCTGACACAATATATACACCTCCATTCAGACTCCTGTGATAATGAAGGCATAAATACGGTTTCTAGTGAAATGTCAGCGTACATGCTCCTGGTTCCTCCTCAGCATCAGACTCCTCCTCAGACTGATAAGGCTGGATGTGTACGTGCTCCGTAGCCGTGGAGCTCCGGTTTCCTGTTTCCTCCTGGATTGGGACGAAGTTGCTGAACTCTGTCGTTTGGCAATGAATGTCAAGTCACGTGATCGTTCACGTGAGTGGCAGGCTGGACAGCCAATCAGAGTAAAGCGGCTCTTCAAAGGGTCCTAGCCCAGGTTCCCACATTGTAAAGGTAGGATTGTAGACGTGCTTGTAAAATAGCATTGAAGCATTCCTGATGAAACCACAGTTCCATAGCTTCTACAGAGCAAACGTTCTCGCTCCCCTTGAAGTGGTAGAAACTAGTTCCAAATGTGTGTGCGAATGTGTAATTCTGCCATTAAATACCATTTTAATCCAATATTTACACAGGCAATCACACCACAAACATGAACTGACAACACGTTTGACAGTTTAATTTACTACTCGAGTCTCTCTTTCGGCCTGTATCACAGTGGAGCTCCGCCCGCCTCCAGCTCCAGCCCCGTCTTGCCCTCCGTCACCTCCTCACAGTTGTGCAGCTCAGACTCGGTGGGCGGATGGTGCACCTCGATCATCAGCTCGTAGATCAGCGTTCCCAGCAGCGCTCCGGCACAGGGTCCCACGATGGGCACCCACCACCACCCGCCTCCGGCCCTGCACACACACACACACACACACACACACAGCAATCCAATCAGGTTGACTCGTTTATGTGCAAAGTTTAAAAGGAGCTCATTTCTTCTTCTTTGACACGGTTCCTGATTGTCTAAATGTAATGTTGGTACCATGCTTTGGTTGGAAATGAGCAAAAGATTGACCACATCTGGGGTCTCTACACATCAGTTCGGGCCTGCTCTCGACTTTAGTGCCTTTCCCTTTTGATGCCAATGAGCTCTGTGTCCTCCGCCCACCTTCCTACCATGGCAACAGTTGAGTGTGGGAGACTGTGGCAGTTTACTAAACATTGACTTTGTGGCGAAAACTTACTCTTAGGGGCTCGGGAAACACTTTGGATATGCAAATATAGATACTAAAGCATTGAAAAAGTGAGTTTTGCATAATATTTCCCCTCCAAAGATCACAACTGACGTGAAAACTTGTTCTCCCCAGCCGGCGACGTAGGTGAACAGGCGAGGTCCAAAGTCTCTGGCCGGGTTGAGGGCGTAGCCGCTGTTGGAGCCCATGGAGGTGCCGATGACCATCACGACTGCTCCCACCAGGACGGGCTGGAGGCCGTCAGGGACGACGGTGTTCCTCTGGTCGCCCAGAGCCAGGACACACAGCAGCAGAGCAGCTGTACCGACCACCTGGAGGAACGCGAGGACCGTGAAATAAAACAAGAACAGAACAGGCAGAGATGGCAAACGTCTGCTCTGACGGGGAGTCCCACCTGGTCCACCACCCCTCCCCACACGCTCAGGTAGTCGGCGGGGTAGGTGGAGAATATTCCAGCTGTGGCCGTCGGCCCCGTCACCGTCAGATGACCTCCGCTGTACGTCCTGATGGCGTCTGCAAACATCAAAAACTTTCATTCATTTCTATAAACTCAAGAACAGGTCTGTATTATTTATGATAGACTACATAATCTTAATCCATAAAAACCTGCATTAACCCACATGGAGCATAAATCCATGAATATCCTGAGGGTGTGATTTTTCTCTTCTCTTTCACTCCGAATTTTTCATCACATCAGGCGATTCAGGCATAAAATTACATTTAAATTATTAATATGGCATCAGGTGGAGGTGATTAAAATGAACAAGAACAAAGAGACTGAGAAAAGATCGGAACAAAAAGCCTATACATAGTCACCCGATATTGATTAAAAAAAACGATATATAAAATGCAAGACTTGCGTAGGAATGAGTGCAAAACTGATAAATAAAATCACTGCCTATAACCACACACTACACTAGCTCATAGCTTCCTAACAGATTTGAAATCAGCATTTAACAGGTCTGACCCAGTATTATATTTGGGTCAGACCTTGAGTTAAATTCTGGCGCGTGCACGTTTGATTAATGAGGGCCTGACTAACCTTTCTACAGGAATGCTTGGATCTGCACAAACACAAACTCAAAAGAGGCTCTTTGCAAATGAGGAAGCCATTTCAGAGAGCAGACTGGGACTCACCGTAATACTGCAGCCCGACCGTGCCCGCAGCCAGAAAGGCTCCGAGCACTTGGAAGAAGACGTAGAGAGGAAGCTTCAGCCAGGGATGTCTGCCCAGCGCACACATGCTCAGAGTCACAGCCGGGTTCAGGTGGGCTCCTGACTCACGACGGCGGACAAAGCCCATCAGAATCCAATTGCGATTCGCCTCATTAAGAGCCGATTGAAATGTTCACATCCAGCTGGGGCTCCCTCACCTGAGACTCCACGAGACACAAACACCCCGAACGTGACTCCCAGAGCGAACCCCAGGTTGATGGACAGGTACTGCCCCTTCATCTCGTGGGATGTGGTCACCTGGGCAACCGAGCCGCATCCGAACAGCTGCAGTTCACAGCAGAGGGGGGGAGAGAGCAGAAAATAGCATCAGATTATCTCCCCCAGCGAGGAGGCTGTAAAAGCTGACAGCAATCACAGGGGAGATGATCCACCTTTATGAACGTGCTCGCTGATGAGCCCGTGTCTTTTTATGATGTCCTGTTGTAAACAGTCATTGCCCTCACAGGTGAGAGACACGTAAACATTGCTTCAAATCACTGATGAGCAGCCCCGAGACACCTCCCTCTCCCCCCTCCCCAGCACTCTCTCTTTCTGTCCATCTTTCTCTCCCTCTCTCTCTCTAGGGCCAAAGTCCCTCAGTTATCCATTGTGTGAATTCACATGCGGGTTCAAAACAGAGGAGGAATCAGCAGGTTATTCAAAATCTTCATGTTTGAGATACCAACTAAGGAAAATCACTTTTTGCATTTTGTATGTTGAAATGCATCAACCTTGTCTTTGCTTCGACAGCAGCTTTTCAAAGGATTTATTATTTTTCAAGTGCATTTTTAAGGGTGAGTCCTTTCCTGTGTACACACACACACACACACACACACACACACACACACACACACACACACACACACACACACACACACACACACACACACACACACACACACACACACACACACACACACACACACACACACACAGTAAAAACACCTCTTCTACCTTTACCAAACAATGAGACTAACTCCAAGCACTCACAATGAGGACGTAGACGCCGAGGCACTCGGCCATGCACTCCCTGACCAGTTGGTTCCTGAGCCGACACTTCCTCAGCAGAGTCTCCATCCCAAACGTCGCCATCGCGTCTGCCCCGTCCGGCCACAGCTGAGGCTTCTGAGCCGGGACGCCCAGGTCCAGGTGGTCTGACCCCAGCAGCAGAGTTTGCCCTTTCATACCGGAGCTGTAGCCTACGTCACGCGCTTTATTGCTCGGCTGAGCAGGAGGCGGCGACGGCGACCTGTGCGCATGCAGCAGAGGAGAGAAGTCCACTCTGTAGGACATCCTCGGGCCTTGAACCTCTGCCAACGTGTAGTGGGAGACACTGGCACAGACCTGGCAGCTTTCCCAGCACTTTGTGTGTTTGCTTCACCTGGTTGGAATTGACCCTGATTGCAACCCTCTCTTGATTGGTTGTTACGCTGCCTTTTTTTTCTCCCCTCTGGAATGAAAAGAGTCAAACAAACTGTGAAATGTATTTGTTACAGCCTGTTTTTTTGAGTCATAATTGTATCTTTATCAAGAGCCACAGCTAAACGACACCGATAAGAGATTGAAATCTGTTTATGACCTATATTACATACTCTGTGATAAGTTAGTACTGAGAGACAGTGATAGGTGGCAGACCTGATTCAGCAGATGTTGACAAGATTTCCAGATCATTCACATTCAATGTATCTTTTCTGGGGACTGCTTAGGATAGACATTGGTTTAGAAATTTACATGTATGTTGAAAATGATCATGACTTCTCTAATGAAAAACTGGTGAAGAGTAACACAGCTGTGATGAAAGATGGTTCTTGATCTTTACGTTTTCAACGACCTCTCATTCTTTATTTGCCGGGTCATTATTATCCAAGGACTGGAACTTGGCACCTGGACTGTTTACAGATTCTTCTAGATGTTTCATCTCTCAGCCAAGATACTCCTCCGCTCCTGACAGAAGCAACAGTATCAGAGGAGACAGCTCAACTGTAAGAGGAATGTCTCAGTTATACTCAAATTACAATATACCTTTTTCCAACTCTCACCTATGAGCCTGGATGTGATCACGAATACAAATGGCTGAAATCAGTTCAGAAGAGGCTCAAAGTAGAGCTGCTGCTGCTCCTCAACATTGAGAGGAGTGAAGGAGAAGTGGTTGGGCCTGGGTAAGAGGAGGATAATGGGAAGCAACAATCTTACATCTCAGTTCCAATGGATACGTAGAGGTCCTTATACAGACAGAGGGTGCCTCTGATATGATAGGATGTACCACTTGTACGCCCCTCCATTACATCCAAGAAAATAACACAAATACTAGCAAACACCTTGAAGATGTAAGTTTTCCAGCAGCCTGAGGTTGTCCTAAATCCACCTGCCCAAAACACAGGAAATACGGGTCTCCCGCCAATTCAGGAATACAAGCAAACTGATATGTCGCTTCCAGGATTAATTTGCTGATTTAAGCAGCTCTCAGGTATCGCCAGTAATGACTGAGTACACACAAAGCAATAGGGCTCATAACTGGACAAAGAGATGAGTGATAACGGCATCATCTGTTAAGTCAGGAGTGGAAACAGAACGGGGCGTTCGTGTTGACATTTTAAAGCCTGTGTCAAATTGGAAGAGTCAACACCAACTGCGTATGAGGTGTGTGCTTATATAAAAAAAAAACCAAATCGCTCCCACGGACGGTCGGCTCTAATGTGGAACACGCTGCCCGTTTTTCAAAGGAGAGCGGAGACGCACCCCCGTCCCCACTCCCCCGACGAGGCCAGATCTGCCAGAAAGTGGAGAAGTAACGGGAGCAAAGAGACTTTCTGATGCTCCGCACATGAAAGGCACGCGAGGGATCTGCGGCTGTGTTTGTTGGACGCGAAACGTCGTTCTTTTCTGCATCAAAGGCTTCGCCACTGAGGAAGACGAGAAAAAAAAACAACTGCCAGAGGTCAAGCTGACATGAGGAGCTCTCTGTGACTCTGACTGCACTCATCTCTTATTAGAGACGTCGTTAGAGCAATAAGGCTTCCAGTTCACATCCCCAGCACTGTGTGTATGTAGGTTTCCTCCAGTTTCCTCTCACAGTCCAAAACCACACGGACACTCTAACTTACCCCTAAATGTGAGTGTGAGAGTGAAGTAATCTCTGCCCAGACCCCCATAATAACACCACTAGGTACCAAGCAGGTAAGATAATGAATGGATGGAAAACAGCAGGCCAACTGCATCTGTGTAAATATATTATGATTCTTTATTTGATGCACACACTCACACACATTCATACAGGATAGTTCGAAAACAAAACAATTGCAGTTGTGACTGAGTCGCCCCTGATGTGGCTCAGATTCACTAGTCTTCGGGATTGGCAGCTTTGAGTCGATCTAATGGTTTGTGGTTGATTGGACAAAGTGATGTCGCCTTTTAAAAGAGTCCGGAGACGCTAATCCGTCACGTTCGCTTTGGCAACTGAAGGTCATGCAAGAATCGTGTCCACGCGCGTCTTTAACCTACAAATATGCTAAAGTCGCAGCGCTAGGCAAACACTCAGAGACGGGGATCAACAAGAGCTACAGGGCAGCCAGTGCGGGGAGACACTTTCACTTCATGGGTCACTTGAAGCCTCCGAAGAACTTGGAGAACAGCGAGTCATCGTCCCGCATGTCTGAAGACAAATGTCCACCACCTGGAAACACAAAGCACAGAGAGGTCAGCCGCGACTCAGTTCAACATGCTGCACAATGCCCAGCTTTGGGTTGAAACCAGCCTCTGTGTGCAGACTGACCTGGCCGGACGGGTCCACTCTGCAGGCCTGCTCCCTCCAGGCCAGCGGGACCTCCTAAACGAGTCACTGTGGTCTCCTCTCTGCCTTGGCTGTCTCGGACCGTACGCCTCTCCTCCACAGTCTGACACAGGCGGCAACACAACAACAACACTGTGTAACTCACAGGTATAAATGGACCTCTCAGACCTCCTCGCCATTTCAAGCTGTAATCACCAACACACCACCAAAGGTACTAAACAGTCGTAGTCTGCATTTAAATCTCTAGAGCACAACCATACCTCGGATCCCCTGAGAAAGAACAAAGCTCAGAAGAATAAATTAAACCAAAGGCAACATTTACCAGAATAAACCTTTGGTCACAACAGGTGACACTCTCATTATTCATTGTAAATACATTATACCATACTCCATACCTTAACCCTAACCCTATTTAGACAGAGCTTTTAACACTTATTAAGACCTCCCTGGACACCCTGTCTCCTGCTGTCTTTGCTATTGCAACAGTGCAAATTGACTCACTTATGGACTAATAAAGGTTTACACCGACTACAACCTTCAGTGAATAAACATTTGGGGATCAGTCAGAGTTAATGTGAGATGCAAACGTTCTATAATCAGACACTTCTCTCACCCCGTCAGGCTGCACCACCTTGCTGACGGTGACTGACTGGAAGAACGATCGAGTCCTGGGTTGTTTCGGAGCCTGACCAGCAGGTGGCGTCAGAATCTGATCCAGGCCCCCTGAAGACACTGCAGAGTCCAGATCTGGGAGATGGGATTGGATTGCTATCAGCTGTCGTGAGTGGCAAAATTTTCACATTGGGTTTGTCCAGATTATTCAGATCTCCTACCTCCGTCTCCTTTGCGCTCGTCTCGGCCCCCCTGAGGCCCCTTCCCCCAGACGTCATGAAACTAAAAGGACGACAGGAACGGTTTGATTGAGAGAGCTTTAAACATAGAAATGCTGAAAGCAGAATGAGCACTAGCGGGTGTGATTATCTTCCTCACTTTTGAAAATGGCGTCCAGCCGTAGAATGGAGACCCGGAGCTGGGAAATTCCTGAGAGGGGCGGCCCTCCACCCTGGGCTCCCTGGACGACCCTCCAGCGGGCCCTTGGGGCTCATCCTGACTGGATTTGAGCATGAAGTCTCTGAGGGGGTTCCCACTGGACCGCCGTCCGTCTCTCTCTGCTCCGTCACCGGGTGGTGGCAGCATGGCCCTGGGAACACCTGGGAACATAGCAGAGAGGACAGGACTCTTCCTTAAAGGAGACCTGGAGCGTAGAACCACTCCAAAAACATCATCACAACCGCTCTGATGTACATGAATTCCAGATGTTGAAATGGCAGCATATGAAAACAGGAACATCTATGGGAGGTTTCTCAGCTCCATTGCAAGGAATGCAAAACAGCCAATGAGCGGCTGTGTGTGGTTGCTAGATAAGCAAGAAAGGTTACCACATATGTGCAAAAATGAACCATAATAATCCCAAACCTTAAAAAAAGCTATTTTAAAAAGCCTACATTATGCAACTGAAGCATTTCTGACTAAACCAGGGCTCTGTAGCTTCCATTTTCCATTGAGTTTGAAAGCGTATTGGGCTCATAGTGCAGCTCTCATACCCATCTGTCCGGACCCTGGTTCTCCTTCCCACCCGCCCAGTTGGGCGAAAATCTCCTCCATCTCCCGGAGGACGTGCCCGAACACCGGGGGCTCCTGGATCCTCATCCCGTCTGGGCCCAGGCTGAAGCCGAACCTCCAGGCACTGTCGAAGGGGTCCTGCTGCTCCCCCTGGAAGCCATCGTAGTAGAACCCATCCCCCTCATCGTCATCTTCATCATCGTCATCGTGGGTCATGGCGTCGAAGAACGGGTCCCTGATGGATCAGTAAAATGATGCATTTGTGTTAGTGATGACAAACTCAACCCAAACCTCCCCTTTGAGCTAGCTACAGGTGTTCTATTAAAGGTTAGCCCTGAGCCAGGTTGAGCTCCACACCTGTTAAAAGTCTGTCAGCAAATGCTATGTGTGATTCCTCTGGCTGAGAATGACTGAATGCACAGTTTATACATAATCTCAGGCGCTAACATGGGAGCTATGGAGCTCATTTATTTAAATGACATGCTCAGAAATGCTGGTAATCATTTTATTATAGGAATATCACGCACCGTTTCACTCTTACCTGACCTAATCTCATCACACATAGGTGTGATCATGTGAGTTCCCGCAGGTGATGACTGGACTGACATGGCTAGGAACATCTAACCTCATACGTTTGAGCCATAATCGGAGGAGGAATCAGATAATTACTGTAGGTAGACATTTCACTATAACACCGAAATTTCACCTGAAAAATCCCCAAACTTCTGTCCACGCGTGCCTTCATTTGCGTGTATATCTGGACGGTGGAAGGTTAAACAAAACTATTTTGGAGGTGTGGTTGCGTCACACGCCTACACTGCAAGTTTACTTAAAAATGGATAGGTGATGTTTTTGAAGCTCCTACACATCTATGGACTGCAGATAGTCAGCAAAGTTTAAGTACTTTTACAATTCTAGATCCCCTTTAATAGACCTAAAGCACTCAATCGTATTACCTGAGGTCTAATACGCGGCTAAATGGGACCGGCCCCCTGCTGAAGGTGGGACCCCTGTGGTCACCCTGGCCCAGAAAACACTAAGCTCGTCCTTAAACTTGTTCCATTACCTAACTCGCCCTAAAACACGCAATACAGCTGCTAAGTTTCACACGTTTCCAGAGCTGTGGGACTCTGTGGGAACTCACCTTCGGCCGCGGTAATGGCCTCCGGGCACCCCGAAGAAGCCGCGGAACAAATCGAAAACGCTCATTTACCTGTGGACTCGGAGTGTAAAACTAACGCATAACTAAACTGAGAGGTAAGACTGGAGGCTGACGGTTGCTCCGAGCCACGGCCGTCCCTGCTGTCAACACTGCCGTAAAGCGTTCTGGAGGCTTCGCGATGACGCAACCAGCCGTCATGTCGCGGTACCGTAAATGACGGCGCAAGTGCGCAACAGAAAGACCAATCACGCGTCGCGACCCATTTATAATCAGTTGCCATCGCTTGACAGATTCTGGGGATGTTTAGTCCGTTTCTCTATCACGTATTTTAGGCATTCTTGTAGATTAGTCTGGAAGTTTCCACAGTTTGCTGTCAAACACGTAAGATAAGCGCAATGCAAATTTCCGGTGCCGTATTTGCCTGGGGTTTAGCTTCAACCGTCAAACTCAGATTGTTTCAGTTGCGTATAGACTTAGTGAAGCTTCTTCTCCTACCAGAATGTACTTCAGTTTTCTGTTGAGATCAAGAATAAAAGTTTCAAGCAACAAGGAAAGTGCATAATCATTTGTGCCAATCGAGTAACTGTGCGGTTCCCAGCTATGCATTAAATGGTAACAGACTTGAAATGTGGAGTTGTGGAGATGGACTGTGATATTGCCACATTAAAGCTACCAACTAAGTAAAGGCCATCCATCGTTCCAGCCAGGATCAAATGCATTTTCTACCCAGTGGTATCCCAGGGATCTTCTCTGGTGCCCATCTCCAGCATACTATGGCGAGGGCTGAGAATGCACACACTAAAGATCTCCAGTCCATTATAGGGTGTGTATACACACACACACACACACACACACACACACACACTTTACTCTCACACCTATGGACTATTTAGAGTCTTCAATCGACCTCAACATGCATGTTTCTGGATTGTGGGACAAACTGTAAAAACCCAGAGAACATGCAAACTCCACACAGATAAGCAGTCGGTCTGACTGGGGCTCGAACCGTGGAAATTGCAATGAGGCAAAACACACACACACACACACACACACACACACACACACACACACACACACACACACACACACACACACACACACACACACACACACACACACACACACACACACACACACACACACACACACACACACACACACACACACACACACACACACACACAATCATCCAATGGAGAAAGAGACACTGTGGTATTTACCAGCCACATGAGAAACAAATTTAGTTTCTTAAAAGACATTCACATCCAAAATGATGAAAATGTCTTTTTCTTGTTTATTTACTTAATATTTATATATTTTTACAAAATAAAAAAAATATATGAAACAAAAAGCTAACAAGTCTGCAAGGATTTGAGAGGAGGGGGGAAAGGAGAAAGCCATCGAACAAACAGGAACTACAGTACTTGTGTTTTTTTTTTATATATGTACAAGACAAGTTTATCCATTTAAATTTTTTTTTAAACGCACAGTACAAAAAGAAAAAAAAAATCACTGACAAAAAAAACCCCATAGTACAAGTCTGTCCATCAGTATTCAATGTTGCAGGTTTTCTTATAATGGGAGGGGGAGGGGGGGGGGGGCAGGTGGTGGGGCAGGGAGGTGGTGGGGGGCCTCAGAGACAAAGAAAGAAAAAAAAAAGGGAGGAGAATGAAATAAAACGCACTGGAAGGCAGACTGGGTGTGTATTGGCCTTGGGAATCATTCTCAATATCTCTTGCAGAGTAGCTGGGAACTTTATGCAACATATTTATAATGAATGGGCACGGTTACTGTACAAGTGTGGGATCATGAAAAACCCTGTGCTAAGCAGAAAACAAAGCACAGCACACCACCCGCGGCCCCCGTGTGTACAAACATGCACGCAGTCACATGACAAACACGCTTTCCTCACAGTTCAAGCCAGTGAGCTCGCTTATATGTCTTTATATATAATATATCTATATTTGGTAAAAAATAAACTTCACAACTCTACCAATTTAGAGAATTGTTTCTTCAAACTTAAAATGACATAAAAAAAGGAAACATTTTACAGCAATTAAGCAAATTATTGTGTTTGGGTGTTTTCTTTTCTTCTTCTGTGTGTGTGTGTGTGTGTCTGTATGTATGAATGTGTAGGAGGGAGGGGACTTGCCACCAAAAAATGAAAGAGTGGGGGAGTTGAGGGTGAGAAATACAAAACCAGCCTGTCCCCCCACCTTCAGATATTAACACAAACCTCCCCGTCAGCAAGAACAAAAAGAGGGGGAGAGAGGAAGGGCGGGGGAAAAACAAGGAAAATAAGAAGAGGAAACATTCATTCTTTTAGAAAACAGTTCTATGTTACATACAAGTGAAAGAAAAATGGCGGGAATGGGGCGGGAAGGTGGGGGTGGGGGTTAAACACGACACAAATCCCCAACACTCGACATGTCATCTCTCGACGGTGTTATTTCTAAAGCCGTTAGAAGCTCACACCTCCTCTCTTCTTCTACGCCCTCCCTCCATCCCTCCACCACCTCCACCTCGTTACGGTGCCGCTTCTCTGGGCTCAGCACCAGGCCGTGCTGGACCCAGAGACTGGGGAGGTGGGGGGGGGGTCAGGAGGAGGAGGAGGACGAGGAGCTAACATGTGGAGACTGTTTTCAGAGGGAGTGAGGAGCCCCCCTCCGAGCTTCCGTCACCAGTGTGGGAAGGTGGTGATGGTTGGTTGGTTGGTTGGTTGGTTGGTTGGTTGGTTGGTTGTCGGGGGCTGAGGCGATGGATGTTGGTTAGTTGGCCCCCCAGTTGTAGCTGTTGTACGCCGACTTGTTGATCTGAGACTTCTGCTGAATGGAGGCGTTCTGGCTGCGCTGCCCGGTGCCGCTCTGTGGAGACAGGACACAGCTTTAGACCCTACACCTGTCAATCAATCAATCCATCCATCAATCAATACAGGCTTCACCTCACAATGCTTACATACATATTCACGTCATTATCATTATACAATCAAGAAGATGAAGTGCTACAGACAATCAAAATGGAAATTGCTAAAAAAAAAAAAGACTTCAAGTTAAAAACATTCACAATTTTTATGTGATCCCACTGTTTTCGTGAAATCGTTTCGGGACATTTTAATTTGCTGCAGTTGGACATAAACTAAGTAAAACACCCTCCTCATTCCTTCGAGTCGAGTCGTTTCCAACAGTTGTAGCTTCCGTCTCGTACCTTTCCCCCACTGATCCTCCTGATCCCTGCAGTCTGATCTAAAAACGATCTGCAGACGTGCTTAGAAATCAGTGCAAAGCCTCTCCATCATCTGCAGTCACTCCCAGGGAAGAGAGGTGGGACGCGTTACTGGGGCCGCTCCTGCTCTGCCAGGAAACCTAACCTGGTCTCTGTCATTTTCCATGACTGGAAAGTTGGTCACTTCACTTTCTAGGCTCTCCAGCTTTTTCCAGAGTGCTGTGTATAGACACTTTGCTTGCCGTCTAACCTGGCTGAGTCAGCACATATAAAAGAACACTTCAAACCTTTATCTTTAAGAATCGCCAAGTACCCCGACAAGAAAAACACATGTAAGCAGACGCAGGCCGTCTGTTGGAGCGACCTACGGGTTCTGTCCACAAACCGCAGTTTAGCAGCCGGGCGTCCAGACAGCCTGCCTCTGTAGCCTCCCACGCTCCTCGCAGCTAAAACCATTCACGTCGACCGCAGTTTGTCAAGGAGCCACGGCCCGGCCAGCTGTGCTGCTGGCTGCACACACAGCTGCCCCCCCCTGCTCTGCAGCGAGTGCAGACAAAGCCCCATTCTGCCCCAGCTGTGTGAAGTCACTCTGTGTGTGTGTGTGTGTGTGTGTGTGGGGGGGGGGGGTACCTGTCCGTCCTGCTGCAGGTGGTGGTGCAGGATCTGAGAGTGGGGCTGGTCCTGCTGCAGGTGGTGGTGCAGGATCTGAGAGTGGGGCTGTTGGTGTGGGGCCAGGATGTGCATGAAGGGGGCCGGGGCGTAGCCGGCGGCGGCCGGGGGGTTGATGGGGCCGCCGCTGCCCAGAGCCGAGGGCAGGCTGAAGGAGGCGGCCGGCGTGCCGGCGTGGAAACCCTGCTTCTCAAACGACTGCAGACACACAGACAGACAGACGGGGGGGCGGGGCCAGGAGACAGACAGACAGGGGGCGGGGCCAGGAGACAGACAGACAGACGGGGGCGGGGCCAGGAGACAGACAGACAGACGGGTGGATGGGGTCACCGTGAGAACAGGGCCGAGAGGTTTGGAAGAGACTGTGTGTGTGTGTGTGTGTGTGTGTGTGTGTGTGTGTGTGTGTGTGTGTGTGTGTGTGTGTGTGTGTGTGTGTGTGTGTGTGTGTGTGTGTGTGTGTGTGTGTGTGTGTGTGTGTGTGTGTGTGTGTGTGTGTGTGTGTGTGTGTGTGTGTGTGTGTGTGTGTGTGTGTGTGTGTGTGTGTGTGTGTGTGTGTGTGTGTGTGTGTGTGTGTGTGTGTGTGTGTGTGTGTGTGTGTGTGTGTGTGTGTGTGTGTGTGTGTGTGTGTGTGTGTGTGTGTGTGTGTGTGTGTGTGTGTGTGTGTGTGTGTGTGTGTGTGTGTGTGTGTGTGTGTGTGTGTGTGTGTGTGTGTGTGTGTGTGTGTGTGTGTGTGTGTGTGTGTGTGTGTGTGTGTGTGTGTGTGTGTGTGTGTGTGTGTGTGTGTGTGTGTGTGTGTGTGTGTGTGTGTGTGTGTGTGTGTGTGTGTGTGTGTGTGTGTGTGTGTGTGTGTGTGTGTGTGTGTGTGTGTGTGTGTGTGTGTGTGTGTGTGTGTGTGTGTGTGTGTGTGTGTGTGTGTGTGTGTGTGTGTGTGTGTGTGTGTGTGTGTGTGTGTGTGTGTGTGTGTGTGTGTGTGTGTGTGTGTGTGTGTGTGTGTGTGTGTGTGTGTGTGTGTGTGTGTGTGTGTGTGTGTGTGTGTGTGTGTGTGTGTGTGTGTGTGTGTGTGTGTGTGTGTGTGTGTGTGTGTGTGTGTGTGTGTGTGTGTGTGTGTGTGTGTGTGTGTGTGTGTGTGTGTGTGTGTGTGTGTGTGTGTGTGTGTGTGTGTGTGTGTGTGTGTGTGTGTGTGTGTGTGTGTGTGTGTGTGTGTGTGTGTGTGTGTGTGTGTGTGTGTGTGTGTGTGTGTGTGTGTGTGTGTGTGCGCGTGCGTGCTGTACCTGTGTCTTCGTGTAAACAGACCCTGAAATGTCCGGTACCCCCGTGTTGCTTGACGTCACAGAGACTCCTGCGGAGACAGAAGGAGAGACTCGTCCCAAACTCTGAGAAACCTGAGAGGAGTGGAAGAGACCTGACATATACCCACCAGAGGAACCAATCCTGCTTCCATCCTGATACAACCCTTTTAAAAAGGCAGAGGTGCACAAATACTTAGTTACCGTCAGTAGAAACTTTGGTTATCTATCTTTTATTTGGGGGAGTTTTTCAACCTACTATTTACTCCCACTTCTTTACATTTTCACACAATTGTCTGTACTTTCTACTCCTCACATCTATAAATGTAAGGAGTGGAAGTAAAGTAGATGCATGTGTTTGTGTGAACTTGTTTCTCACTTGTTTTGTGTTTGTTGATGAATCATTCATCAATAAAGGCGATTGATAACATGCTCGAGGTACGAAGTTTTACAACATTACAATACTTATAGGATACCTACGAGTTACACATGAAAACACATATGTAGTTATACATATATATATATATATATATATATAAATATAAACATATAGTGCACTATAGGCTACACTTTGGTCCTTAATGGCATTTTCCCCCTTTTATTACTTGTACTCTTATACTTGAAGTAGTTCAGAAACCAGTACACTTTTTACTTTAACTTGAGTAAAAAGCTTAAGTTGTTACTTCAACTTCTACAGAAGTATTTCTACACTCTAGTATCTATACTTCTACATAGGTATCAAATAGGGGATACTTTTGACACTACTGTTAAACTGTAAGACAGCACTTCAGAGCAAAGAAAATCTCCACAACAGAAACCCCAAGAAACTTCAGGCCCGGTCATCTATGTCGGCGCTCATAGATGAGTTTCCCTTGAATGAGGATGGAGAGAGGGAGGAGTGAAGAGATGAGATGAGGTGAGATGAGATGAGGAGAGATATGACAGAGAGGGAGAGAGAGGGGGAGAGGGGGAGAGAGGGGGAGAGGGGGAGAGAGGGCGGCAGGGAGGGCTGGTGTGGCAGCGGGTCAGTTCCAGTCAGCCTGGTGGTGCAGTCTGACTGTTCCTGGTGCGTACTGCCTGGGTTGCTCTGGCACACACTGACCCCCTGCGTCGCCATGGAGACGCGACACAAGGTCAACTGGTGTGCACACGCCACAAACAGCCAGGACAGGACAGAGGAGAGGCCCCGCCCCTGCACACAGCCGCTCAGCCAAGCCCGGCCTGGGAACGCCTCGCTTCGGGGTCCGTCTTCAGCTGCACCCCCATTACAAATCCTGACTGTAGCTCCAAGTTCTCTCTCTAGTCTCCCTCTCACTCTCGTCTTTTCATTTCCCCCTTCCACAAAGCGTTTCCGCTGCTGATGACTCCAGGATAAGGGGAATAAAAAGCGTGTTGTGCAGACATAGAATCTGCAGAATGACATCTATTTAGGCGACTTAAGCCTCTCTATAAATACAATGACGGGACGGCAGAGACAGAAAAAGCGGCGAGGATTCCAGGCGGCAGGTCTGGATCACGCAAGCATTTCTCTGCACCCTTTATTCCTCTTTTATATTTACTGTAACACTTTTTAAAATTCTCCACTTAAAATATTTATTTGAATTGTAACTTCATGTTGTCTGTCCAATTGGGAAGACAGGTTTCAGATATTCTGCCGGATGCAAGTGGAATGAACTTGTCGTTGAGTTGTACTCATACGTACTGCTATGTACTGTACTTTATTCCTCAACAAACTCACTTTTCTTAACGTGAAATCATAAACCTGTGCATCTGTGATGTGTTTGTTTATCTGGCTACATCTACTTCTTCTTTACGGGTCAAAAGAGATCCTGATCTCAGTGAGACTACCTGCTAAAACTAAGGATAAATATCACAATAATAATAGTGCTGGAAGCTGGAGACTGAGTGTGTGGGTGAGTAATCAGACACGAGACCAACACAGAGAAGAGCCTGCACCTTCACACAACAAGCTGCGGGTCAGAAGGAATCGCTGGTAGCAACAGGGTCAGAAGCACAAAATCCTTCTGAGGCATTTTGCTGCACTTTGTCTCCCACTGACACCTGCTTCACCCACGGGACGGCAGACGTGACACTGGAGGCCGACGACACCAGCCATGACAACATGAGTGGGGAGCAAGCAACACGAGGGGGAGGGGGAGGAGGAGGAGGAGGAGGGAGGAGGAGGAAGATGGGAGGCAACCAGAGCAACTCGTCAGCTTTGAGGCAACATCTCATTTTTGCGACTAGAAATCTGCCAATTGGTGCAAAGCGGATGAGTCTGACAGGTGAGGAGTTGCCCTGGTGGAGAGCAGGTGAGGGACAGGAGGCGGATGGGAGGGCGGGGGGCGGGGGGGCGGGGGGGCTCAGAGAGAGGCGAGGCTGCGGTCTAGAAAGCACGCGATGGTCGGTCCCGCAGGCGATGAGGCGGAGGAACGGAGAGAGCGGAGAAGGAGGGAGGGAAGAAGGATGGTTGGTGACAAGGAAGGAAGACGGGAAGGGACAGGGGGGTTTTCTCCTCGAATTTCCTCTCGTTTCCCCCCCTTTTTCTCTGGTTTTTGTTTTTCTGCTCTCTGTTCTGGTTTGAATTTGGCAGGTGGCGGTTGGCACTCACCGACTCCAGGCCCGGTGACAGAGCTGGCTGGCTTGTTTTGTGCAGAAGCGGCGGCGGCCACGGCAGTGCCGTATCCGCCCTTACAGAAATCCCCACTCCCTGAAGCCTGGCCCACATCCTCATAGCCTGCAACAGTCAGACACACAGCCGCAGCCCACAGCGTTAGACACACCAGGCAGGGGGAGGCGGGGTGGGGGGTGGGGGGTGGGGGGGGGGTGGGGGGGTGGAGGGCGGGGGTGGGGGGGTGGAGGGGCCAGCCAGCCGTTTGCAAAGGAGGGCCGGTGTCGTCCTTTCAAGAACTAAATCAATCGTGCACCACTCGGACGGGTTCTACCACAATACGAAAATCAGTGTGAGTCCTTTGACATCACTATGGTCTTACTTCCAGGCTACAACCGCCTCAAACTCTGACACCAAAGAGCTTCGTCCCTCCAGAGTGACGAGGAGGAGGAGAAAAAACAAAAAAAAAAACCCCAAACCCGTCCGTCTGGTGCCACAACTCGGCCAACTTCATTTGCAAGTACTGTCTGACCCAAGTCTGAGGGGAGGGGAGGGGGAGGGGGTGGGGGTGGGGGTGGGGGGTTGTGAGGGGGCAGGCAGGGCGTGTGTGTCGGGAGGGAGGGGGGGGCTGGAGAGTGAGCTGGAGTTGGGGTGATGGCAGGAAGCAGCAGATGGTGCAGCTCAGAACAAATAGGTGTCGCACATGTGGGTGGTGGAGCCGTGAACTCTGATCATTTCAATACAGAATCGATTAAAAACCACAAATAAAACCTTGATACAACCTCGGAGGTGCCGACCTACTTAGAGAGACTGGGCTAGGATACGACGGCTGCTATGGGAGGACGATGGCTGTGGAGGTGTGTTTCACGTGTGCAGGGGATGTGGTGGAGGGTGGAAAGCCTTTGTTGGGGCCAACTCTGGAATGAGCCACGCTACAGAGGACCATGATGACCTGACCCCGGAGCAGTCCCACCAGGTGCCAGCGACCACCTCCTCCTCCTCCCCCTCTGAGCCGACCAGGCCGTCCCACCCATCTCATGTCCTATCACATGCTCGTGCCTGTGTGGCCAGTGTGAGCCATGGTCTTTGTGTGTGACGCGCCATAAGATCAGCTGTGACAGTATAAATGGCTGGAGGAGCGTTCGAACAAACTCAGGTTGAAAACTGACTTCTTTTTTTCTTCTTTTTTTGCTCAAATGAGAATCTGATAGTCGGCTGCACACAGGAATGTCTCCTGAAAATCTGTTCCCACAGGCAAAAAAAACACAACACAGAGGCATCGGAGCTCAGGCTGGAAAATACAAACTCCGTGCTGCTGCTGCTGCTGCTGTGCTGGAATCAGCAGCTAGTTATCTCAGTTACCACTAGAGAGGAAGATATGTAGAACAGGACCTGCGTGACCCCCCCCCCCCCCTCCCCAACATGCCACTTGACAGACACAGGTTCTCGGGGCCTCACCAGTGCTGTATCCATGGGAACCGTAGCCGCTGGGCTGCTGGAAGGGTGTGGCGGACGCGTTGACGCCGACATTCACACCGTGCTGCTTAGACGAGGTAGGAGCCAGCTGCACCCAAACGACAACAACAGCAAGTCCTCTTAGACCACTTCCCAGAGACTGAGGGCTGGACGGCCACCAGCCTGAGGTTCGCTACTCTTCAGGATGCTGAGCACGTAAAACTCACATTTCATACGGCTAAGATATGATCAGTTGAGATTACATTTAGTGCGCGACACCTGAGTAAAATAACACTTTAAATGTCATGTTCTTAGACTGAGAAAACTAAAGCAAAACAAAAGAAAGGAAGTATTTTCAATATACTACATGCAAAGTGAATTTTGTTTCTACTTGATTATTACAGCCTGGGAAATGTCAATGCTCATCAGCCACATTGATTTCTAAGCATCAATGATTTTTTTAAGCTGAACCTCTTCCAAATATGGTTAAAATTACACTTAGTGGTGGAGAGTAGTAAAAATGATCAACTCCAAGTCAGAAGCCCTGATTGACATGCTCATACAACAACATGCATGGATTCTGCTTTAATGACCAGCAGCCAGAGTGGCTGAGACTCAGTGGCGTGTTTCTTCTTTTGTGCACCACATTCAGAGTGGTGAGCAGAGGGATGAGCTGGAGTTTACCAGATAAAATCAAAATAAATACATAATCTGGCCAAAAAGGAGAATGGAGAGCGGGTCAAGGTGCGTGCCAGGACACCCCCTTGGGGTGAGACAGCAGAGAGGGCGCTCTCACCGGGAACACAGCAGGTCCGTACTGGAAGGTGTTGGGCAGGCCCGGCATGCCGGTGTAGTACGGGAGGCTGGTGTAGCTGTAGCCGGGCGGCAGCGCCGGGTTCAGGAAGGGCTGCTGTGTGGTGTGGTGCGTCTGCGTCTGGTTCTGCTGCGTCTGGGCTAACGTGGTGGCCGGAGCCGGCGAGGAGGCGTCGCCTCGCCCAAACTTGGACAGGTCGCCTGGGAGCAGGGCAGCGAGAGGACGGCCCGGGTTAAAAGACATGCAGCGCCAGGCAGTAATGAGCTGGACCACAGACCGCAGTTTACATGTAAATAACACATGTTCAAACACGATATAGGATGGGGCATTGTAGACGGACATGTAACACGGACATGTAGCAGACATGACTTCATAAGGCTGCTTCCAATCAAATTTAAAAACCAAACTTGCACCTATTCCGACATGCATATGAAAGAAAATCTGCTAATTCTGAAATGTAGGAGAGACGCTGGGAGGGAGGACGCTCACCAGAGTAGGGGTTGCTCGTCAGGCTGCCCTCTCTGCCAGTCAGTGCCGTTGTGGGTGTTGCGAAGGGAATGCTGTAATAGTCCTGAAGAGAAAGAAAGCAAAACAAAACAAAACAGCTGTCAAACAGTGACAGAGCTTTTCACACTTTGACTCCAGCCGTCTCAGAGGAGGGAGGCTCACCAGGGGTATCCTCGTCTGCAGCATCTGAAGGTCGTCGTAGCCGTACACCTGAGGCTGAGACGAAGAGGGGAGACACGTGTGAGAAAACCAACGAGCGGACGTGAAAGGTGAACTGTGGCTGACTCGGGGAACCTACCGGGTAGGCGGCGTGCAGTAGTCCGGGAGCCATGATGTACGGGTTGGGCAGTAGAGGGGGCACTCCGGGTGGCAGGTTTGGAGGTGCTTTCCCTGTGGAGCGCAGAGAGAACCATTAGAGGAGGGACCAACGGCTCCGCGCTCCAGGCCCGTCCTGTATGGGAGCGCCGAGTCAAAACTTTAAATGCAGACTGAAGAAGTAGGCCAGCGCAATCCATCAGCCTCCCTGAGCTGCGCCTGTGACTGACAAGACTGCAACAACAACAACAATAAAAAGCCTGCGACCAACCCAGAGCTGGCAGAGGAAAACAAATCCAACATGTGTGTGTGCGTGCGAGAGAGAGAGAGACAGAGAGCGAGAGAGGGACAGAGAGAGAGAGAGACAGAGAGAGAGACAGAGAGAGAGAGAGACAGAGAGAGAGAGACAGAGAGAGAGAGAGACAGAGAGAGAAACAAAAATGAAAGAGAAGAGGAGCCAGTTATGGAAACCCTGTCAGAAAGAGAAACCAAGCCGAGCTCGGGCTAAAAAACAACAGAAGGGCACGTTCTATTACGCATGATCCTCAACGACAAAGCTGCGCTTGTTCTGAGAAAAGTTCCGCATTAGCTCCGCCATAGAGGGGTGATTTTTTGGGTAAAACTATCCTGAAAACGATTAAGATGAAGCCCCAGAAAGCGGCAGACCTGCCCCCGTCGGTGTTGTGATGGGAGGGCAGAGGGCCGGTGGCTGCTTGGCCCGTGGCTCTGGTCCCTTCCATCCCAGCGAGGTGAGGCCAGGGATTACACAGCAGCACTGACCGCCTCCGCTCCTCGCTCTCCTGCTCTTATTCTGCCTCGCTCGCCCTGACCCGCAGCCCTGGCAACAAACCACAGCCGGGGGTCGAGGGCGCAGCCATCACAGATTCAGGAGAACCCTGTGATGAAACTGCTGCTGCCGCTCTGACCACTAACGTGCACTGATTTCTAAACCGTGGCTGCTTTTTTTTAAGCCTCAACT
Source organism: Karalla daura (assembly GCA_029224185.1). Lineage (NCBI taxonomy): Eukaryota > Metazoa > Chordata > Actinopteri > Chaetodontiformes > Leiognathidae > Karalla > Karalla daura. The sequence continues at coordinate 14,939,696 of CM055205.1, forward strand.
TGTGGTTCTGTGCCCTGGGACTAGAACTGCAACAGCTAATTGACTCCTAATAGATTACCAAAGCAAGCGTGTGCAGTGTATTTTTAGGATTTTAAGTCCGATCTCAGCTTCTTTAACAGGAGTATTTTCAGGTATTCGTAGACTGATACGGTAGAATATTGGATGTTGTTGAGGTGACAAAACGAGGCTTTAAAGTAGAGATGCTGCAGAAATTCAGCCACTGGAATCATTTCATCCCAAATGTTTTTTTTCTGGCAAAGAACCAACATTGAAAAAAACAGGACGTGATAAGACAGCCAAATACCATGGCCACCATGTTTAGCAAGTACTAGTCTAGAGCAAGTACTAGTCTAGAGCAAGTACTAGTCTACAGCAAGTACTAGTCTGCAGCAAGTATTAGTCTAGAGCAAGTACTAGTCTACAGCAAGTACTACTCTACAGCAAGTACTAGTCTAGAGCAAGTACTAGTCTAGAACAAGTACTAGTCTACAGCAAGTACTAGTCTACAGCAAGTACTAGTCTACAGCAAGTACTAGTCTACAGCAAGTACTAGTCTACAGCAAGTACTAGTCTACAGCAAGTATTAGTCTACAGCAAGTACTAGTCTACAGCAAGTATTAGTCTACAGCAAGTACTAGTCTACAGCAAGTACTAGTCTACACCAAGTACTAGTCTACAGCAAGTACTAGTCTACAGCAAGTACTAGTCTACAGCAAGTACTAGTCTACAGCAAGTACTAGTCTACAACAAGTACTAGTCTAGAGCTTTTCCTTCAAGAAAAAAAAACAACAAAACAACATGCAACAGCCAGTGTTACTGCAGACGTACAGACTCCATGGTCGTTTTCTAAAATGAACAACTACTCGACTAATCGAGAAAGAAATAGACTCGAGATTACAATCGACGGAGATCGATAACAATAATGATCGTTAGTTTGGCTTTAATCAGGGTCTGAGGGCTCCTCCTCCATCTGCACAGCTGTCATGGAGCATCAGTGGATAGGATCGCCTGAGGTTCGACTCTTTTGAATTTGCATATTCTCTCCGTTTCTCTGTATTTAACTAGGCCAATGGGAGAGTCTAAATTGCTCCTTGAAGTGACTGAACGGTGTGTGTGTGTGTGTGTGTGTGTGTGTGTCCTGCTATGGACCGGTGACCTGGTTCCCTGCCTTCAGCCTATCTGCAGTGTGACAAACCCGAGCAAACCCCACGCCACTCTCCTTGAAACGGTATATAATCGACTGAATCCAGTTCATCACATCATTCACAAGGTTCCCTCTGCTGCTCAGAACCCTGGAGTGAGGAGGGTGTCCTGACCTGAGGATGCTGCGGAGCCTCGAGACGATGAAGAGGCAGCCGAAGAGGGGATGGCCGAGCCGGTGGTGGAGGCCGACAGCGTGGTGGCAGCCACGGCCGGGGCGCCCATGGAGCCCGTGTTGAGGCCCATGGCCAGGCTGCTGACGGCGCCCAGGCCGGACGGCGCCGACACCGTGGCCGAGCCCACCGACGAGGCCTGGGCGGCGCCCAGCGACACCTGGGCCGCCGCCGCCGAGGAGGAGGACGAGGAGGAGGAGGGTGGGGGGACCGACGAAGACGGGACGGCCGAGACGGAGGAGGGGAAGGAGGAGGAGTGCAGGCTCGAGTCGCCGTCCACGCTGGGATGCTGCAGAGGGTGGAGGAGCGGGGGGAGGGGGGAGAGGATGCGGTCGTGATTGATGAGATTTCCATTAGAGCGGATGGACATTAATGTGCAGTGTCATGGCAGGAAATGCAGCTTAGAAGTGATGGAACAAATACGGAGGCTGACCAGTAAGCTTGAGTTGGAGGTCCGGACCGACGATGCAGCAAGGCTGTTCTGTTGGGATGGGTGAGAGCTGGGGGGGGGGGGGGGGGGGGGGGGGGTGGGGGGGGGGGAGAGGAGTGAGACAGGAATCAAATCACTGTTGAGTCCATCATTGAGTCAAAACAGAAAAACAGAAATGAAAACTAAACAAGTACCTTTGCTCTTTGATGTCAGGTCATATGATATTTTAATCTCTTATATTGGAAAAATCGTTTAAGATGCCTCCCCTCTTTTATTGGAACGTTTTGAAAATGATACTCATATCCATTTTCAAACACACTAGCCTCTTTTAATATAAAATCATGGATCTGTCTGTCTGTCTGCATTCTGTTTACTGGCGATACTCTGGGTTTGGCCTGAACTGAAAGGAAAAAAAACAACAAACTGTTCATGATTTTGCTGCATCTCACTTGTTGTGCTGTGGAGGGGGGATGGTGCTCGGTGGCAGGTCCTCGCTGTGGCCCAGAGAGCTGAGTGACGTCTGATTGGCCGTCGTCAACAAGGAGGCGGGGCTGTCAGTCAAAGTGCCCATGCTGGAGACGGACGCCTGCGTGACTGAGTCCGAGGCCGGCTTCACTGATACTGCAGAGCCTGCTGCAGCTGCACACACACACACACACACACACACGACATTTCTGGAATAAACTCCGACCCAGAGAGATCAGGAAAGTGTGTGTGTGTGTGTGTGTGTGTATGAAATGTCAGAGAGACACTCACCTTCCACAGACTGGGACGCTTGTATCGAGCTGAAGCCATTCTGTAAAAACCAACAATGAAGGTGAGCTCACAGGTTTCTATGGAAACAGGCCGCAGATCAGAAGTTGAAGGGTGCTGGGCTTTGTTGGGAACTAAGAAGCTTGTTGTTTTACATGCCAGGCATTTCAACCACAGGTCAGCTTTCATGAACAGAGAGGCCGTAGAGCGGCCGCAGCCCGGGGAGACGATGAACTGGACAATGTGAGAGGAGGAGGGGGGGGGGGGGGAGGAGGAGGAGGAGGAGTGTGTGACTCATTAAAACACACCTTTTCTTTACAATGACCACATGAGTGGAGTGATCAAGTCAGGTAAGCCAGACAACACGTTATGTACGACATAAATGCGAGTGGATTATTGAGTGTGAAAAGGGGACCTGGAGCTGAGGCGCGTCCACACTCGCCACCACTCAGAGCTCAACAACACCAAACGGAGTAAAGCCAGACGGCGCCGGGTCCGTACCTTGGGCTGCATGTCTTTCTGAGGGGACGAGGAGACGGAGGGAGGGTATCGCCGTGTCTGGGGTGCCCTCTGCTCGTACAGGTCCATCTGACTGCGGTCGGACAGAACTCCAGTTAACTGTTTGAGCTTTCAGCATTTCTAGTATAAGCGGCAAACTTCAACCTCCAAAAGTGAAAACTGCACTGATAATTAAAAGGTGTTACTAATGCTCAGGTCTTTCCAAAAATGATGTACAGAACAATGCTCCTGGTTGCAACTTTATCCAATGACAATAACAGCTTTCTATTCTTTTCTATTCTATTCTATCTGTATGTCTCATGACATGTGTCAAGCTGGGAGGCGTTTACTCAGATCACAGCTGTGTGACAGGTGCTACCTGTTGCACCTACCTGTTGGGGCTCGTGTAGAGACTGTTCTGGACCTGGTTGGCGGGTGTGGTGGTGGTCGGGGCCGAGTCATACTCTGGTAGAACCGGCTCGGAGCCGAACTGCAGCGCTCCGAACTGCAGGTTGAGGCCTGTGATGTCCGTCGAGCCCGGCATCTCCACGGCCATCGAAGGAATCTGTGGAAGGGGGGTGGGGGGGCGGGGGGAGGAGGAGGAGGAGGAGGAGGAGGAGGAGGAGGAGGAGGCTTCAGACTTGGCTTGATACGAACCTGTTCAACAAGCTAGTGTTTGTGACTGGGACCCTCTGACGCATCGGCTGATTAGTTTAACATGGTGTCCACTTTGTTGCCAACGCCACAACACAAACGCAATGACGGTCATGCTGTGGCTGTTACGCCACGCACGCCCGGACAGTCCGCACTTGCACGTAATGTTATTTCAACGTGAATGTCACCTTTGTTGTGATGGAGGTCCTCTTTTTCTGCTGCTTCAGCTTGTGTTGCTGCAGGGGCAGCGGGCTCTGGGCGTCCGAGGAGCTCGGGGAAACCTGCTGGCCGAGAGAGGGGACCGCCGCCATCTTGGGGAGGGAGGAAGCAGGCGGAGGCACCGCGTGTGGCGAGGATGTCGTTTGCTGGGTGAGGGAGGAGGACGAGGAGACGGAGGGGGGCGGGGGCAGGCCTTTGTCCTGCAGGAAAACATCCAACATGGACGAGGTGGAGGTGGCCGCCTGGTAGGGCTGCCGCTTGGTAAAGGGCGTGTGGACCGCAGACTCGGGCTGAGTCTTCATATCTGCGGGACAGGCTGGAGTTAGGCGGCTGAACCCACAGGAGCCCGGCCGGGCGGCCGACCCGCGTCTACTGACCGTACTGTCCCAGTGAGGAGGCACTGGTGTCCCAGGACGAGGGCGCTGTGTTGGGAGGTCCAGACTGGGAGTGCTGGGCTGCCAGCTGGGCCAGCGCCTGGGCTGTCTTGTACTGCTCCAGGAACTGGGAACCAGTGGTCCCCGTGCTCACTCCTTTGGGGTCTCCCACGTCACCGAAGCCCTTCCCCAGCATGCTGACCTGCAACAGCAGCACAGCACAGGCTCTGTGAACGCAGGCAGCACACCAATGAAACATGACTAGACGTGGGTGGCTGGGATCCGGGGCCTGCTCACCATGCTGTGCTGGGTGTAAGGGGTGCTGGAGGATGAGTGGGAGAGGGGCACCCCCTGCTTGGAGTTGCTGAAGACCAGTGACTGGGACAAGGCCGGGGGCTGGGAGGCCTCCATGGGCGGGTTCTCTGTCTCCGAGGAGAACGACGGCGGAGTCTTCCCCAAGAGCACGGCCAGGTCGATCCTGGAGGACACGCAGGAAACGTGAGGGTTAGATTGAGACGAGTGTCGAATGAACGCTTCACAATGTCCTCAGACATGTCAAAGCTGGTATTAGAGCTCGTTAGCACCAGCAGTTTATTAGATGGGACTGTAAAACAAAGAGCATGGGCGAGCAGTTCGTCTGTTTTCTCCCTTTGAATTCCTTGTCTTTTCTCTGTTCCTCTTCTCAATTTTCAATATAAACATATTTTATTCATTTTAGCTTATTTATCAATTCACTTTTTCATGCATTATATAATGATATTCATAGAATACAAAAAAATAGGTCCCTCTTGATATTACATGGTCAAGCTCACATATCTTTCATAACCTAACTCAGTTATTATTTAAAGGTGTAGCGACCAATCTGTTTCCACCAAGAACAAAGATAAAAAGTGCACTAACTGTGAGCTCCAGCTGAGCTAGTGAACAGTGAAAGAAGCTAATCTAAATCCACCCCCCCCCCCCAAATCAGGTCGACAGAGTGGGGGGGGGGTGCAGCAATTTGCTGGAAAACCTCAGTCTGGCTAATACATTGCATAAGTGACCTCTGTCCTTTGGTGATGGTGACATTCTCTTGAGGCAGAGGCATGGACGCCACGCTGGAAGCCGTGAATATCTTGGCCTCCGAAAGCTGCAGATGGAGATGGAGAGAGAGAGAGGGGAAGATATAGAAGTGAGTCATAGCTGGAGGGATGAAAGTAAACATCTACATTCAAGTGGAGCTCCAGCTGGCAGCGGTGCCGGCCTCAGAAGAAGAAAAAACCCAGCTCGTGACTTTTCAGAGCGGGGTTTATTTAATCTTACACTCCGAGCGTAAATTCTGGCAATTTCACGAGGTTTAGCGGCCCGGATACTCACATCCACATCCTCCTCGGTGGCTGAGTCCTCTGTGGCAGTCCTCCAGGCACCTGTGGGTGAAAGAGGAACTGTTCAATGCTGTTGTGATTGGGGTTCAAGCAGAGGTCATCCCGAGATCAACTGCAACCTTTCAGGGTCTGCAAGCACACTTTATGATAGACCTTAAAAAAAAAACACAAAAACACAATGCTCTGTGTAAATGAGCCCGACTCGACCGAACCAGTTACTTCTTTGACTATAATAAACTTTAAGTAACATAAGCAGCAGACTGGCAATAATAAAAGGCTTGTTTGGTTTTTTTTAAAGCATCTTTTTTACTTGTGGCGGTGGTAATGACTTAAGTAATTCACTGTAACAGTGTTAAAGGTGCAAAGCATGCCTCGTTATTGCAAGCATCTAGCTGTAATTTATGGCTTACTGTCTACTGAGTTGTGGCTCATTAACCCAATCATATTTGTTACGTTTCCATTATAGTTTTTCCACAAACTGAAAGTGATACTTCTCAAATTTCGACAGAGTGAAACCTGCGGGTGTTCCCATTAAACGGCCTTTTGCCAGTGAGGCGCGATTCTCTTGAAGTCGAGATCTCGTCCCGCAAACTCCACTTTGAGGAAGTTCAGAACGCTGATTCAAAACGGTGTGAATTGGTTTGCCACAGTGGGCGATTGCTCGAGAGTCCTGGGAGCCCCTACATCACGTCCGGTGAGGTGTAAAGGATTTTCATGTCAATAGTTAGTTGTCAACGCTGAGGCCGAGCCTTCAAAGTAAGGGGTCTGGCCTCCGTTATGATGCTTCCAACAGGATAAGGGACGCGTGAGAGGTGGGGGCAGGTTTACCGGGAGCCGAGTCGAACTTTGCCGGGTAATTTGTTCCGTCTCCCGCGGAGTACTCCAACCCTGGAGACACGAGTGAGGAGAGATGATCAGACTTTAAGCAGCTGCATACATGGCCATCTGGATGTACAGAGTGCGAGATGTGGGTATACATATATATATATATATAAGAAAAAACGTGCACGCTTGATGAGGAATGCTCCTCAGATAAACCTGAGAGTCCTTTGATCCGGACCACAGGGGAGGCCCGGTAAACAGACGCTTCACTGACAAGGTTAACTACTGGTGTTGGAGGCCAGCGCGGCTTAATAAATCCACTTACTCGCTCCCTCTTCCAGCTCCACGTTTCCTGTGTTGTTCCAGGTGCTGCCCCCACCGTAGCCGTCTTCTGTCTGCGCTGGCTCCGCATAGTCGGCCGGGTTGAATGTTCTGGGGAGGAACGAGACACGCACACGTTGAAAAACTGGGGGGAAAAAATGGGTCGAGTGTGTGTTGATCAACAGCTGGAGGCACTGTCGTCACAACCTGAACAGAGGGAAAAACATCAGCCGAAGCAGGTTGCCCTACACACGCCCCACCAAAGAGAAAAATCTGGGGTCGATTTTTTTTTCAGTTTTTGCATCCTACAGGCAAACTGAAGCAGAAGCAGAGACAACCCCCCCCCCCTCTCTCACCCCCAGATCTTAAAGAGCAGCAAACCCCGAGTGATGGGTTTGTTTCTCTGCCTGCGTATTGCATCAGTACCATTTGAATAAAGCCCAGCTCTGCTGTCACTGGGCGGCTCAGCCAATACAAACACTTCAGGAGACTGAAGCTCAAGCGGCCAGACTACCAAAAAAAGAGGAGGGGGGGGCTCTGCATGTTCGCAGAGGCGGACAGGTTAGGTTGGAAGCACTCGACACTTTTGGTGGCTCGTCAATAAGTAGTTGTCCCTGGTACTGCGCGTCTGTTATCAATCTGTGATGTGTGTGTGTGCTCACAAATGTGCAGCTGGTGCAAGAAAAGCAGAATAAAAAGGCAAGTCTTTCCTTCCGTCCCAAGCCAAGCAGCTTTCTCTATCGCTCTCATTCTGGAGAAATTTGAGGACACTGGTGGCTTGCGTGACTGGACGCAACGTTAAGCTTCAGCCTCTCGTACCGGGAGTTAAACTTTCCAATTCCATAGTTCTAGTGCCGCGCCGAGGCTCCCCTTACAGAAAGCAAGACAGACAAACCGGAGGAGGACATGCACTCACCTCTCACCTCCCGCAATATCAATTCTGGGCCCCTTATCAATCTGGCTTCAGAGGGGAAAATAATGGCAACAATTACTAGAGGCACAACAAAGTCAAGGTAGAAGATGAAGTTTGTTTGTTTTCAGACGGCGAGCCGCAGCGACAGCGTGAGCAGGAGCACTTGGATCGGCCTGTGCCGCCACTACATCACAACACTTGACACCTGCCGGGCGGAAAGATGCAAGGCAAGCCGGTGTGCTTTTAGTCATAGTGGGTCAAGAAATAAACACGCAGCCTGAGGAAGCCAAGTCATCAAAAGAGCTCAGAGTGCAGCCACAAACACACAAAAAACCTCTTCCAGATGGGAGCAGAGTGCAAGAATCAATCAATCATTTCATTGATGAGAGTGTATAGATACACACACACACACACACAGACAATCTAAGGAAGCTCCATTGTTCCTTCGATCACACAGGATGCTGTTGTGAATGCGTCAGACTGCACTCAAAGAAAACTTTAATCAGCCAGTCTCATTTGATCTCAATGCTAGTTTCTCCAAAAAACTGACAAACACCTACTTGGGGTCCAGACTCGAACCCAAAGTGGAAACAGACAAAATTTTGTAACGCTCCCCTACAGTTTCAAAGCGGTATTATTGGCAACACGGACGGCTGAGCTGCTCCCAGCTTCCCTCAGGGCCCAGCAACCAACCAAAAGAGAAAAAACACACCAAATCTGCATGTAAACAACCATCAACAGCCGCTTAGAAAAAGAACAGAGAATAACCATATTCACCAACGAGATGGAGGGAAAGTGTCCATTTTAGACAGACCTGAGACTGACTTTGATTGTTGCTTCATGCAAACAAATACAGGCAAGGCATTGTAGTCCAGGTGGAGTGGGAAAATAGAGCTTCATGTATTCAGTCGAGAAACAGACATCAATTGGATATAAACGTGGCAGTTGTACTGATCGGCTTTGGTTTCCCCTGCAATCAAAGCCAGGCATAGCGAGAGTGGAGCTCATGACTGCCATTTCATCCTACAATCAACAGAACATAGATGTGCTAAGCTCCGGTCACTCTTTACCTACTGCCTCTTTAATTGGCTGAATTCAGACACACACACACACACACACACACACACACCTCAGGTCTGCTGCACCAGAGCAAGTCTGAACCTCTGCTGCAGTTTGTCCCACAATAGAGCGCTTATACCGGGTTAACGTTGCCAGGCCTGTATTTAAACAACATGCCGGGACTCTCCTCTCCTCCTCTCTCCTCTCCTCTCCTCTCCTCCTCTCTCCTCTCTTGGATTTTGTCCACTCCCGACACAAAAGCAGCGAACAGGACGCCCCCAAAGAGACGGCGTTGCCGCGCGGTGAATGCATCTACTGGCCAACCAGGAAACCTCAGGCACGGTCCACATGCAGCCATGCTGAGCACTACAACCTGAATAACCCCGCTTTAGTCTTTAAACCGTGATGCAGTGAGAAACGGAGCATTTCTGCACTATTCTCCATTTGATTCTCAGCTGAATTCATCTTTAATTGCTTAATAGCTCCATTATCTCCCCATTATACCAATTCCATTCCAATAAAACCTATTCCAGCTATAAATTCACCTCCAACTTCAACCTCATCCTCAGTTCACAAGCACGAGGTAGCAGCGATAAAAACAGCACAAACAGTAGAGGCCTGGACAAGTTCTACCTCATCGAACAGCAATAAATCTCTCTAAATCTTTATCTGCTTTACGGCCGCTTCCTTTCTAAGCCTTCGATTCAGGGTTTCCTGAACCATTCAAATGAATACGAGTGGGTTCAAAAGCTAAGAAAACACACTTTAAAGTGTAGGAGATTTGCACAGCATCTGAGAGACGCAGACAATGGAGAGTACACTCATGCCTATTGTGTGTGCCGCCACTTTAGCAAACATCTGTGACTTGCGGGGTAATGCTTTTGGCTTTATTCAGGTCATGCTCACTCCGGAGCCTCGGCGCCTCAGATATGTTTTTATGGCACTGGCGTCGTAGCTTTGAAGAACACGTTCGCTCTCGTCGTGAGCAGAGATGTGCATCCAGGAATCTCTCGAGGAGGAAGGCACTCATCTCCTCACCTCGCACCGTGTCAAGCGACGCCGCTCTGGCGAGCCTTGAGAAAGCATTTAAAGACCTCGGTCTGCGGAGGAGACCGCATCAGACCTGAAGGCCTATCATCTTCGGCGGGTTATTTGTTTGGACAACTTAAGTCCTGCCACCATGTCGGCCATTAAAAAAATCTCAATGAAACGAGTGGAGCACGTCCTGCGGGGTCGAGAGAAGCGCCCCCTCTGCTGTGAAGCCTAAGAGTCGAGCCGGTCCTCTGTTAGCAGTGGTAGCTGCCCGCTCACACACAAGGGACGGAAACACAGCTCTATTAGCATATGGCCCGGGACCGCAGAGCAGGAACACTTAACGGGGAGCAGTTTTGTTCCCCGACAACCCTCCTCTGAATGGCTCCGTCCGACTTCCACTCCAAATGCAATGTTTAGTGGGGAGATATTCAGCCTACGCGGTTCCATCCCATTGGCTGATGTATGTCCTCCCTCCTTTGGATTAAAGCTAAACAATGGGGCCGAGGTCCTGCTCTTTGGTGGCCATGGCAACAGGTAAAAGTGGAACAAAAGGCTGTCTGCTTTTAGGCGACGCAGGTGTTCCCTTACCCCATGCCCTGCGCCGAAAATCTGCCTCCTCGCCGTCCCGAGACTCCTGAGGAGACAAGAAAGAAAAAGACCGTGTGTGAGTTTCTTGGTTTGATGTCACACAGGATGGAAATAAAAAAAAACTGCAGTTCAGCTAAAAGTCTCTATTAGACACATGTGGATTAGAGCCACTCACCCACAATCCCTCTTCCTCTGCCCCGTCCCCTTCTGCCACGCTCTGCATTTCTTCCGGCTAGCCCAGCCTTGCCTCCGTCCAAGCCATTCTCCTGACCACGGACTTGATTTAGGAGAGAGAGAAAGAGAGACAGAGACAGAGAAAGAGAGAGAGAGGGAGAGAGAGAGAGGGAGAGAAGTGCATCAAAAACAAGAGCTTTACCATCAAGAGCTATTAAGTAACCGCAGTGTTAAGGGAGATGGGGACAGACTACACAACCTTGTGCTTTAAACAGCCCTGGACTAACACACTTGGTCTCAAGATATTGATCTCGACATTCAAACCGAGACGATTTAGTCACGCCGTTCCGATTACTGCAAGTCCCCACAACTGTGCCCAGTTTGGGAATTCTGCAACTTAATCGGATGTGTGGGGGAACACAACCCCCCCAGTGCGGAGGTGATCAGCACTCACACTCTCGGCCCCTGCTGGCTCCGCGGCCCTTGCGTGGGGCTCCACCTCTGCGACGTGCCACATCTTTCTCTCCTCCTTTCTCCCTGTTCTCTTTTCCTTCCTCTCCGGTCTCTGCCTGGTTGGTCTCCTTCTGGCCCGACACCCCCTTCTTCTTCCCCACCATCTCCCAAGAGTCCTTGAAAAGAGACGCAGACATCCTCGCATGGGTGTGTGCACAGGTTCTGATTCCAGTCAGTCATGTGTGAGCCGTTCTTAACTAGTTTATTTTTAATAATCTTTCAGACAATTAAAGTAGCTGACAACCCTCTACTGGCACATTTCAACTCTTCCTGGGTTCAATGGCCGCCTGTGTTGTACTTCACAGTTAAATCTGAGCTTGTACTTAACTATGAGGCCTTATTAACTTGTCAAGGCCAGCCCATATATACAATTTCAGCCGGTTACTGCTGTAAGTGAACAAATAAGGGGTTCGATGACATTCATAGCGGGTTATGTGCTCGCGTGATCCCGACCCCTAAACTGTTGGTACAATATCATAGTTATCTAAGCCAGTGTGGCACTGATTTCTCCAGAATCTGGCCCCCGCAGAGCTAAGCCCTCACACAAAGCCAATACTCACAGTGTCTGGGCTACCCTCCAGCAGCACGTTAATGGCTCTGTTGACATCCCCGTTGCAGTCGTGCAGCGCGATCATAGACTCGTCCTGGTCCTTGCCTGTGATGTCAATCAGCTGGGGAAGAGAGAGGAAAATATAAGGTGGGACGGCATGACAGGACAGAGAGGTGACCCGGCTGAAACCCCCACGGTATCACACTCATGAACAGGCTCTTAAGGTGGACTTATTGGGAAGGGCTTCTCCTCGCAGCATGCAAATATCCAAACAAAGCCAGACGACATCAGCGGCAGCAGTGATTCAGCAGCGGGCTCGCGTCAGTTTCATTTTCCATGAAGACTGGGACACTTCTGTCCTCTTTCCATACGTTACGCACATTATTAGGCTCCGACACTGAATACACTACCAAACTCTCTTATCTAAAGGACTTGATGACCCGTTCTCAGAGCTCTCCGACCTTGAGTAACCTTATTTGGTTGTGAACTTGCCAAAAATCACAAAAGCGTACAAATCATGCATGGTTTTAACTCTGCACAGTGACAACGATCATGAATTTTAAGTTACGCGGGCAGGATTAAAAGGTTATCTGGCTTGAGTGCAGATATCGAGTGTATCCTAGGAGCCGAGCCCGAGCAGTTCCGAAGCAAAGCTAAAGCAAAAGTGGGAACGTAATGAGATCCATTTCACAACAGCTCCGATTTTTGTAACCTCTTAACACGAGCTCAAAGGGAAAAAAAGGACCAAAACCGCTTGCTCAATCACGGTCTCACAATGCGGTAAGGATTGCCCTTAAAATGAATCACAAAAATCAGGCATATTTCCCTGGCATTACTCCTGTGAGTCACACCATTTGTGGTGATTCACTGAATTGCATGATTTTAATTAGAGGCCTTTCTCGAAACTCCCATGGTTCATGCAATCAATTAACACAGCGGCCTCGGTGTAATGCACTGGACGTATTATCAGGCATTGATGCTGCAGGACGGGCGTACTACTTAAGCACTTTCAGAAAAGGAGGAGGGCTACACGGGAAGGCTCTGTGTGCCTCCACTCACCTGTTTGACCTTCTCTTCAAAGTCTGCATCATTGTGGTCTGAAATCATCTGCGCAAGTCGGATCTGCTCTGCAGTAGCCTGTTCCAAGAGAAGTCAGACATCCATTATTATTGCTATTATTATTAATATGAAGACAAGGTTTGCTTTCTTGTGCAAACAGGCAAAAAAAGGCAAACGTTTGCCTTTTCTGATATAAATCTGTCCGAAAATTGATCTTATCTGTCAGATTTGAGCATTTACAATGAGCCACTGAGACACTGTGATGGTAACACTTCATTCATGGTGGTTCCCCACAGAAACCACTTCAGGCTCACTCAACCAAAGACTGTCTGTTTTTATTATATGTATAGTGTATCAGTTCTTGACGCATGCACCTCAGCACCACCCATCCATATCTGCTTTGTGCCTCAATGGTATTTCAGGGGTCTACTTGTGCCCATCTCCAGCTCACACAGTGTGAGGGCAGGGAATGCAGCCTGGACACGTTGCCAGGCAATGACAGATCAAAAACACACAACTAGGGACAATTTAGAGTCTTTCAATCGACCAAAACATGCATGTTTTTGGACTCTGGAAGGAAAGTGGAGTACCCTCATTCTGACTGGGGACCTTCTGTCCACTGTCACGTACCCATTGCATCAAATGAGCACAACTCCCTCTCCCCAACATAGCTTGTATGGCATAGATCAACATTACAATGCACATTCCACATGATTTATTTCAGATTTGCCTGTGGCAATACCCATAGCAATGCTTCTAATACACAGATAATACCCCCTTTGTTGATGGGTGTGCTACTGGGTAATATACGACTATGTAAATCACTGATGCATATCCTTGTGCATCCGGGCAGCGTGACAGGTGTTGGCGGGGTGGAAAGTGACGGCGGGTACCTGAGGCCTTTGCTTGTGCTGTGTCTGGCTCTGTGTCTGGCCCTGTGTCTGCTCCCAGTTGCCCCGGGCTCGGCTCCCGCCCATGGACGTCATCATTTACAGTATATACAAATAACAGTATTTACAAAGGAATAACACCTGAGGAGAAAGAGGAGAGAGGAAGAAAGAGGCATTACAGATCTGTGACTCTGACCTACTTATGTCGTGCACATGTCTGGTGCACTTCAATACTACTTCCTCAAACTGCCTGGGTAGCTTATTGCCTAGCTAGGGAGTTGGGGAGGGAGGGGGTTGGAGCTGGGGCAACAGCAATACAAAAAAGACAGCATCGGTTCTGTTGGCCAAAGGACAAAGACTGGTTTTCAGTCTGCACACACACACACACAGACAGACAGACCCGGGAAAGAGGAGTGCCATGGCGGACTCATAGCCCCCATAACTTATTTACCTCTTATGCAACGCGCTCAGAATCGAAACAAGCCCTATATGTTTAGTTAACCTACATTTGTGACACGATGTTGATGACAAATCCGCAGCAAGTTATAGGACGTGGAATGGCAAGGGATCACACCCCTGACAGCTGACTACATCTCTGATCTTCACCTTCCTATCGACTCCTTAATCTCGCTAACGTTACGTAAAACGCCTGTTTTGGGACGCACAAACAAGCCTCGGGCCCTCGCGTCTCCCTTTTATCGAACACATCAATTTCCAATAGGCAGCCACATGGTGATAAAAATGCTAACCCCCACTAGCTGGAAGTGTTAAAGTCTCGGTGGGTCTCCTTCCTTCCTTCCGCCTCGCTCGGTTTCACCTCATGGCGACAACGAGGCTGTTTGACCAGCTAACCGAGCTAACCCCGAGCACCGATAAACCGGCCAACGGTTGTTAGCCTTAGCCGCCTTAGCTCGACACTAACCGACAAGTTCATGTAGCTAATCAGCTACTTAGCATCGTAGCTTTGACAACAAGCCCTTAAAAAACGCCCCACGCTGATATGCTACCTGCTAAACTAGCCGTGCTAACTAAACTAGTTCGTCACCGTGTCGACAACATTAGCCTCCATTAGCAGAACCAGCAGGACCTCGCAGCGATGTGTCATCTCCAGCCCGGGTGATATCCCCTTAGAAAGAGCCCCGGGGAGACGGACACAGAGAGCAGCGAGGCTTAAAAAAGCAGGCCTACAGGCCGCTGAAATGAAGATAAATAACAAGGCGATACTGACCAGAAAAACCCGGCTCAATATTAAAGACACTGCTACACAACCGACCGACAAGTGGTCCCGTTGTCGACCCCTCTAGTCGGATGCAGGACAGGTTTATTATTGCCTAAACCCCGATCACACACGATTAAATGGAGAAAGGGGGGCAAAAATATATATATAACGAGGCGACTCGCTCACACAATAAGCGAGAGACTGAATTTACCTGTTTCTGTTCCACTCTGACACCACGGAGAGCTGCGTCACGTGGTTTGCCGAGGAAACCGGAGCGACGTCATGTGATTACACGGTGTATTACGGTAAATTCACCCCAGCTGTCGCGTTGATGAGAGGAAGAAACAACAGAAACCGTGTGGGATGTGTTTGGTCACAAGTTGTAAAACTTTGCTTTTTTTAAATTTACAGCTCGTATTTTGTGTATAGTCTTTTTCCCTAACAGTATTTATTGAATATTTTCAAAGCAAGTGGGCGTGTCAACACATGTCAACACATGCCGACTTGTCCATCATTCATTACGAAGGAAAACTAAACAAAAACATAGCATCTTCTCACAGGTACAATCGCAGACATGAGTTAGACCTACATTTAGACGTTTTGTTTTTCAGTACCAGTTTAGCTGTCAGGTTATTATCAGTTTATTTACTCTCTACATCTTATGTTAAACATCAACTTTTCAAAATTACAATAAAATGTATCTATTTCTTTATTTATTTTCATTACAAACCTTGTTTCCTCTTATGTATGTATGTTATCATTTCAGGAGACTGGAGAGAGAAGATTTTATAGACGCTAATTGATAACAATGTTTGTGAACGATAGCTGATAAAAATGTTCATAAAAGCTAATTGATCATAATAGATGGTAATCATGACAATGTCTTGATAATCATGTTGATAGTGATTGCAATGATCATGGCACAGTGGTTCGTGCTGTTGCGTCACAGCAAGAAGGTCACTGCTTTGCATCCTGGGTCTGGCCTTTTTTGTCTGGAGTTTGCATGTTCTCCCTGCCTTCGAGTGGATTTTCCTCCAGGTTCTCCAATTTCATTCATAGTCCAAAAACATGCATTCAGGTTGATTTGAGACTCTCACTACCCAAATTTTATACATTTACATGTCACAAATATTTAAAATTGTTATCTTGCTCTTGGTATTTCAGGATTTGACTTAGCTCTTCACATTTCTTCAGCCTACTGTTTAAATGAATTTGTGGCAAATTTGTACATACAAGACATGTCTAAGCAATTTATTATTTATACATATATACATTCTTTGTTATTACCTATATGTCTGTCAATATCTGATGTATGTGCTACACAGTATAAATACAAATGTGTAGGCATAAAATACTACATCTGCTCAGTTTAGGACATAACAAGAAAGGCAGACAGTCAGACAGACAGACAGACGACAGACAGACAGACAGATAGACAGACAGGCAGACATAATAATGAGATAAAGGAAATGAAACTCAGTGCAGTGTTTACCTCAATGGGACTAATGGCATCATTATTACAATAAATAAATTGCAAAATGTGCTTTTACTTCCCGTCTTAGTATGCTAATATAAAATATATATTCTATTGCAATGTACAGTTGTATCGATGTGCTAAAACTAACTGCAAATATGCAAACGTATCCTTAGTATACCGTACTATCCCGTTTGGTACAAAAGGAGACCGTACACATAATATGAATTGTTTAATTCACATCACTCAATTCAATGTTCAATAATAAGCCACTGGACTGTGCGAAATAATCGGTTTTAACATCCATACTTAGCAGAAAAACGTAAATTACACTATAATTGGGACGATCGTCTGGTCCTGGTGACACAGTTATTACGGTAAATGACAGAGTCGTAAATCAGCGGTCACTGTCGCAGACACTGTTGCTGCCTAGCAGGAGGCTAAACTGCGTATTTCATGTGTGGTGTCGCTGGACACGTAGATGAGCACCTTTACAGTTTTTATTTAGCTAGTTTTCTCTGGAACCATCTTCTCGGATCTGATCCGGGTTAGAGTAGATTCCCGTCTGCATCGCAGGGGTATTTAGTCTCAAAATGGACGACCTACCGTTAGCTGCCAGGCTAATGTAGCAACATATCGGGATTCTTTGCTGTCGACCGGTGGATAAAGTGCTCACAGTGACTGATAAAATGGCAGAGTCGTCGCCTTTATCAGGGGTCAATGTGGTGCTGGTTATGGCCTATGGGAGCCTGGTGAGTGAGTCTAAACAGTTATGCTAGTTTGTTAGCTGGTAGGGCTGATGTGATGATGCAGCAGGTGAAACTCAAGTCCGTTTTGTTTTGTTGTATAGGTGTTCGTGTTGTTGTTCATCTTCGTCAAAAGGCAAATCATGCGTTTTGCCATGAGATCTCGTCGTGGACCCCATGCACCCATAGGGCACAATGCACCAAAGGTAAACTAAGCCCTTTTAGCTCTATGCATAGTCACATATTTTGTTTTCGGACTGATAAGTGTCACATCAGGATTGTGTCTGTCTGTTTACAGGGTTTGAGGGAGGAGATCGACTCCAGGTTGTCCAAAGTCCAGGAGATCCGCTTCGAGCCTCGTCTCCTATCAGAGGAAGACGACAGACTCAAACATGGATCACAGCTCAGTCAGTGTCCTTATCAGCTCGACTTGTTGCTGTCTGAGGCTATTTATTGACCACTCTCTCATGCCCAATGTGATGTAAACTTGTTTATGTTTTGACAGGTTGCTACAACTACCTGTACAGGATGAAAGCTCTGGATGCCATTCGTGACTCGGGTGAGAGATCAGTGTGATACCATCCATGCTGTAATCTTACCTGCTTTGCACCACAACATTGTCTTAAAATGGTGTCTTCACAAAGCACGAAGTGAGGAAACACGTCCTGGCTAGGTCCCCAGTTCATCACAGAGCACACACACACACACACACACACACACACACACACACACACACACACACACACACACATAGCTTCTCAGCATTGCATCACACAATACATTATTCAGAAGCAATATTTCTCATCTTTTAATCTGTAAATCCTCTTTCTTAATGTATTGCTGTAGCGCTTCTGCTAATTATTTTGTTGCAGTTAAATATTTTGAGTCTTCAAAAATGGCGTCCCTCCTATATGTCTCATTGAATTGATTGCATGTCATAGACTGACTTGCACTGGTTGTGGCCCTGCTGTTTGGCCTTCAGGTATTCCTCTGCAGGAGATAAGCTGCAGTCCCAGCGCCTTCACTGGACGCAACTTCAGGAACTGGCTCCTGGAGCTGCGCAATTCCCACTCTCTGATCAAGAGCAGCCGCAGCGCTCTGATCGACCGCTTGCTCGAGGGATACGACAGCGCCCGCCACGGCACAGGGGTGAGCAGCGAGAGACTCAGCATGTGACTGAAAGGGAATGCAAAGAGACTCTGTGATGTCTGACTTTGGCTCTTTGTTTCAGGTGTTTGGGGAAATGGAGTTTCTTGAATACCAGCAGGCTCTCAATGAACTGGCTGATGTGTAAGTACTTTAATTATGTTAGTTATTGATCACATGTTAGATATAGGAATTAACAGATTTGCTGGTTATCAGAAAGCTGATTCCACTGGTTCCATTATAAATGATCATAGAGACTGTTACACGTGCACATTAATTATAACTAGGGCTGCAACGAATTAGTAGTTTTGAAGTTGATTCATCTCCAGATTACTAACCCTAACCCTAACTGTCCATCCATTTGACAAACAGAACCCTTTTTTAAAAATGCTAATCCTTCTTTATTCCCGGCCTCTCTTCAGGGTAAAGGCGTACTCCAGCACCACCAGCTTGGACCAGCATCACCAGTCTGCGGCCAAGGACCTGACCGGCTCTCCGGTCCGGAACACTCCCTCCACCATCCAGGTCACCTACCTGCCCTCGGCCGGCCAGCGCAGCAAGAGGCCCAAGCACTTCCTGGAGCTCAAAAGTTTCAAAGACAACTACAACACGCTGGAGAGCACGCTGTGAGAGACTGTGGCGCTACTGGCCCAGGGTGCCGCTGCACACGGTCACTTCAAAGTGAGCTTGAAGCTTCCTCCACAAGTCAAGTTAAGGGAAAGTTTATAACACTAAGGGTTAGGGACAACGTCTGTTAGATGTTAGCATAGGTATGCTGTTTTCCGCTCTCATCTTGGGAGTATTCCTGCCAGGTGTGGTGAGAGACCATCCTGGTGTTCCTCAGTCCTCTGGTTCACAGCTCAGTGGGGTGAACGCAACACTGCTGACGCACAGGGAAACAACCAGTTTAAGGAGTTTTCTTTTCTCGTATTTTTTTTGTGTGATAACACAAGCTTTCTTGTTGTTTTGGACCTAAGAGAGCGTTTGAGGACAACAATGATTGTAGCTAACCGGACAAGGTTTTTCATTGTCAGTTTTGTAAAAAAAAAAAAGAAAAAAAAGAAAAATTAAAAGCAAATGAGGTGGATTTTACTTTTTCCTCATGTTCCGTATGTAAATACAAGTGTACCTTTGGATTCTCTGTGTGTTTGTACAGATGTACGATATTTATATGGCCGTTGTTAACTTATTTGATGAATGTTTGATTTTTATTCAACTGAGTAAACTTTTGCGGTTTGGGACGAAGCCCTCGTGTTCTTTGTTTGTCCGCTAGGTGGCAGCACAAGGTCAGGACATGAAGTGATGAGAGTTGATGTAAGATGAGACAAAGTGAACGATCAAAGCACACACACACACACACTGAACTTCAATTTATTTATCTACAATGTTCACAGTTACTCCATTTATAAAAACGTCCAACCTGGTTTGCAGCAGAAAACATTTTACAGAGTGAAAAGTCCACACAAAAACAGAATTATGTAAGTGAATAAGTTTATCAGTGAAGTCAAAGTTATTGTCATTAAATATGCACTGTTTCAGCACAATATAGTGTATGATAAGAGTGTTGGGGCCGCACTGATCAGTGTAGACGATAACCAAATACCATCTAGTCTACACCTCTAAATCAGCCTCCAACTGAAATTCTCTAGCCTAACTAAAATTAAGGTCCCGACACAGACAACAGTGTTATCAATCTTACTGACTGCATTCGACCCATTCTAATGAGAAATATATTAAAACATAAATCATCTTCCAGGGTCGGCCTGGCCGACCGCAGACCTGCCACTGGCATCGAGGAGCGAAGCACGGAGGAATCTGACCTGTGAACCCCGTTCCCGCCCTGAACTGCATCGGAACACGAGGAAGTGCTGAGACTGCGTCTCGTCTAGATGTGTGTGTAACAGAGGCATCTGCAGTATGAGTAACAGCTTTTGACCTGCCCGGGGGTAATTCCCCGACTTCAGCCCTAAGTATGCTGGGACAAGCTCGAGCAGAACCCCCCCCCCTACTACACCATTAAGGTCCAAAGCAGATAATGAATGGTATCAGTTTTTAATCTCGCCCTGCCTGTTTTACACTGACCGCTTGGAAAAGCTTATTTCAGATTCTGTGTGAGGAAGAAGCAGGAAACGACACAGGGAACTTTACTGAACTCCTGTTGGTAAAATTCAGGATTTTCCACTATTTTTCATTTTTATGTTCTCTCTGAAACTGGAAAAACCTGTAAAAGGTGCGTATATCAACCCCACAGGCGAACTGTGAGGTACAAACAAAAGACCAATGTGCTTTGTCACCATGAGGTCTGTTAAGACAGACTGTTTTGAGTCACTGCAGACCTACGTTTTATACACTGGTAAGGTTAAATATATAATATATTTACAAGGGGTTTCACTTCTGGTCAAGCTTCCATTCTGAACTCCTCCGTTCAGGACTTGATCTCGATGACTTTGATGAATGGGAGGGCCTTGTTGGTGTGTGTCGACGGAGTGAGGGGTTTGCTATGAACAGAGAGGAATCAATGTCAGGGGCTTCGCTTGGACAGTTTGGACAACCTGAGAATGAGAGCTGCACAGGAGGCGGTGCCTCACCTATAAACAACCTCTGGCTTGTTGTCGCTGGGCGTCAGCGGCGGGGGCTCCTGACCTGCCAGGAAGTACTCCATGTGGTCGTGCATTTCTCTGTTCTGCAGATGCAAAAGGGGGTGAAGAACCAAGATTCAATTTCCTGTCCTCTAATGGCAAAGGCACGGGAGCAGTCTGTTCGAAATGCACGGCGAGGATCGCCTTGGCACGGAGAGGACGACTCGAAGAACAAATAAAATAATGCACCGAGATGAAGGGAAACTTCCGAAGCATTTAGCTCAGATTCTAATTGCATTTAGAGGATAACAAGCTCCTGACCTCTGCTTCCAGGAAGGCCACTTTCTCCTCCAGGTCCCTGATGAATCGCTCCCTCTCTTGGATCACAGTCCGGGAGTTCTGCAGCTGCAATATTGACAAAACAAAACACAAACAAATACCGTGAGGTACTCGGGAGAAACACTCGGCTCACATTTCCAACTGGAGCAGACACACCGGAGCGGCATCACTTATTCATGACGAATGAGTTCTGTTTCACCACGCGTTTCCGCATTGGCTCGCTCACTCACTCAAATCAATTACGCTCTGTGCGCCTGCCTCAAAATCTAATTTCCTTATAAATGTCTTCCTGTACATTAGTGGGAAGTCGGGACATCATTTACATTGTGTGTGTGTGTGTGTGTGTGTGTGTGTGTGTGTGTGTGTGTGTGTGTGTGTGTGTGTGTGTGTGTGTATGAATACCTGTTCGATCATGTGGCGAACTTTCCTCTGCTGACTCTTTAACATGTCGTCGAGGTGATGAATCTTCTCCTTCAGATTGGCCACCTCCTTTTGCAACGCCGCACATCTGTTAAACACACAGACACGTGAGGAAAACAGCATTCAAAGTGACGTATACATAGTGTCTAGCCATAGACAAGAAGACTTGATGATGTTGTTTGCTCAGGTTCGGTTGTTAATGTAAAATTCATGGTGAGGGGAATATTCTCCCACATGAGAGCATTTGAAGTGGACGTGATTATATTGGAAGTAAACAAACTATAAATATCAGATTTTTCTTGGCTTGTTCGAGGCATGAAATAAAAAGCTCGTCTGGCTCGTCACTTCGCTCCTCCGCTCACCTCTGCTCCTTCTCCCCCTCGTCCCCTCTCTCCGCTTTGAGCTGCTGCAGCTCGGCCTCCCCGGCCGCCATCTTCTCTTTGAGGGTGCCGCTCTCCTTCTCCATGCTCCCCAGCAGCCTCTGAAGCTCCTCCACCCGCTGAGCCCTCTGCTCCGACAGCTCCTCCGCCTTCTGCAGCCGCTCAGACTGCTCGGCCAGTCGGATGCCGTACTCGTCCGCCTCGGCCTGCGAAGGAGACCGCAGAGCAACGACTGAGACTCGCGGTGATGGAGACAGGGGGTTGAAAGCCTCTGGTCACATTTTCACAGCCTCGAGATCCCCTCTGATGAAGTGACAACGCTTTGAAAGATGTTCAGCACTCTCATTTTGATGCTTTACCATTTTTCCTGTTGGTTGTAATGATATTTTACACACAGAAGCGGCAGCCACAGTTTTATCTCCTCAACCAAATCCAGTGGGGCGAGAGACACGCTTTAAAACAAGCTGACAGTCTAAAGATCTCTTTATTACCAGGATAAAGTGAGTGTGGAGGTGTTGCTATAAACCATATTTGCACAACAGCAAGTGCAGCAGTAAAAGTTCAATCCCTAAGTCTGCAAATGGTTTAACACTGCGTTGAGGAGTACGAACACATCTGCAAATACAGAACCCACATTTAATGAGCTAGAAATACCCTTTATGTTGCGGGTTCAAAGCTCCACACACACCCAGAGCTTCTTTCTTCTCCTTTCATGTTGCAAAATATCTCTAAGCTGTGCTCTGCAGACATGTCCCACCCTCCTGCCTGGTTTCATTTGCATGTCTGGACAGGACAGTGATCACCTTGAACTGGCTTGTTACCACCAGAGTTGTGTCCGTAATCATGATGAGATGCTTATTCTGAGGCTTTTAGTATGACGCAGGTTCAGTAAAAGCAGATAAATCTGAATTATTCAGAGCTTCTGGTGTACATGCTGGTTCATATGTATTCCTGTGATGCTATCAGTGTTGCCAGATTGGACGGTTTTCCGCCGAATCGTTCTACTCTTGATGCATTGGGTGGGTATATGAAATTTGTACTTGTTTTTGCAAACAATTTGCATTTTTTATTTTATATAGTGAAACAGCAACCCTGTAACACACTGTATCATGTAGTGCGAACTAAGGACCAGGTGCCGACCTTGTGAATGAGGGTCCTTCAGGTACCTTCGGAAACTAGAGAATCTGACGGACGAATGGTTTTGAAGCTTTTCTGGCAACTTCAAAACTTCGTGTGGGGTTTTATTGGATTGGGCAGGTTTAAAGGTGTGATTGGGCAGCCAACTGTCTATCTGATCTGGCAACACTGGATGCAAAACGGAGAGGGAGGGCGTCATGCGGGCCGTGTCCCAACATGACCCGACAGATGAATGCACCACCGCCGAGGAGCAGAGACCCAAACAGAGTAGGCCCAGCGGATGAGCGATGAGAGCGCCAGATAATGAGGACGATTAGAGGAAGTAAGGGAGCGGCGGAGGAGTGAGTCAGCTCAGGAAGTGGTGCCGTGTTACTCATCTGGTGAGACAGACCTGCAGTTGCTCCCTCTCCTCCTGATGCCTCAGCTCCATCTCCCTCATCTGCGTGTACAGGCGGCGGGTCACCTCCTTCAGCCTCGCTCTGTCCGCCTCATCGTCCTGGTCGTCCTGAAGACAACAGGCAGGAGTGCCGATCAATACTGAGATATCCATGCCATCGATTTCAAGCTGCTCTGGTCTAGGATGAATTCTCATATGAAAATATGGACAACAGAGCAAAATGTTTATAGCTATTTTATCACGAACAAGGAGACACTGGCATCTAGTCTCAATAAAATATATAGAATTGTCTAGAATAGAATTTCTCACACCAACATTTACAGACTACAATTGACAAACTCATGTTTTTATAGAACTGTCTCAAAACTAATGTTTGTCTTCTATACTAACATATACAGGCACAAAGAATACATATTAAATGCTTGATATTGTATTGTAATCAATATTGCATTGTAGCATAATGGAACCTGGTATCTTATCTGAACTGATAATATATTAATATCAGAACTGTATTTTATCAGTATTGATACTGGATCGCACGTCTATCGCTGTTAGCGGTCTGCGTATTACTTGGGATTGGATCGGACAGGAAAACTGCTTCACACATTGCTCCCGAGCAGACATAGCATGACGCAATCTGCCTCAACCTGAGGCGGGAGCTGACAAACAGAGCGAGCGAGGGGTGATTTACTGCATGTTTAAAACCTCGTTTGCTCTGTCTGGAGCAACGACAACAACAACAAAAAACGTTTCAAAAACATTTAGCTGGACGTCTGCCAGACGTGCAGAGAGATAAGCTTTTATCTCGGGGCTGTCCTATAGGCGAGCAAAATACTTTCCCTGGGCAAACAAGGCAACTCTGCATTGCTGCATAATTGGACACGGCTTAGAAGGAGGGGCATTGTAAAATAACCCACGCTTACCTACATTACACACACACATAGGTCACTGGGATGGTAAGACACAATGTCTCCCTGCTCTGACTGTGCTTCCGTGCTAGATAATGGTGTTGTGTTACAGGAGATGTTATGATGTGCCGACTCCAGAGCAATGCATTGGAAATACAATACGGTGCGGGTGCACCATTAGTCGGGAAATGTGAGTGAGTCATTGTGATGTGGTTGTGATCTAAAAGCCTGGCATCATTGTCTTTGTACCTGGCTGGCGTGAGGGGGAAAGAACTGGAGAAGGCCCAGACATTTGTTTTTGCATTGCTAACGTCACGTCAGCCATCTAAATGCACATTTGACTGCATTCAAAATAGTAGCAGCTGAAGTCGACACTTCCTATTCATTACCTGACTTAAACTGGTCAACCATCGACCCACAAGTCTGCTGTAGACGTGCGAGGAGGCCGGGGCAGGGACAAACTTACGTGAGAGTCTGAATCCATGTAGAAGGTGTTGCCGTTGAGGACGGTCGAGTGGCTGCCAGGTGCGTTGACTCTGAAACCGTTCACCGGATACTGGAGAAAGAAAGAAAGAAAGAAAGAAAGAAAGAAAGAAAGAAAGAAAGAAAGGGCAGCGGTTGGTTAAAAGCAGAGAAAAAAACCTGTGCTGGAACAAAATGCAAGCAGCTGAATGAAAACTGCTTTGACAAGTCCTACTCCGTTACTACTGTAAAACATGTGATAGTGTCTGGCCCAGTGTTTCTGTCACCTCAGCACACGTTGATCTTTGCTTTAATATTCTATTCATACTCTTCAAGATGAATAAAGTTAGAATCGAGGTAAAACTTTACCCATTTTTTAAAATGAAGATCGTGTTTGAGATGTGAAAACACCCGTCGATACCAGTCAGTTTGTTTGTTTTATTAATGTGTCCGTGTTCTTAGTCCTTCTCCAAGCTGTAAAAATGATTTGCTGTTGAAGTGGCGCACACATGTTATTTATTTGCTCGTGTTCTGCACACACGCGATTATGCAAATTTCCTTCACCGCATCCTAAAGTCTGAGACCGGACTGTTCTCAAGTCACAATCTTATGTAACACAGGAACCGTTTTGGAGAAGCATGACCCAACAAATGTCTGGCATGTTTGTTGGTCTTTGAATGTGTGTGTGTATGTGTGTGTGTGTGCACACACACCTTGAAGTTGTTGCCATTCTGCCTGGCTGCCATCTGCTCTCTCAGGGTCTTCAGACAGTACCGCACCTAGGAGCAAAAACCACAGCGATGCATCAAAGCAGCATAAAGACACACCTGTCCGTCAACACTTATTCAACACTGTCCTCAAAGAAACTCTCTCACCCACACACACACACACACACGCACATACACACACACACACATACACTGCTACTATGTGCTAGAGGTTAAACTTTGACGACTCACTGACCTCCTGAATCTGTGACACCTCGTCCGTGAGCATCTTGACGCTCTCACCTGTCTGTGCACGGGGCTCAAGGAAAACCTGGTGTGGTAGATAATAAAATAATGAGACTCATACAACTATATGGCTGACACATTCAAAGCTCCAAAACAAGTCCACATACCTTAATGACCTCCACTTTTTCCTCTGTAGGCGTGATCAGATCACGTTTCTGCTCCTTGGGTTTCTGTGGCAGCACTATTGCTATGCTGCTCTCCTGCAAGAGAAAAGTTCAGTGAATGTCGCATCCGGCGTGTTTCTCTCTCTGCCAATCCAGAGGCGGCCGACTCTCTTCTTTGAAGTCGTACCTTACTGCTGTGGCGCTCCGGGGTCCGACCTGCCTGCTCGGGATCTCGTCGAGTGAGTCTGAGCCGCCTGCACCGGTCCTGAAATGAAAGACGAGAGCATGGGAGCTTGAGTAGATGACTCAATGGAGTGTGGGGTTGGATTATAACAGGAAGAAACAGCCAATGGAGAGAAAGGGAAGAAGAGAGGCTGAGGATGAATCTCACTAGTGAGAGAGAGAGAGAGAGAGAGAGAAGAGGGTGGAGCGGAGAAAAAGAAACAAAGGCACTTTTAGCTGTAAAACTTCCCCATACTGAAGTTCTCCCCCCAGCGTGCCACACAGACAAAGCCAGCGTTGCCTAGCAACCGACTGTGAGCACACATTTCCATCACATCCACGGGACAACCGAAAACTGGTGGTCACAACTCAAACGCACTGAGGAACCGCCGAAAATACCGGGCCGAAAATACCAGAAACATCACAGGGGGCTGAGTCACTCGGCTCTGTTGCCGCGGCAACGGGAACAACAACGTGTGAGAACTATCGCTAGTTTCACTTCAGAAATGAGTTCGAACCCGAACCCAAGAACATGTGGTTGGATTCACTTTTGGCTCAGAGTGCTAGGTATTAGCCTCTTCTGTCTCCATTTGTAGGTGTTTTCCCCATTCTAATCTATTTTTATCCTCCTCGCACACACACTCTACTCTTTGAGTTTTATGTAATCATCAGCTTTTGGTAAGCTTTCTAAAGTTACGCCTGTTTACTTCGACTTTGCTGTGTGTGTGTGCATGTGTGTTTGCCATTTCCAGTTTTTTTCCAGCAGACTTTGGATGCTGTTTGACCAGCCTCGGCTGTAAGAATGGAGATTATTTCCTCGGCTGACTCATTCATGGCTTTTTATTGTGTGGAGTTGGTGTTCACCTGCACCCTTTGTGTCTGATCCCGCGTCTTTATGAGCCGATTAGAAGCTGTATTTTGACGGGCTATCACAGGTCTTTTCAGTCCTGTTCCGTCATCGACATATAATGCCAGTATCTGATAACATTTAACTGATTTAACGGATTCCTCAGAGGTGATTGATGTTCTGTGCTGATTAAACCTTGTGGATTACGTCATAATCCAGAGCTGGTGGTTGCTTCTTGTAAGAAGCAAACTTGTCAGATCGGACAGCGAACATGGCTGCACGAAAGCATTATGGATGAATTTTTCAACTCTAAAATGGGATTTGAACTAATATCGGATAAATTATGTAATAGACTGGGGAAAAAAAGCCCAGCTCAGATTAAACTCACCTCACCTGACAAGATACCTTTACTGGATATTTAGCTTTTGTGTAAAGCTCGACCTTTCTCCAGAAGAGTCAGCACACGTTTGTTTGGACTGCATTAATCCTCCTTGGCAGCACTCGTCGAAGCAACAGCGATAGCTCTCGAAAAACCGTGCCGCCAAAGAAAACTTTTCAGGTGCAGGCAAGTTATATAACCGGGACAATTGTTATCTTCTCTCCGAACTAAATTATAACCTCTATCTGCTGCAATGCGTGCATGCATGCAGGGTATAGTCAGTTCATGCTCACATTCATAGGTGTCTGAACAAACTGTGCGCCGGGGCTTTGTTCTGCACCATTCCAAGTAATAAAGACTGGGTTGATATGATCAGTCATTATTAGAGGTGGAGGCCAATAAAGTTTCATAATCTTTTTTTTTTTTTTTTACTTTGTGGCACAGCAGGCTTTGCCCTCGTCTGCGGTTCTAATTAAACTTTGTGTGGGCGTTGGCTCCAGAGTAAATTGCATGGAAAAGAGACCGAAAGACAGATAATTTAGAAGTCAAAAGCAAAGACGAGCACACAAAACGTCCAGTAGATGTGAAGACTGGAATTATCTAAACTTCATTGATGAGTTTAAGTCTTTATAGTCTAAAATAGAGGGTATCAGCAAAAATTGTAATTGCATAAAAGTGGTGAATCGCAAATATTGATTGTTGATTTGGTTCAGGCTGGTCAAAACCAAATACTCTACACCTGTTTTCTCCAACTCATGATCACAAGGTAAAAATAAATGCTGAGGTCTGTGGAGCTTCTCAGTCATTCAGGTCATGGTAACCCGAGGTCGTGGCTGTAAATCCTGGAAACTCGAAGCATTTTATGTTTTATCTTTGAAGAGGTTTCGTGCCTCGTCCAAGAGGCTTCTTCAGTTCTGAGTCCAGTTTTTGGATCTCCTGCAGAAGCTGTTTACTGCCAACGCTCGGTGATGTCACGCCGCTGGAGCCTGAAACCTCAGTCGTAAAAATGTGTTTTCCAGGACCCGCGCATTATTTTCAGATTGAGAGGCATTTTTATACGTTTCAGAAGCAGGTGTGAGTGTCTTCACGGTACGTAAAGTGCTGCAGAAACAGATGTTGCTCCCCTGTCTTAAAATGAAGCCCGTAAATCTCCTCCTGCTTGTTTATTCCTCCTGCATACCTGCACATCGCATTCGCCGTCCGCTCCGTTATGTCACTGTTTTAACGCAACCTCGTTCGGGCTCATGAAGCGCACAAACGTTGTCCCAAATGTACATTTAATGAAGTCGCTCCGCACGCCTTCGATCACTGCCTGCGACAAAGACCCTTGGGGTCCCAGAGCACGAACGATCAAGAGGCACCCACACGTTCTTCGCCTTAATGCGGAGACGGTACTTACCCTGTAAGTTACACCTCAGATATTGTGCCAATTTCACACAGTCACACATGAAGGCAATGCCAGTGTAGTGCTGTTTCGCAACTGTTTGTTACAGTTTTGTTTTGTTTTTTTGCAATGTGATCAAATTAACATCATAAATTGAACCACACCCTCCTTGGATCGAGGCCACCTACGTCTGGATTCCAAATAACCATTAGTACATTCCCCTGCCCAGTCATTAAGACATTTATTGTCCTTTACTCATCAATCCACATTGACTCGAGGAAAGAGGTCGTGTGGCAACGAGATGATGATTGTGACAGCTTGGCACGGTGGCGCCAACAAAGGCCCCGAGTTTCCATGCGTAGTCATTTTCACTTGCATGCTATTAGGTTATTAAGTAACGATATCTGACTGTGAGGTTGTCCGACATCTGTATGTGGCACACACCCAGACTTCCAGGGTTAGTGTCACTGACCAGTAATTAGATAACTGGCACAATTGTAATCAGGATAAATCACTTTAAGCTTTTTTTTTAGTATGTGTTAAAACATAAAGTCAAAATTCATTTCCGGTCAAATGGGTTCACAATTTGACAACTTACTAACTTATTACAAACACCTTCACCATTTTCTGCTCTGTTCGTATATGTGTGTCACTGTGCTACAGACCATAAACCCTTATCTGAAAGGGCGGGAACTCTTCATGCCCCTATTGTGTAATAAAGTGAAGTATAGCTTCAGAACAATGCAGAACGAACTCAGCAGGTCACTCGCGTGCAACACATTTGGTTATTTCGTTACATAAGGAACCGGTCGCCCGCTTTGCAAGTCAAACGCGGGCTTAATGGTTTAGCCTGAAAGACAGCGCTGTGACTGTAATTGAGGTGTTTGAAAACCATCAGAGCAGAGCCAGCGCGAAGAGCAACATTTCACTCTGCGGTCGGAGGGAGTGACAGCTGCAGGGCTTCTCTCTGAGAGAACGGGAACACCGAGGATTGCAGTGGAAGACACACCCAGGGAGGTGCTCTCTGAGGAGGCCCGTGCTCTACACGCTATTCATTGGTGTCGGCCTCCTCGTTGGCACTTTTACCTTTCAGGCGTGAACGCCTCCAGAAAAGAAGCAAAACACGTAGAGAAGGTCGCAGATAATGAGCAAAGTAAACTGTGAGTTCCAGATGGGTACATGCAAATTTCTTCCCCGCAGCGTCTATAATTACAACCGTTTCAAGCTTCTTCTTTTTTTCCCCATGTGCTGTACATAATGTACCAAACGAGGAGTTTCATCATTCCCTCGGATGAGGGTCAACAAAACAGAGAAATGCTGACTCCAGTGTCATTCAACCCTCAACCCGTGAGGACCAGGTGTACAAAATAAATAAAGATGACTTGATAATCTACTGGCGATGGATTGACTTTCAAATCTTCTCTGACATATATTCAACTGAAAACATAACGAGGATGATATATTTACTGCAAAACATCAGATTGCAGCAAAGTTGTGGCAAAAGCAACAAAAGACGTGGAAAGTCATGAAACACTCCCTGTTTCCTATTGGTTTTACACCACATCAGAGACTCTTTCTTTGGGGGTGGCTTTTGGTTTGTGTAATCATGTTGTGGTTGTGGATGAACCATAATGGGTCTCAGCTTATTATGAAATGCTTCAGTGAATACCCCTGACTGAGCAAGTTTTGGGCACCATATAATGCAGAGGTAAACTGCACAGCGTCGGGAAACCAGTGCCAACAAGACGTGGCGTCCTCTTGATCCACCCTGTGATTTGAACGTAATCCAAAATTTAACGAGTTCTTCCTTGGCCCAAGTTTCACCCCCCCTCTCAACCACCCAACTTTGGTGGGAACCTGTTGCATAATGTCAAACAGGGACATACCTTCCTTGGAAGAAGGAACAGAGGAACAATCAACAAGAAAGGGCGCCTATCAGACTTATTACCTATGGTCATGTTCCAAAAGAGAAATAAACCTCTGACGCACTGCATTCCTTCGCAGTCTGGACCTGCCCAATTTACATATTAGCAATGCTTAGCTGTTGTTTAGCCACGATGTCAAAGCTCTCACATTCATGTGTACACAAGAAAACCACAACTGAGTCAGAAAATATGTGCAATGTCCATTATGACGATATAAGGGTGTTGGACGGGCTAAACTGACTTATTTCCTCTAAGCTCCATAGATGTGAAAGCGCTAGGATGAAGATCAGCCACGAAACGGTGAAATCACTTTCTCCCTCCATTGTCAAGGCAAAGAGCCTGGCTTGTCCGAGCAGCCCAGGCGACGCTCAATTTCCATTCCTGCGTCATTTGCAAACAAAGACGAGCATTTGGAATTATCAGTGGGAAAGTAGAGAAAAGACATGCTGATTGGGGTCCGTTTCTCTACTGTTATACGTGGCATGTTCTTCCATTCACTCTCACACAACCTAGGAGCATTTTAGACTCTCCAATCGAGTTAAACATGCATATTTTTGGACAACTGGAAAAAATTCACGCACATACAGTCCTGAGAGAACATGAGAGATTGGGATTTGAACCGGGGACCACTACCCACCATTCATTCTGCAGCCTCATGTTTATATATAATCTTACCTCATAATACTATCAATCTCCAATAGAAATTGCAGCAGAAATAACATCAACAGCAGTAATTGAGGTGTTTAGCTGCAGTTGATGGATTCTCCCTTCGAGGTACCAGTACAAGTTAATCTGATTCTGTTTTGATCAAATCAGATGAATTTATTGGAGAGGAACTGCTCCCACTTGTTTCCACCTCGCCACTACCATAACATAATAAGTGATCGCTGACTGGCTGGATCGCTGAAAGCAGTGAACCCATTTTGTCGAGTAGGCAGTATCTCAGCATCCCTGAGCATAGTCTCATGTGTCTCACGTGTGTCTCCTAAGAGGTTCGAGTTTCGAGTTCGAGTTTTGATTTCCATCGAATGGCTTTAAAGCTATAAAAAGAGGAGGGGGAACGAAGAGTTTAAAGAAACGTTCTGGTAAATAATCTGCCACTGGAGGCACCGCTTCAGTTTCTCGGCTCTTTAGCTGCAGCAGCAGAGACCCTGAGGGAGAGTCTGTTTTCTCTGGTGTCTCTGGTGTCCAGCTTTTGTCATATCAGATAATGGTGAAGGAGGACAGAGATATGCTGCTGCAGCTTCTATATGTGTTGTTGTCTCTGAAACGCCTACGTCCTGGTCCTGAACCGGTGTGGAACGCGGGACATTTTCAGAAATGTCCCTGTAGTCCCACTGATTTTTCTTGTGACTAATCTTCATTGTATCATATAGGATCGTAATGTATCGTATCAAATCGTATCATATTGTATTGTGCCATGTTGTGTCGTGTCATGTTGTAACATTGTATCTTAATGCATCATCTTGTATTGTATCAAATCATATCATAATGCAGCATAACATAACCTATCGTATCGTATCTTATCATAATGTATCGTATCATATCCTATCGTATCTTATATCGTATCATGTCATATTGTATTGTATCATAATGTATCATATCGTATCGTATCATGTCATGTTGCATCATATCGTAATGTGCTGTATCATATTATATCATATCGTATCGTATCGTATGGTGCACCATGCTAAAGGTCTGTGCCTTTAAATTCTAAGTAGTGAGGCTGCAGCTAACTGTAATCATCCAGTAGTAAGTAATCATCCATAAAATCAATGTGATCAAGCCTTTGGATCCAGTTACATCATAGCGTTTCTTGGTTTGTGTTAAGAAAAGAAATGTTCCATTTCCACCTGACTACTGATATGAGGATTAGAGGCAGAACATTAGACAAAATAAGACTTAACCAGTGTAAAAAGTTGAGCAGACTAAAGAGAAGATCAGTGAGAGGGATAATATCTTGCCGGGACAGTAAAGCATTCAGAGATGGGTCAGCAGCCTTCTGCGCATCATGAGTCACATTTATTGATAAACAGTTGACACCAGTGACTTCCCAGTGCCCGGGCTTCAACCTCGTACAGTCTGTAACCTCCCACAAATCAATACAAGACCAAGACCATCCCATCCTGCTCCCAGAGCTACAAACACCTCCATCACTGCTGTTTGTAGAGAAAAGAACAATGACGACCAGATGTTTTGCCACTCTTTGCCACTCTATTTGTCACAGGATATCTGAACTTCAGACTGGCTGAGAAACACTTGTGAATTATACAGTAGACAGTAAAGTACCATTTGTACCAACACCACTCTCTAAATTCCTGATCTTGGTGACAACACGGATCACAGCCAAGTGTGAAATCCATCCATCCGAATGCAGTCAAAACAAAGTTTTACTGCCAAGCAACAAATCAGCACGGACACTCTGAGCTGTGAGAGAAGTTATACAACACTCAGGACAACATGGCTACTTGTTGCCAACACCGAGAGTTGCTCCAGACCATCACCTCGTCACGTGGACAATTATTAAACTCTCCCTAGGTGAGTAATGCCAACATTGTGTGTCACCAATACAACAACAAAAAAAACTGATTCACTTTTTTTCACAGATTGAGGTGTAACTGAAAAATGGGAGGAGACTCTAAAATGTCTTAAGGTAAGCGCAGAAGTTTCACTGTTTCCATTCAGATTAATAGCAATTTCCCCCAAAAAAATGAATGAAGTTCACAATGATTGTAATCAAGTGATTCTCTAGTGTTCGAACGCTGTATAAAACAAGGAACTACTGCATCTGTTTTTATCTTTAAAGATCTTTAAAGAGCTTCGAGGAGAAAACCTTGAATCTTGAAGCTTTTATTGGCCCTTATCGGAAACTCTCCCTTCATTCCAAGTGTGATCTCACCACGGAGACAGACCCCACATGAATCATGAAGCTGGAAACCCCTCAACGTATCTCACAAATCTACAACCACAAGCAGCATCATGCACCTCAGCCGGTACAAACCCAAACACACACACACACGCACACACACACATATACACACACACACACACACACACAAAACATACATTATCTGGCGTGGGATCTCTCCGATATCTACCTGTGAGGACGGAGACGTCCGGGGCTCTTCCAGGTGATGTTCCTGCAGCTGTGATCCAGACTGTCTGTGTCTGTCTGTGACTAAGCGTGTGGGAAGCCAGGGCCGTCTTGCCTTACATGGCTGGGTGAGGCTCCACCAGCTGCCCAACCCTTTTTTTTTTTTTTTTAACTTCCCCCCTCCACGCTGATCTCCGGGCACAGAGCGACAGCTCCAGTCCAAGGAGGCACATAATTACTACAAATGTCTGCAGGGCTGTCTGGCCAAGTACACAATGGAAAGAAGTGGATGGAAAGTATCTCCGATTAGATTATAACCAGGCCCGACGGAGATGTTTAGAAATGGTGTATCTGACATTCCGGTTGCCATGTTTTACAAGTACAGATTTGGAAACTGCGTACTGTCAGTCGTATATCATAGTTTAGAGGTCTAAGGAGCAGGAAATTATCTCCATCCAACAAAATGAGTGACTAAGTTGAACTTCAACACATCTGTGCTGAGCAAAATGTCTGCAAATAGGCACAAACTTATTTGGGACAGTGAGTCAACAGAGATAAAACTGAGGGAGGCTTCACGCTATCGGCCACATGGTGACAGTGGTAGGTAGCAGCGCTCTGAGGAATGCGTGCTCCCGGTTATGTAAGAGAGATTAATGAAGCGTCTTTATATAACAGTCACTGGCACAGAGTATCTGTGTGTGAGAGTGTGTGAGTGTGTGTGTGTGTGTGTGTGTGTGCAGTGTAAACAAAACCGTGCACACAATCACCAAACATCCAAATATGTTCAGGTTTATCCACCTCTGTGTCTCCTACGACCTGATACTGTCGGTACGTTAAACTTCTGCAAATAAATGCTTTTCCGTCTAATTGAAAGTGTATTTTACTTTTTAACATTTAGCATTTTAGTCAGAAATTAGTGTGTTTTTGCTATCAAAGATTCATTCTTTCATCTCTGAGACCACTGGTTGACTGATCATCTCTGGTCTGAAATTGTCAAGTTTGAACATTTTAATGTATCTTTTATGATATTACACAGTACATCTTTCGGAAAGTTTGGAAGACCAAATGGGCCCCATAAAGTTCAGTTTCACTGAACAAAATCATTACGTAATTAGCAGATTAAATTAGATTAGATTAGATTATCATTATTTGGTCTATAAAATTTCAAAGAAAGAGCGATAATGTCCAGAAAAATTGTTTACATTAGTGTCAGACCATTTATTTTTAGAACATTTTCATCAAAATTCTCAGCAGATTTTTACATTGTGTTCTATGTAATGTCAAATCCTTTTCTGTATTGGGCATTTTAAATATGATGTGAGGTCTCACACATTTCACATTTATGTCTTCTATTTATGTCTTATATCTTAAACACACAGCAGGCCAGATTTGTATAGTATACAAATGAATGCTATGTTATCTTACATGTATGTGTACTTTCTCACGCCTTTGTGGTTATGTGAGAGGTGCAAACAAACCCTTTAATGTCAATCTCAATGTCAGTCTCACAGACAAAAGGCTTCATGAGTGTTTCTCCCTTATGGAGCCACGCACAGTAACTATAGCATGAGAAACACCCCGCGCAACAATCCAACAAAGCTATTTTAATGACATCCTTCGCTCCTCTGTTTTTCTTTTCTCACGCAACGACAAAACACACAAAACAATACAACCCTTACGCACGTCATTCATGAGGAAAGACAAACAGAGGAACGCCTCAACGTGCTGAGCTAGGATGAAATGGTTTTCAGACAGATGGAGGTGTGCAGAACAGACTGCAAACTTGCCTTCACAGTGATATTACGGGACTTAGGTAAAAAGCACAAACAAGCATAACAAAATGCATAAAATGCATAAGGATTCACAAGAGATAAAGGGCTTGAACCTCCCCCTTGTTATCTATATATTTCACCACATTTGGGTGGCTGCAACAAATTCGTTTGCACTGTGTGTATGAGTCTGGACAAGACAGCGGATGACTCCACTTCCTGCCCAATGTCTGTGCACATAAATGATCTGTTCATTCATGCCACCGTGGGGGTGCACGTGAGCCAATCTGACAAGAAAAAAAAAAGTTACGTAACGTTTAACCTTTTGTCAGATGCATTTAGAGATACTAGAAAAGAATTGCGCAAGGAAAACAATTCAACAAGCTGTGAAAGAGTAGGTTTGTTGTTGGACTGTACGACATGCTAGAATCAGATAAGTTTTTCCAGGGGTGACAATAAAAACATCAATTACCTGCCAATGGAAAGAGGATACATTAAATACCCAACCAACAAGTCCTGGCGCTTTCCTAATGACTCGCCCGGAGCACCTGGAACATCAAATCTGGCGTCCCCTCATGTCAAGCCAATTGTTTTCACAGTTGCACCTTCACAAAGAGTTTACCCAGTAAAGTTCTGCAGAGGCATCCGAAGCTGCAGTACTGCATTGAAAGCATGGCTGCAGGGTACATAAGTAAATGTGATTTATGCTCATAGAGACTTTTCATGTTCAAGACTCCACTTGTTTATGTCCACAGTCCACGGGTTCTCCACTGCTTCTCTGTGTGACACAGTCAACATGAGCTGATAGGAGCTGCAGGCTTTACACTGGTTAATGATGCACTCGATGCACAGTGTGTGTATGTGTGTGTGAGATACACGTGTAATCTAGCGTCACGTTTGGGTGAAGTCGGCTAATTACTTCCATCCATAAATCATCTTTGTACCCACAGAAGTTGTCATTATTTGACGTTTACTGGTGCCTGTCTCTAGCAGATATAAGGTAAAGATGGAGAGGGAGTAAATCCTAGACAGGTCTCCAGGCCATCACAGGACACACACTCACACACATACCGCAGACTCTCACACTCGCGCCCAGGGGCAGTTTAGAGGCTCCACTCGACCTAAACATGTATGTTTTTGTTTTGTTTTGTTGGACTATGGGAGGAAACTCCACAGTATCAGATCCCAGGGAACATAGAGACATGAGCAAAGAATGCAAACTTAACAAGGAAATGTCCTCTATCCTGAGGCTGTAACACTATTAACCAGTTAATTACTTTTCATTCCTAAACGTCTTTTAGTGGTTAAACTCACCTATTTCCTCAAAATTTTAAAATATACAATAATACACTACTTCATACATTCAATGTATATGTGGTTGTTTTTTTAAAGATCATTAGACATGAAATTAACTTCCAAATATAAGTATGTACGTGTCTATGTCCCCATGTGATCAGCATATGCACTTCACACCTGCCATAGACAATGAATTTCTTTGTTTGGATACTTCAGGAAAACAAAGGAAGAAAGCGAGGAAGAGACACGAGTGTCTTTCAGAACAATCTGAAGCACTCATTTTGATTCCTTGAAAGTTATAAATAAAGTCATTCGTGTAAAAGTGTTTATTTAGAGCCTGTGCACCGTAACTACACACTGCTGTTGATTAACATTGATTCGACATTGATTACTGAAGCTTTCCCCTGTGACAAAACACAACAGAGCAGATAAAGCGATTAAAGCCAGTACAATAGTACGTGTTTTAATCTGACAAGGGTTGAACTCGCGTGTTAGCGTTTGCGTGTGTGTGTGTGTGTGTGTGTGTGTGTGTGTGTGTGTGTGTGTGTGTGTGTGTGTGTGTGTGTGTGTGTGTGTGTGTGGATGGAAACAGCCGCTCACCGGTGCCTTTGCGCTCTCCGGCCCAGTGTGGTTCATCTTCCCCGGGGAGAGTTCACAGAGGGGAGCCAGGACATGGAAAAAGCAGCCGGGGATTACTTATTTGCTCTCCTCTCTTTCCCCTCGCTGTGTGAAGAAGTTTTACATGTCCTCCAGCACGCAAACAGACAACTGACACCACCTCAGCTCAGACGCAGAAAAGTGGGCAGATACCAGGTGTGTGTCCTGCTCCCTGACTGCCTGCCTGCCTTTGTGTGTGTGTATGTTCTGTGTGTGTGTGTGTGTGTGTGTGTGTGTGTGTGTGTGTGTGTGTGTGTGTGTGTGTGTGTGTGTGTGTGTGTGTGTTCAGGTAGTAAAGTCGGACCCGCAGGTCTCCAGCACCTCATTTCAGAGGTATGCAAGTTACTGAATCATAAATCTTAGAGGAAGCATAAACTATCTTTTTGCTGTTGGTGGTGTTTTTGAACTTGAGACATTTCAATGCTTTTTGTTGTGTTGTCTCTCTCGTCTTGAAAACGAAACACACAAGGATATCAAAGCATCTGTAATTTGTTGTAATCTTTCTTTTTGGCCGCCGGATTTCACCTCAGGGTTCAGTTAAATCTTACCTAATATTTTCTTATCTTTTGCTATTGTTTGTACTGTTGTGAGACTCACATTAACCTCAAATTTTTCTATGGATACGGACTTGTTGGGATCAGACCGTTGAATGAAGTAATAGATAGGTAGGTAGATAGAAGATAGAAGATAGATAGACAGACAGACAGAGATAGAATTACATGACGACAACATGTGAAACTGTGTGTTGCTGAATAATTTTCTCCTAAATAATTAGGATATAAAAGCTGGAAAAACACATGGACATATTTCAGAAACTTAACAGTAAAATGGTTGAATCCAACTAAAGACACCAGAGATATGGGGATCTATGGGGGGATCATGACTTAAACATTGACAAATGACAGAAGCAAACAGACCTCAGGCAAGTCGGTGCCACCTCCACCGGTCAGGCACTTGGCCTGAGCGCCGTTGATCCACAGCATCCCGGGCTCCGTCACCTCCCTGATCTTCTTCCAGAACGACCCCATGCGTGCGACCTCTCTCTCATCTGCCTCGGCACCTTCTGTCCGAGCTCCAGCCGTCTCTGTCCCTCTCTGCCCACGTCGCTGTAGCGCCAGGATACTCCGGGATACTCCTGTGACCCTCCAGGCACTGCGGCTAATTCTGTGTCAGACCTGCAAATAGGATATAGTCCTGTTTGATAACAGTCCTGTCACATGTCAAGGAGGCCGTGTCGCTACTCGCACTTCCTACTGATTCCCCTGTTCAGGCCCGTGGTGGCTGAACTCATTTACCTTTGGTGCCATATGGCTTGGAAGTTTTATTTATTCATCTATTTATGTATTTATTGTGACGGGAAGTCTGGCACGTCAGCCCAGAGAACGTGTCCTACTTTCAGCCGTCGGAAAAGTTGCTGTGACAGTGAGAACATGGTTATGTTTGTTGAATAATGGATCACACCAGCAAGAAACAAATTGTGTCCTAAAGTGAGTTTTTGTACTTTTGAGAGACTTCATCCTAAACCTTAATCTTCAGTTATCCACTGGTATGTTATGAGAATGCGTATATAAAGCTCTGAGAGACACCTCCCAGCATTTACGATTCATTCAAATTGAATGCAGGCTTCCTGTTGTTACCTGCTTTGCAGCTACAGACAGGTGTGGCATGAAATAAAACGTAAGTCCACAACCGTAGAAAGACCAGAGCTTAAGCCTCAAATCGGGCTAACCCCTCTAAGCCTGGTGCATTATTTCACTACAGGGTTCTCCTTTTGTCTGTCGACGTGCAATTATGTTTTACATCGGGCTTTCAGACAGCGTTGCGTCACTGTAAAAGCTACTTGTTCCATGACACGTAAATAAAAGTATTTACTCCCCGACACCTCGCTGAACAACAATCGCGCTCTGGGGTAGGACGACTGATCTGTGAAAGGAGACCAATTCAAAAGGCAGCTCACCTTAAAAAGCTCGGCTCAGAGTAAACATGCACGTCTCTCCGAGACTGATCTTTCTGGCTCTTTGTCCGATCAGAAGCCTCCATTGTTCGATGCACATTGTGAAGTTCATCGGTTATTTTTAACCAAACGTTTCCTCAGAACTGCCTCCGTTCTGCAGAAAGCTGGTGTGGCAAATATAGTTTTAGACTGAGCTGATGTGTGTATGTTGGCTCTGCGCCGGTGTATAATAACACTACAGCAGTGTTTCTGTAGTTCATGACCCGCTTGCTTTCTCACAACTCACAAATGTCACTTCATACCGTGGATGCTTTGTTGCCGGAAATGACCTATACGGTGTGCAAGGGAACAAAAGCACTGAACTCCAAATCTGATTGTGAACTTAAAGGAAACACTTTCAGTGTTTAGAGAGAGAGATGAGAGGCTTAAGGAAGAAAAAGAAATCTTCACACTGGAAATACAAGAGGCAGTGAGCTCTGAGAACAGCAGGGAGGCTGAATGAGGTGGAGTCATGATTACAGCCTGATGTCTGCAGTAATTACAGTAAAGCAAATAAGGATTACAGACTGTGTCTAGGAGGGTGGGAGGGGGGGGTACAGCCCTAAGACCAAGCTGATACTTAGGATCATTTTCCATGGATGTGGATCCAGTGCTGGTTCCAGGCCAGTGCTTTGTTTGGAACTGTTTTTATACCCTGAAAAAACGTCTTCCAGAGTAGCACCAGTTCTTTGTTGGGCCAGAACTAGTTATGTGAGAGGATGAAGGTGGGGTTATGGATGGAGAAAATAATGAAAACAACAAGCCCTCCATTTCTTTTTGCCCCATGAAACATTAGACAAAGTAGCTAAAGAATGACTACAGGGACCAAAATAGGACAGCTGGGCCCTCGAGGATAGACAGAACCAGAAGCCAGTGGCAGCAGCATCCCTAACCGTTTTGGTGGAAAAGAAGGGTGTGACAGTTTATTTTGTGTCTTGACTCAAGGTGTGAGTTGTTAGCACTGAGCACTTTGTGAGTAGTGTGAGTGAGAATGGTGTGTGGAGTGTGTGTGTCCTGTGCTGGACCGATGACCTGTCTAAGGTGTATTCTTGTGTGTACTACTGGAGATAAGCTCTAGCAGACCCTTGCAACACCGTTAAGGTACAAAGTGTGTGAGATAATGGATGGACAGGCTTTGGAAGTGACCGGGAGGCTATACCTGTAGGGATGTGTCAGGCTGTAGTCATCTGAGTAGTTTAACAGTACTCAGTGTGCCAGCATTTTACAATAACAAGCCATTAAAGAGGCTATGTGGATAATGATGTGTTACACAAACTGGAGATGCAGTTTCCCCTTTGTAGCTGGATGAATTACCCAGCAGGACGTCCACTGTGGCTCACGCAGTGTGCGTTTGGCACAGCTGCGTTGGTTTTATGAACATGTTGACAGGTTACCCGGGCCCCTGTGCTTCCGGGCGTTCTAAAAAATTCCTTTTGACAGTGATAGATCAGGCCGGCCCGGTTTGATGGCAGCAGGGGGAAAAAAAAGAGCGGGGAAACCTGCAGCGAACACAGAGCAGCGGGGACGGCCGCGGGCTTTGATCTTGAATTCTCTGTATCCCTGTAAAGCTGTGTACTTGCCCCGGGTTTTATGACTGTGTTGAACTTGTTTCTGTAGTCGATTTGCATGTATATGTCAGGCCTGCTATTAACTTCGCCCTCGAAAAAGAAAGATTATTTTTGCCCCGACACGTTGCATATAGCTTGACTGTTGGAAATCCTCCAAATCTGTTTGTAGATTGCACACAAAAGGTGCTGTCCTCATCTGATCCTTTAGAACGATACATAGAAAACCAGCCAGAACCTGTCTGTAGAAGCTCACAGTTTCTTCGAGTTTCTTATTAAAGGGGATCTACAATGGTCAATGTCAGAAATTTATATATGTGAAGGTGGTGTTGATTTCAGACCTGCCGTACATCTTTGAATAAACAGTTGCTATTCAGCAAAACCCAGAGTTTTCATTCTAGGTCCCCCATTAGAGACAGTGAGGTGCATGTTGGGGCATTTTTTGGATGTAACAGAGTGGTTGATGGTCCTGTTTGGACACACAGAGGTGGAAGTGAGGCTGGAATGAGGTGAATCCTGTGTCCTTGCTGGCACACTCCCTCCCTCTCTC
Source organism: Karalla daura (assembly GCA_029224185.1). Classification (NCBI taxonomy): domain Eukaryota; kingdom Metazoa; phylum Chordata; class Actinopteri; order Chaetodontiformes; family Leiognathidae; genus Karalla; species Karalla daura. Next base: position 14,981,290 of record CM055205.1, read on the forward strand.
TCTCTCTCTCTCTCACACACACACACACACACACACGTAATGCAGGTAGGTGAGGTATTAGGCAGCAGCCGCACCCCTGGGATGTGATGGGTCATGCGGCTGCCGTCCTTACTGGGTCACAATTCCAAGAAGTTTCAATCATCCACCCAAGCAACAGCGTTGTTTCACCTCCCTGATTCATACCACTTGGTATGCTGCGCTGTTGGTCAGCATCACCAGTAACAATGGTATGGAAAAAGATGACCTGTCTGGGTTTCATCAAGAATGCCACTCAAAACATTTAACACATTTGTGAGGTGGAGGAAAAAGTAAGACGTCTCCTTTGAGATGAATCTCACTACACTAGAGCAGTCATGAAGTGTGTATTGTGTGCTATAGTATGACTGTTACATAGGTTTGCGATTTTCAGTGTTTATATGACAACAGAAGACAGGTGCCCTAGGGGACTTGAACAAGCATTGGAACAGGTTTTTTTTAACACTGTCATCATTTCTCCTGTTTACATCTCACAGACGACCTTAATGTGCCTCCTGTAGATATATACAAAAAATACCCCTTAGAAAAGTACACTTAAGTGTATGTGTCAGTTAAATGTTGCATTCATTTGGGAAAAGAAAGTGGGTTTTGTCTGGTTTCCTCCCACAGTGCAACAACATGCAGGTTTACGATGATTGAAGGGATCAATTATCTAATGGTGTGATTGCTTTTGCATTAAATACTGAAATCTCACAAAATATGTATATATAAGCACTACCTTGTAGTAGTTTAAATGGTAAGATATCAAGGATGTGAGAACATGACAAAAAAAGGAGAATATAACTCTTTTTTTTAATCGTATTCGTGGTCCAAAACTTTCTCAAAATATCTCAAATATTTGGGGAGAACGTACAAAGCTTTGCGCCGCGTTATTTCAAAGTGCCACCAGCAGCTTCATAAACACATTCTCCATTTAACAGCATCAAAGCGTGGGATTGCCCGATATAAACTTTGTAAAGTGACAGGTTTCAAAATGTGGCAACACCATCAAAAATGTCATTAGCGGATTATATTTAACATTCATTACAGCCAGGTGCGACAAAGAAGAAAAGGTGGAATGCTTCCAGAGCTCATTATCTTTTTTCAGCAGGAATGTAGAGGGGATGCGAGCACGGGCAAGCACTTCAAATACTATATAAATTAATACAGCAGCAGCATGAACATTGAACACATGCAGAGACAATTGAGAAAGAGAGAGAGAGAGAAATAAAGACGATTTAAGGCATCTGAGTGAAAACATGCACGAGGGTGAAGCGTGGCAATACATGAACCTGCACCTGGATTGGTGTTTAAAGTAGAAAATGTCATCCGAGCACAGTGCTACTCTATATACACATTTGATTGTCTCAGGTTGAACAGCCAGTGTGGCGTAAAAACAGAGGCTCAGTTTAAATGGCTGAAGACGGTCACATTTGAAAGGTAAAAAAAAAAATGGTAAAAATCAAGCAAACGTCACTTTGAACACACAGACGAAACAGTCGGAGCTGCTACTGTATCAACACTGACAGACGTCTCATGCACAGATACAGGACTGCAACAGCCAGATAAAAAGGTTGCTTTTTTGTTTTGGTTTTAAAGCGGTCTACAGTACTGTATGACTTCTAATCCTAAACCATGCCACAGTAATGTGCTACCCAAGCAGTGTACAGTCGGTGCAGCCTACAGCAACAAAACACAGCAAAGAGGCTCGGGATCGGCGTTGGAATACGTGGAGTAAACCCTACTATTTCTTCACTTTAAACGGAGCAGAGAGACGGAGGATCTCAGGACAGATTACACAGGACAATACTGAAGCGATCATAATCACATCACGGAGGGCCGAAGGGCTCCAAAAAATGCAGTAATGATCCTGACAACCTGTCTCTCTCTGCTGCGCTAAAAATAAAAACCCAAGAACAACTGCAAAGGCAAATGTGTAGTGCATGGCAACCGGGGTTCTTCACACAAGTGAGTCCTTGATGGCCTGAGTACCTTCCTCTCACAAAAAAAAAAGAAAAAAAAGAATCTTTTTATAGGTCTGTCTATTGACGCTGCCGTCTCCCCTCAGCAGTTGGAGGTCTGCAGCTGGCTCTCGTGCAGGATGGAGGCGATGCTGGTGTCATAGAAACCGTCCTCGTCCTCTGAGCTCAGAGCGGACGTGTCCAGGGCTGCGCGGTGGCTCTGCTGAGACTTACGCCTGAGGAGAAGCAAACGGCAGACAGATCCAGACAAACATCAGCTCCTCCACTTTCTCCCAAAGCGGCTTACAGAACACAGGTGTGCTGTCCACTACTAGATAGTGCCACCTAGTGTTAAGCAGACACACGGTGAGGACAGGGTGTCAACTGTCTGAGCGGTGAGGTTTTGTGGCGTTCAGTATAATATAATATCATAGCACTGAGGAAGTGACTCACACACAGAAACCCTGATGAACCATGCTGGGACTTATTATACTGGTGAACAAATAGAAGCATTTTTTGGTACCTAGACCTGTTTCTAGGTATATTAGATCCACTGCATAAAATTACGACCTTTCTAGGAGCTCTAGTTTTTGGAGATATCAATGTGCATTACATATGAATGTCATATATGTGCATATATTCATCACAAAAAGCATCTAATATCTCAGGCACCACATTCTACATTCTCCAGTGTGGTCCCAAATGAAACATCTGCCCTCCCTCGCTTTTGCTCTTAAGCTTTTGGAAAATAACTGCATCTCTGGAGGCATCTCCTTTTGATCCAGTTCTTTGAGGATTAAGAGGCCGTCCCTGTTTTCTCACTTGTAGACCATGTTCTCTGCTCTTAGTATAGTCATATCAACTGCATCCACCAGACCAGCACTGTGCTTTCTAGTATGAAGACACATTGTCAGTATGCAGTTAAATTTCCTTTTGCTTTCTGTGACTTTATTCCAATCTACATCCAAAAAGATAGCAAAAAAGATGAGTTTGCATCTTGCATCTCGTCTCATTTTATCTATGGGTGTTCCACTTTCACTCAGTCAAATTATTATACATTATTACATCAACTAGAGACTCTAGGTGTGAGTACGAACTTGCAACCTTAATAGATATATGTCTAGTTAAGAATAAGGTATCTTAAGAAAATGTTAAGAAAAAAAAAAACAATTGGGGGAAACAAATATGAGACACCATAATCAGAAAATAAACTGCTTGGGAGTTGCAAAAAAAGTCTGTCCTTACTTGAGTTCAGTCTCCAGCACTGTGACTTTGGCCTGCAGCGCCTCCTGGAGCTCCTGCTGCTCCTCCAGCTCCCTGAGGACTTTGCGGCGGACGCCCTCCAGGCGCTCCACCTCCCCCTCGCTCTCGTCCACCTGCCGCTTCAAGGCCTTCACGCGCAGGGACAGCTGGGGACGGACAGAGACAGGGAGAGGCAGGGGGTTAGAGGGGAACACAGGAGGTCACAGGTGGAGACGAGGGGCCAGAGGGACAGGACGGGATGGGGAGGGGGGGGCAGAGGCGGACAAGCAAGGGCCTGACAGCATGGCCGGGGGGGGGTCCTGACAGGTATGTGGGGCTGTAGGGGAGCAGCTAACATTAAAAGAGCGCAGGCAGCAGGAAGCAGAGAGGGGCGGGGAGGTCAGGCAGAGTCCTGGTGCCCGAGTGAGGGGGGCGGGGGGGTTTGGGTTGGGGTGGGGTGGGGCGGTAAATGAGATTAGTCTGCAGTAAAAGAAGCAATTAAGCTGTGTTTGAACTGCTGATGAAGTGAAGGGCGATCGGTATCAATCGGAGGCTTTACATAATTAAAACTTTGTGGAACTGGAGATGAGACCACACACCAAGTACAGAACATGCAAATATTGAGAGTTAGTTTGTTAACCGTGACTTGTACAGAAAGTTAGATGAGAAGAGTGAGAATTAAAGCTCAAGGCAGATGGTATGGTTAGCTTAGCTTTGCTTATCTTATCTTAGCCTAGTTTAGCAGTAGCTCTGAAGCTCATTCACTCTCATATCCCACAGAAATAAAAGGCGTTGAGGCAGTAAATTTTTTAGAAGCATGAATGCAAATCTCTGCATTTACCTGGTCTCTCTGCTCGACGTGCTGGCTTCTCTCCTGGTCTAACGTGGCGTTGAGCTCCTTCAGTTTGCGCTCCATGCGGCGGTGAGAGGCCTGGATGCTGGTTTTCTCTCTGTGTGGAGAAATTCACATTTTAGTTGTAATCAGGCAGTTTCTGCCACTTTCCCATTCACTTTAACTGCTTAATGGGTGATTTATTGTTGTGCCTGGAGATGTGGCTACTGCGTGCGATCGTGTAAACACACTGCAGATGCGGGCTTGTCCTCATTTATCACACGTGATGAGGGCTTTACTATCGTACTCGTTTGACCTGTCGTACCTCTCCTCGCTGCGTAGTCTCTCCTCCACTTCCTGAATTTTGTTTTCCAGCAGAGTGATTCCAGCTGAGGGCCGAGCCTGTCCCTCCATGTCCGCCAGGCGGGACTTCAGCTCCTTCATCTGGAAGGACGGGAATAAACCACTTAAAAAACAAAAAAACTGTGTGTACGAGTATCTGTGCGTATACAGAAGTCGAACGAGCTCACGACACCTGTCTCTCTAGTGCGCTTTTGTCCATTTCCAGGTCGTGTCTTGCCGAACGCTCCTGCATCAGCTCAGAGCGAAGCTGGTCCACCTGCAGGAGGGGAGAGGGGAGAGGGGGGAGGTAGGAGGGGGGAGGTAGGAGGGAGGGAGGGAGGGGGACAGCAGAGCAGACGGACAAGGCGGAATGAGGAAACGTGTTGGAAAATGAGCCGGTTCATTTGCATGAGTATTCAAATAGTTGGACGCTGCACCTGATCTCTGCTGCGTGTGATACGATCGTTCAGCAGCTCCACGCTGCTCCTCTCTTCATCCAGCTCGATCTCCAGAGTCTTTATTTTATCCTGTACCACACAAATTCAGATATATATACATGATGTGACTCATTTCATTTCTCTACCCGACTCCTTGACCATTTGCTGACAACGTGTGCCTAATATACTCACACCCAGCTTAAGTTACCCCCCGATTATGACCTTTGACCTGAAACCCTCACCTCCAGACCCCTGATCTCCCTGGTACGGTCCGTGTACGTGCTCTTCTCCGACTCCAGCTCGCTCTCCAGGTGTTTGAGGCGGTTGTTGAGGAGGTCTCTCTCCAGCTGGGCGCTGTCCCTGTCCTCGCTGCAGACCAGCAGCTCCTTCTTCAGACGCGACACCTGGAACAAGATGGAGGAACGTTAGGACTTTAACTCAAGTGTGGTGGTGACAAGCAGGATGATACTGCATCATTATCATAGATAAAAAGATTGAAACATCTCTTTAAGAGATTTAAATTCTTAGATCTTGTAGTTTTTAAGCAATCATCTTAAGGGAAATTCTTGGGCTAGAGTTAGACAGAAAATATAATAGATACAGGTGAATGAATATAAATATAAAGATAAAATATCAAATGAAATGACAAAAGTGCCCATAGATAAGAGGAGAAGGAGTGGTAGATGGAGTACAATGTAAGAAAAAGACTTCAAATAGAAAAAAAAAATCCAATGATGGGTGTACAAAGAAAACATAATACATATGGAATACAATAATGTATACAATAGAGAAAAACAAAGACGTTTTGTTCTTCCACTTGCTGCTTTCTTCCCTTCAGGAACCGTCCCTTCCCTGTGTCCGGTGCCCTCACCTCGTCCTGCTGCAGCTTCAGGTTGCTCTGCGCCCTCTGCAGCTCGCCCAGCCTCTCCTTGCTGTTGCGCTGGGCCTCCTGCAGGTCCTTTCTGGAGCGCTCCCTGTACTCCTCCAGCTGCGTCTGCAGAGCCACCACAGACTGACGAGAATCTCCCATCATGGCCTCCATCTGACAGAGGGAGACACATGAAGTCATCTCCACTCATGAAAACGAAACTGAACAAAGTCTCTCTCCCTCTCTCTGTCACACACACACCTCTTTGTTAATCTTATCCAGGGCTCGGTCCAGCAGCCTCTTCTGGTCCTCCAGGTCGCTCTTGCCCCTCCTCAGCGCCTCCCTCTCCAGGTCTCTCTCCTCCAGCCGCCGGTTCAGCTCGTCCCTCTCTTTGCTCAGCCGGGTCACTCCTCGCTTGGCCTCGTCCAGCTGAGTCTTCAGGGAGCGGTTCTCGTCCTCCAGAGCCTCCACCGCCTCCTCGGCCTGGGGTGAAGTGGAGTGCAGCCTCGTCTAGAGGATGTGAAAACACATTTTTGATCATTTACATTTAATTACTGGGATTGCAGTACTACACTGGCACTCTCTCTCTCTCTCTCTCTCTCAGTTTTAAACCATTGCACTCATCGCCACATACAACCTACAGACCAACATTTTACTCTGCATCCTCTACACACTCGGTGTCGATTTTTACTTGTTCTGATTCTGCATTACTGTGTCCCTCACATGATCATTTCACGGTAAATATAATACGATTACAGGACTTACAACATCTGTATTTCACCGCTGCTCCAGTGCACAGCGAGCACAATACGCATCTTATGCATATTTACCGTGGAGGGATTATATTTCTGAGCTCGCATGTTTCGAGTTTTATTTTGGCTTTCATTTGAAAATAGCGTCTGTGTGGGAGGCCATCTCTTTTGTCCGGGCACAGTATGTCGGTTTAGATTGTTTTTGTGGATTTCTCTGTGTGTGTGTGTGTGTGTACTGTACAGTGTGCAGCAGTACCATGTGGGCCAGCCTCTCTCGGAGGCGAGTGTTTGCTTCTTGCAGCTCTGCGCTGGAGTCGTGTTCCACCAGAGTCTTTCTTGACGCCCCGGCTGACGACTGGAGAGATAACAGGACAAAGAGAGTTCAACAGCTGCGCATGCAATCCTATCAACATGTAATGGTGACCTAGAATGGTTGAATGGGCGTATTTATCCTTGTCTGGTGCTGACACACAGGCTACGATTTCATCAGAAATGCCTCAGATTTTTGGTGTGGGAACATTATATGTTGGAGTTCATAAATTTACTCATGAATGATATGTTCGTTCATCTGTTTCCGTCTTAACTGTACCTCTTTTGCCTTTTGGAGCTCGGCCTTGTCTTTCTGCGCTTGCTCCTTCAACCTGCCGATCTCGGACTGCAGCTCGGCCTCCTTCTCTCCGCTGGTTTTCTTCAGGCTTTGCAGAGCCTCTCTCTGCTCCTCCAGCTCCACCTTTTGTTTGTACAGGTCGGTGTGAGCGCGCTTCAGCTCCTCGTGACACTGCTGCAGCTCCTTGGGATGAGCAATCAGACATAAACAAGGTGAGTGTGTGTGTGAGGGTGTGTGTTTGTGTGAGAGAGAGGAGGAGCCACGTGCCAGGGTGCTTTGCAACATCTTAACACGAGGGTGGAAAAGTGAATGGAGCTTCAGCTGTTGCATCTGCTGTGACACATTAAAGGGAATGAACGAACTGGAAAACGATCCGCCCACACTGCGAGAGTAATCTGTGCTCCGCCACATGACTGACGCATGAATTACCTCCTCTGAAGCGCGGTTAGCGTCACCCGCAGACGTTTGCTTCTTCGCGGCGAGCATCGAATCCCGAAGGTCCTGCAGCTTGTCTTCAATTTCTTCCTTCTCCTTGCGGGACTTCTGCAGCCTGTGAAGGACAGCGGGTGTTAAAGAACACACAGAGTGGCATCAGAGGTCTGATTAAGCATTTACACACACACACACACACACTTATACACACAGCTATACACTGCAAGGCCACACACCAGAGATAGCAATGTCAACTAAAGCACAAAGGATTTACTACTGCTGTTACATTTTGAGACAACTCACTTATTTATTCAAAAATGAATTATTAATAAGCAATAAAATCAGGACTGTTTTATTTCGATTGGCTGACAAGAAGGAATCAATGTCACAGAATCAGTCGGATCAATGTCCGATTGCTCTGGAGCGACGACAGATTGGCTGTGTTATCATCGGATTGTCGTTAGTAGAGAGTTTATTGATCTGATGACCAAAGCAGATGCCATCGGATCTGAAAACCACTCTGCTGTGTGTGAGCAGGTTTCAGGTGAAGTTCAGGGAAGGAATCTCAGGTTTCGATTTCATCGATCTGAAACTAGGCTAAACCTACTCAAACCAAACACGCATTTGAAAGACTCATTTTCTCTCTCTCACATTTGCCTGCCGTCGCACTCCCCGCTTCTGCCAAATGAAAAGTCAAGTGAGAGAGCACACACATTAAAAATAACTCCAGAGAGCCAAAAATACAGTGTCTTCAGTACATCCACGCAGAGTTCACAGGGCTAAGGCACCGCGGTCTTTGAACTCCTGATTGAAAAAAACATGACCTCAGCTGCAGGGCGATGCGATACAGCTGAGGAGTAGAGACGAGCTGTGAACCCGAGCCTGTTTCCAAAGCTACAGTAGCTTTGCTGCTACTGGTGCATTTGCTTTTTTTTAAGGATTAAAACCTTGCTACGGCTCCATAATCAGTTTAGTTAAGCATCGTTCAGCTTGGAGATACACAATTCTCTCTACAGCCTTCAAAAATACGCACTCATTTATCCATATCTTCCGTTTACGCCGTGCTTACATTGTGTTAATCCTTTCTTGGCTGAATAGTGGCAAAGGAAAAAAAACGGAGTGAGTGTGGGTATATTAAGCTCATAAAGAGGAAGTATTCCTGCGGTTTATTGTCATTTTACGACCGAGTAGGAGCAGAAATGTGTCCCGTGTTGATCTTAGCTCCGGTCATCAAGCATCATCTCATACGAGGTGAGAGGAGGAGGAGGAGGAGGAAGACGATAAAGGAAGCGTTTGACACTGACTCCTGTGTGGTGCTCTGCAGCTCCTGCTCCGTGGCCTCCAGCTGCGTCTTCCACTGCTCGCCCTGCTCTCTGTAGCTCTCCAGCTCCTCCTCCAGGGTCAGGATGGAGGCGTTCACCCTCTCCCTCTCCTCCTCTATCTGGTCCTGGGACTACAGCATGGACACAAACACACACACACACACACACACACACACACACACACATACAAACATTACATCACGATTCTCGGGAAGTTCACACTCCGTTTGGCGTGTCCAAATCCATCAGATTCTCTATTAGCTCGGCTCCTCTCTCTCTCTCTCTCTTTCTCTCTCTCTCTTTTCCAAGCAAATGCTCGACATAAGGGAAAACAGAGAAAGCAGAGCTGTGTTCCTCGCACGCCTTCTTCAGCACATCCTCTGACTCCTCTGAAAACACACTTCGACATGAGAAAGAATACCAGAAAATATCTGAAAAGATAAAGCTTAACCCGTCAACTTTAATCCTCCTCACGCCAAATGAATCGCTCGCATCAAACGCAACCTGCCAACCTGTCTGCTTACTTCTCGCTCTCGGGCTGCGTGAAACTTTTTGTTTTTTTCCGCCCCTCAACACCACCATCGCTGCTGCTGCTGCCGCTGCCGCTTCTGAATGCATAATGATCTATTCCTGAATGTACCTGCACGCCTCGAAATCTCCTCTCCACCACATCCCACAGCACAGCGCTACAGAAATAGTCCACCGGCGGAAACAGAAACTCTGCAATAAAAATTCAGCGAGGAAAAGTTTCTGTGCTGCGATCACAGGAGGTAGAGCCGTCTCTCCTGACGCTGCGCTCGGGCTCGGCCTGACCTCGCGATACCCCGGCTTCCAATATCTGCACGCGGACTGACACATGAAACGGAATGACGAGACAAAGCCCGGGTGTGTAATTGGGCCGGAGAGGAACATCAAAGCACGATTTAATGCGGGATTAATGACATGCAGGTAGCACAAACTGCCTGACAGGTACAACCTGAAACGTTCCCCTCTCGCCGCACCCGCACAAAAGAAAATAACGCTCAGAGATTCTCCGTCTCTAGAGCTCATTAAAAGCCTGTGAAGTGAGAAGGAAAAAATCATTTCGCTGATGAGAGGCTGAGAGACTGCGAGGGAGGAAACGCTGTGCCTGCTCAGGTGCAGGGTTTGCCCTGTGGTCTGCAGATTCTTGTCAGTTAATATTCGAGTCCATTTCTCATCCAACTAGTCTAAATATATAATAATATCCAGATAGATAGATAGATAGATAGATAGATAGATAGATAGATAGATAGATAGATAGATAGATAGATAGATAGATAGATAGATAGATAGATAGATATAGAGATAGAGCAAACAACAGGAGCGTTTTCTGGTGTTGACTAGCTTTTGCTTTTACTAATCAATATTCTTGTCGTCTACCACAGCGGAGGAGACAGTTTTCAAAGTCTTTTTGTCTCTTCTGCAGAGTTTTCCGTTCCTTTTATCTCTGCCTTCAGTCTTTTTTAATCATTTCTGTTAATGAGTCAGCCTGAGCCTCTCAAATACTGATGACTACAGACGAGTACATTTCAAAAACCCTGTTTTTCATTATGTGCCTAATGAAGTGCTGCAGCACTGCGGTTCAAACCCCGGAGATCTTTGTAAAGTTCAAGATCTGGACATTTCAGGCCGGCAGAGATTTTTTTTTTTTCTTTAGAATTTCAGTTTCAGTTCAGTTTAGAAGCCAATACCTGTGTGACCTGCTCCATGGTCCTCCTCAGGTTGTCCATGTCCAGGCCGTACTGCTCCCTCAGGTTCTCCATCTCTCGGTCGTGACTCTCCACCTCCTCCTTGAGCGCCCCCTTCAGGGCCGTCAGCTCCCGCTCCCTCTGCCGCAGCACCTCCTCCTGGCGCTGGCGCAGCAGGGCGGCCTCGGCCAGGTCGGCCTGCAGGGTCATCACGTCCTGCAGGTGGAGGCGCGGTCAGGGGGATGCTGCTGCACATGTGTGTGGGCCATACTATAGACACATGTATGTGTACTATGTCTGTGTGTGTGTGTGTGTGTGTGTGTGTGTGTGTGTGTGGAAGTACCGTCTGCAATGAGTCTGATGGAGGCGAGTTCTCTGAAACTCTCCTCAGCTCCTCCTGAAGCTCAGCCAGCTGATCCTCCTGCAGGCGCAGGCGAGACTCCGACAGCTCTCTGGACATACGCTCCTGCGCCAGTCTGCACGCACACACACACACACACACACACACACACACACACACACACACACACACACACACACACACACACACACACACACACACACACACACACACACACACACACACACACACACACACACAAAATCAATATTTCAACAGTGGACTCATTAACAAGCCCAGTGGTCAAGCAACAGTGAGACGATTGGTCGAGGAGACACAACCACGAGAACAATAAATGGAGGTGTGTTGGTGAGTCATACAGTAAGTGCATAGACCCTGCATACAAAACCACACACACACACAGACACACACACAGACACACACACATCCTTACTCATCATGGGCCTGTTGTAGGTCTCTCTTGCAGCGACTGAGCTGCTCCTGAAGCTCCTCGAGGTTTCCCTTTCTGACGCTCCCATCAGATCCTCCCTTCTGTACGAAATACAAAACAGACGTGGACAAAAAGTGTGAGAGTGAGGCCGAGGGCGGAGACAAAGGGCGAGAGGACAAAGGAAGTGTGTGGAGGCGGACTGGAAGCCGCGACAGTGTCACCGTCGACCTTGCAAATACACAATGCGCTCTGGATCGTTGGAAACTTATCTTGGATTTCGTGCCCTAGTTTCTGACATTCTGAAAACAGATTTTTTTTGGTGGGGGGGTTGGTGGGTGAGAGAGAACGGGTCCTGCCTGTGTGTGTGTGTGTGTGTGACTGTGCTCAGATTTTGTCAAGAAAAAAACCCCCAAAACAAAACAAAAAAATACAGTCAGCCTCCCCACATGAGCGAACAACTCTGCCTGTCTCGCCCACACCGTCAAAGCTCCTCTATCGCTGAAAGGGAGTGAGGAGTGCAGCCTCTGCCCATGAAACCTCTCTTATCCTCCTACACACTCATTACAGGCTCGCACACACACAGAAACAGAGCGCAGAGACAAAGCGGGGATCAGCGCGCTCCTCGGGGCACCTCACAGTGCTGTTACTTATCAGCGATGGATCGTGCAGATGTACTTTGTGCAGATTTGTTTCATTTGCTTCTCGTTTTCCCCCCGCAGGACGGTTTGTGGATAATCCCATTCGGGGACATTCCAGCTACGCGCCGTCCTCACAAGAGATAATTAAGAGGAGATAACATAATTGAGAATATGTACAAGCACTTTGAGTGAATTGCATCAGCTGTATCCTTATGTGTATTAATCATCCATAATAAAAGAGATTCCGGTGCCCTGCTGAACGCATTAGGAGCTTAGCGTAGAGGAAAGTAGGATTGCATAATGCAAAGGAGATTCAAGTGAAGTCTGATCTAAAATTCGGTCCTGGGTATCCACAGTAGACCTACCCATGGGGTCGCTATATCAATCTGAGGGGTTTTATGTAAAATTATCACTTACAGATTCTTGACTTTCTTACTTACCACTGCCTTTTTTTCTGCTCATGAATTAGTGAATAATTCTTAACCTCCAGGTCTCTAAAAAGTACAGACTTGCAATGTGAGATGAGAAGTTGGACTGTTTTTCACTGTCTTATGATCCTCTATGCTACTTCATGTAGAATCACTGTACTGTGTAAAGACCATGAGTCTTCTCCACTCTGAGAAAGCATGTTTTGTCCATCTGTTCAATTATAGATCAAAACACTATAATACCCACGGCTCTCAGCCAACGCTTAACTCCTCGGCTGCTTTAGTATCAACTGGAACGGTGAATCCTGACTTCCTGTGTGGAGTTGCATGTTCTCCCATGTCATTGTGGGTTTTCTCTAGGCACTCTGGCTTCCTCCCACAGTCTAAAAACATGCATTTGCCCCTAGGTGTGAATGTGTGTGTGTGTGTGTGTGTAACCTGGTGACCAGTCCCGGGTGTATTCCCAGCTTATGTGTGCTGGGATAATCTCCAGAAGAGCCCCGCGACACTTTTTAAAGGCACAAAGCGGAGAAAGGAAATGGACGGAAAGGGAATAAGAGCTGTTCTCTCTCTTCAGACATCACTGACTCGGACCCTGGTAATCCGACGCAAACAGCATCTGATCCTCAATTAACCGGGGCAGCACACGGGGTGTCAGTGCATTAACTCACTCTCCCACTGACACACATTAACCACCAAGGCCGCATCGAACCCGTCAAAACACATCACAGGCACTTAAAGAGAGCCTCGGGCATCTGTGGTGCAGAGGGGACACGATGTGAAGCCAATACATCGAAATGCGATCTAGAAGGCCGGGCATGTGTCTGTCGGCTTATCTGGTCACTGGTTGAAACACATGCGCCTAAAACACAGCCTTTGGATGAATGTCTCTAACACACACACACAAACACACTCATCTGATCCAGCTCTGATCTTGTGTTTTGGCTCTAAACGGACAAAAGCCAGTGCTTTGGTTCAGAGACAGAGCTGGAGAATAAATACCCTCTGGCAAAAAAGAAAGGATAAATGAATAAATAAACGAACAACAAAATAAAACAGTGTAAGCCCCTTCATTCCGCAGTTTGACGCCTTGCTGTGGGTGTTGGAGCAGCTCTCCTATCGCTCTTGACGAGCCTCTGATGACTGCCGGATGATAACCTAAAACTACCCGAGTGAAGGCCGTGGTTACAGGGACAAAGGTTTTTGTACAACAAACCCCTTCCCCCCCATCCTCCGAGAAGTATCTGTCCCATCCGGAGAGTCATCCCCCAGCTGGTGCAGGGTTCCAGTCCAACTCAATTATTGATGCCTCTCAATGTCTGCGTTCTCCACACACACTCACACACACAGACACAGACCGAGCCCTCGACAGCTCTGCTCCGCAGGTGCGTCGTTGCCAAGAGACAAGCCGGGCAAACGATTCAGAGGCAGCCGCGGTCACAAGTACATAACAAGGGATCATACATAATCAAGAGCCTGCAATATAAGGAGCCGAGGACACAAAGGAATAACTCCTGCATGGAGATTTATGCAAAAGAGATGCAAATCTTAAGGAAGTGGTGTGCCCGGGCTCATAAAAAAACACGGTGATCTACTTTAATAAGGTGTCACGCGGGCTCAAAGGAGCAACGACGCGACCAGAGATGACAGAGAAACACTCAGCACGCCGCTTAATTTTCACATTTTTGGGCCTGCCAAAAAGAGGCTCCTTGGAGACAAAGTGAATGAAATGGAGAACTTCATATCCTCAGAAAAGAAGCCGCGCTGCCAACCATCTGTTTGCCCCGCAACGGGAGCTGCTCTGTTCAGGAGAATACGCTGATCCCAGGCTCCATCGCTTCCAAACCAATAGTTTAAACAACATGCCGACTGATAATTGCATCATGTGCCATTACATTTTTTAAAGGAACACTGGTCCTTATATTTAGAGTTTGTTTTCTTTTGGCAGTGGTTTTGGTAAATGGAGCTTTTTGGATAAACAAACTTAAAAGAATGTTTTTTCAGCAGCTTCAGCTCCTAGTTTGCGCGACTACAACCAGGCTAACAGTTCTATTCAAATAACTGATATGTCAAGGCTTGCACTATACGTCCATGGTCCATTATCGGCTTAAAACCATCTCATTTAAATTCAGTCTGACAAAGACTGCCTTGCTCGCCGGCTGCTCTGCAACCACTCCAGCATGTAAATCTCTTGGAAAAAAGGTATATTTTCTTTTCATTTCTATTTTTATATTTGGACAGTCCGGGGTGTATTCCCTGGCTTCGGCCTACGTGCGCTGGGAAAGGCTCCAGTAGACCCCGCGACACCATTAAGCTACAATGCAGGCAGGATAATGAATGGATGGATGAAACTCTCTTATTTGCCCCCTGGCTCAGAGAGTTAATGAGAAGATCTATACAAACTCTCATGTCTATACGTCAAAGCATTAGCACATTTCCTAATGTTTTGAACTAACGCGATAAAAGGGGGACGCAAATGTAAACAAATGTTACATCAGCAATATTCAGAGAACATGTGAGAAATCACTGTGTTTGCATCACTAATAGATTTTAAGCTTCTTTTAATAGCACAAAATGTATGTGAAAACGTACCTTGAAACCCGCAGCTGTCTCGTAGACCAGGTTGACCTTCCTCTTGAGAGATGCTTCACTCTCACTGGTGCTGAGCAGCAAACAGAGGGCACAGCGTTAGACTGGAGAGAGCCCAGGCAACCATGGCCAGTAGCAGTGGCTGTATCTGCCTATTTACCCGTCTTTGAGGATGTTGAGAATAGCTTGTTTAGCTTGAGCCTCCTCCTCACTGGCGGCCGGTGTGCTCGGACTCCTCAGAGGCACCTCCTTCGAAAAACAAAAGACAAGGAAATTGAAGTGAAACACAAAACACAATTTCATCCCAAAGCCTGCAAACCAGCTCATCATTGCTGCTACTTACAGGCTTCTTTGCCGGAGCCGGAGGGGGGTCCTTGGCAACGGACCTCCCTGGTGATTTGAAGCTGGGTTTGGGGGCCTCCAGCGCCGTCACCTTGGCGACGGAGACGGGGCTCCTTCCCAGGCTGCCGCTGGCAGACGGCGCCAGCGAGCTGAACGAGGCGGACTGCGGGACGGCGTAGGGGTTGGGTGTGGGAGAGGGAGGGCCGAGCTCGGGCTGGACCTCCTTCCTGGCGTCCAGGCTGCGGGAGCGTCTGCGCTCGTCGAAGCGTAGCCGCTGCCTGGCCCCGGAGCGGCCCCTGGACTGCGGGGCGCCGCCCGGGGCCGTGCTGTTGTTGAACTTGCTGATGAGCTTGTTGATGGGAGCCAACGAGTTGGTGTCGATGGCCGGGACGGGCTCGGCGTCGTCGTCGGCCGGCGCCGCCGGTTCTGACACGGGAGAAGGGGTTTTGCTCTGGGTTTTCCCGGCGTATCTCCCCAAAGAGTTGGTGAAACCGGAGCCGCTCTGCTTGAATCCTCGGGGCCCCACGTCGTTTAGCCTGACAGGCTTCAGCCCGGCCTCGTTATACTCCTCCTGACAAGTCCGATCCTTGTCCGCCTCGGCTTCCCTAGCAGCTGCTTTGACCGGGAGATCAGCTTTCGGCCTCTCTGCCGGTGCCTCTCTGCCAGCTCCATCCTCCACCTCCCCTTGAGTTCCTGCCTGCCCGTCCCCGGGAGGCCTCTTCAGAGGGCTCCCGAATATCTCCCCGTCTTCATCCTCGGCTGCAGAAACCGGGGAGCGTGATGTACTGGCACCCGAGCTGTAAGGGTTTGGGATTTCCTCGGCTTCTTTATCGATCCTGGGCAGACTGTTGCAGGGCGAAGGTGGCCCCGAGCTGGACGAGGGCGTGTTGAGCTGGACGCCATAAGAGTCACCTTTCTCGCCATCTTTCAGGACCACGTACGGCTGACCCGAGATTCCCTGCACCCGCACCGCCACCCCATACTTATTAGAGGGAGGGGTCGCGCTGGGGTTGCTCCTGGATTTCTCTTGAAACCCCCCGCCCGTGTCGTGGAGGTCTTTGATGAAACGGATCTGGACGCCGTAGTCCACCGGAGGCTTCCTGTTGGTGGACAGGGTGCTCATGCTGACTTCCTGGTTTCACTGCAGGCAGCCTGGGCACACGACAGCAAGGGATGCAAATCAGGCGGATCAGTGGAAGGCGTTTCGAAAGCAACAGAAATATCTAACGTGCAATTTCAGCTGCTGAGAGCCTTTTTTTTTTAAAGCGTCCGTGCAAACACAGTTTTCTTGGCTTTTGTGCAAGCGTCCCACTTCCTTCTAAATTACTCTGACTCAGCTAACCTCTCAGATTACTGGTTTATCTTGATGAGGCAGGCATCTTTTCCCCACCGTTCGGAACATATAACTGCTTCTGTACCACAATGAGTTGCACTCGTGTCATGTCAAATATGCCACTGGGCCACTCGAGAGCGTCTTTGTAGCAGCCACAGCCTCCTTTTCCCCTGCAGGGCGTGCTTAGGAGGAAAACAGAGAGTAGAAGTGTGAGTGTAAGTGCGAGTCTGTGTGTTTGACACACACAAAATGATTAACACGTTGTCTCTAGTTTACGTAGGTATGCTGAGCATGCTAACATTTTCATGCAGTCGTTATTGAAGCCACAAAAAGGGGACATTATGTCGACTTAATCACAGGCAGTTCGTTTGGTTGTTTTTATGAATCCAAACTGCTAAAAAACAGACCGGTTAGGAAGCAAAAAAAAGGCCTTTCGATGAGGGAGAGACTAGAGATCAGGGGCCTTTGGGATGGGTGTGTATGTGTATTCAACATGACCTGATTGGATGTATTTGCACTACTGGAGGCCACAGTGGCAAAATGATCTCAGTGTGCGCTGTGTCTGCTTTGCTGGCATACACTTGGCAACTTTTAACATTGTGATAAAGAAGAATTCCACTACACATACAACATGAAGGACACAAGAGGCAGAATCAGGTTGGTATAAAAGTTGCACTGTGCCAAGTCTTTTTCTACCCTGGAGGAGTTTTCTAAAGTCTGGGAAAGTCACCCAGATGATGTGAACGGTGTGATCCCAGTTTGGTCCTGGGGAATTAAAACATCATTTTAACAACTCCATTTTACCACATATTGTCTTGATTTATCATAGAATAGGCCCAATATTGATCACCAGGGTCTTTTTTTACATGTGTAATCTCTGTCAAGTCTGACATCTTAAGTCTGCCATACCTGGATGTTTGGCAGTTTCCTGGAAAAAAGACAGCCGTGATCATTATCGTGATCTATGCAGATCGGTGATCTGTTTATAGACATCTTGGCGGCTCTGACGACTTGAGCACGTTCTTCTGCGGTGTTCCAAGAAAATGAGCTCCGCGACGAACGCTATGAGAAGGTGAATACTCCTCCCATTGTCCAGGCTCCGTGGAGCATTAAACACTGGGGGCTATGTGAGGAATGGGCCTCACTGCTCTGTGTGTGTGTGTGTGTGTCTCTGCCTCTGCCAGTCTCCCCAGTCACCAGACTTCAGAGCCAGTGAGGCGTACACTGTTTACTTTGAGCTGTGCAGGCACACACACACACACACACACACACACACACAAGCTCGAGTCTATGCACACACAGACACACCAAAGCAAAGGTGTGTGCAGAGATACTTGTTGATCAGGTAGCAGGTATGGTCAACCTTTATAAGCCTGTCTTCCTCTCCTTCCTACACAGGGGCAAGACAGCGCTGAGCGAGCGATGTTGTGAGAACCGCCACTGCAGCCATCGCATTATCACACAAAAGCAGTTTTCCTCCATCTAAGCTCTTCTAAAGCCGCCTCGCAGCGCTTGCCGTGCCACACTTCCGTCACCCACACCTTCGGCTCTCGCAGATGTGACCCTCGCAGGAATTAAAGTGTAACCGGCGCTAACCGACCGCTGGTTGTTGTGTAACATGAGGCACCTTCTCCTGGCAAAGACGTTCGATTGGTGAATCAAAGTGGGCCTTTGTCTTTGGTTGGGAAAAAAAAAAAGCATTCTCGGGATTCCAGGCGTTGCCCTTACACTGGCCATTGCGCGTGGTTTGCATTTGTATTAATAAGGACAGATTAAGAGAAAACTGAGATCTAGGGCAGTGGTAATAGTTAAGCCTAAACAGGAAGAAATCTGTCTGTAGAACATACAAACAGGACAAGAAAGGCAATTTCAGAAGAATTGATGGCAGGATTGTTTGTTCAGTGGTCATAAAGAAAGGGCTCGGCCCCTCGGCTGCTGGTCACAGGTCTCGCAGGAAGCTGCCAGGTGTAAACGCATTTCCCAGGTAAATTTCAACAAAGGCTCGGTTGTCGCACACAGCCCGACAGCCAGTAGCAGAGCACTGCTTGGTGACAAGTGCTCCACCTCCTCTCCCTCTCTGTCTCTTGTCACAAGGAATGGCTGTGTCAACAGAGACAGGAATGTCACCAAACGGGCCTGTCTGCCGCCGCTGCTCCCTTTCCCCTCACCCAGAAACCGCTGCTGCTGCTCCCCCCTGCTCCTCCCTGCTCCCCCCTGCTCCCTGCCACACTGACATCTCCTCGTCAACTCTCACCCACACTTTCTCTCCTGCCCTTTGGGTTTCGGGACTATAGAGAGCTTGAGACACTTTTGACACTGGCGAACATCAGCTGAAACAATTCAGTAATCAATCGATAAACAGCTGGATTTTTTTTGTATGCCGTCATGATCACTGAGTCAAACTGGATGATTTCCTGCTTTTGTCTGCTTTACACATATATAAATGGAAATGTCTCAATTCATCTCAGTTCACGGGTAACCGGGCAGCTGTCCCCTCACAGCAAGAAGGTCCCAAGTTTGAATCCCCCAGACTGAGGGTATGCATGCTCTCTGGGTACTCAGGTTTCCCTCACAGTCCAAAAACATGCATTAAGGTCGATTGGAGACTCTAAATAGCCCCGGGGTGCGGGTGTGAGAGCGTGTGTGTGTGCCTTGCGATGGACTGGTGACCCATCTCTGCGTAAATGTTAAGTTAGAAAGCAAGTAAAATACTGGATGGATAGAGGTTGGTAAACACTGTTTACAGCTTCTAAGAAGGATTTTCTCAATTCATCACAAGTCATGTCGGGCAACCATAAGTTGCATCATTATTGCTTATGTTGCATACATCGCATCATACATCATAATGTATGCGAATGATTGCAAAAACGAATTTTGCTGATGTTCATACATTACATAGTCTGTAATGCTCATAAACTGCTTTTTATGAAATGTTTCCCTTGAATAATTAACTATGCTCTCAGAATTTTGTGTATGCTAAATGACAAAATGCACCTCATTGAAGTCCGTAACCGTACAACTCGGGCCTATTTCCAGTTAAAAACGTGTCATTCTACAGTTCTGTGCTGTTTTGGGGGTCAATAAGCACATTTTCTACAACAAACCGCTGTCTCTGGTCTGTTGTGGGCAGGAGGTGCATTGTCTCCTGTGTAAAATAACAACACCATGGTAACACTGGTCCCTCATCACACCTCCATGTTTACCTGCACACCTCAGCCAGCGTGAAGTTTGCCCCCGGGCACACGTTTTAGGTCAGGACTATTTCTGGAGCTATTTATTCTCAATGTAACCACACACACACACGAAAAAAACAAAAAACTCAGGGAAAGGCTACAGCTCCCAACAGCTGGCCACTTATCCGCAGCCAACTACAGTATATTCTACCTCTTCTTAAACCACTTCAGAAGATTAAGAATAGGAAAACACATATTTGTATCACTCTTAGAGGGCTTATTACCCACGAGCCCCCTCACTGGGGGCACCTGTGTGCCGGATTAATGACGTCACACCCACCTGTCCGGTCACCCAGTATCGGTGTGCGCGCGCGAGCGCGTCGAAACCAGCAGGTAAACAAGCGACGCACCTGGCTCTCAACGTGGCGACGCATCCTATCCGAGGCTTTTACCTGCTATAATAATCGCCCCGCTCTCATATCCTCTTTACGTGGTGCAGTCAGATCCAATTATAGGCAGAGTACACACACACACGCACAGACACACTCACACACGGATACAGCACTACCTCGGATGCTTGTTGTTCTCGGTGCAGAGAAAAAAAACACAGCTAAGCTCTGCAAAACCATGTAAAACCTCCACACCACAGGTGTCCAACCCCCCTCCCGCTTATCCTCATGTTAAATTAAAAACAAAGCCTCCTCAGCAGCAACGCGGCTTACTGTATTACGGCGGAGCTCGGACACAGCGTGTAAAAAGTAACTGTGCGCGCGTAAACAGACTCTTAAATGTGGCGCACCTGGGTTGTCGATCCGGATCGGGGGATGCTCCTGGGTCCTGTTCTCGGCTTCCCGGCTCTGTTCGGTGACAGCGAGGATGAGGGAGATGTTACTCAATGAACCGAGGACATCAGCTCCCAGTGCAACCTGTTGCCTACACGTCGGGCAGGGATGGCCCCGCCCCCCCGGAGAGAGCCCATTGGTGGAGACTCCGCGGAGGGGGCGTGGCCTCAGCCTCATCTCTGAGCACACCGGTTATTGTTACAGGAGATGTGTTTGTGTGTGTGTGTGTGTGTGTGTGTGTGACCCATTTCCGCAGCGGCGTGATGGGAAATAATTTCTCAATCAATGTGAGACTGCTTGCCTGACAGTATAGGGTTACAGCGTCATTCAAAACCAAACTGATATAATGGGAAAACTGCCTCCTGACAGGGGTAAAAAAAACAGGCTATCCCAGCCTCCTGAATGGTTGAATGCAGTGTTTATCCTTGTTGCTAAACTAGAAGCTATGGAGCATTGGTTTCATCAGAAATGCCACAGATGCTGTTTTGCAAGCCGTCTTACTATCCTATTTTTAGGCGTGGGAATATTATTGTGTGTTTCCTCACAGATCTGATGACATTTCATGCTTATCTGACAACTACACATTCGTTTTTTTTGCTGCAGGCTATTTTGCCTGCCACTAAAATGAACGATCAGTTCATGTAACTTTTGGGTTCCTTGCTAAAATATGGGGCTGAGCAACTTTTGCCCAAACTAAGTGGTAACTGGAGCGGTACAGCAATGGAGAGTGTGATCGCATCCAGCTTTATATGTTTGAGCCAGAACCACATTTGTATGTCTTCATTCACTTGTTTACCTGAAAGCATGCACTAATTATTATGGACTTAACTCTTAAACTGCATTTAAAAATTCTAAATTTATCCATTTATGAGGACATTATGTTTTATAACCTGCCATTCATCTTTGGCAGCAAATAGGCTTTCATTCAACAAAACCAAGATAAAAAAAAAACATTAATATGGAAATGAAATTTCCTACACTCATACTATTGCCTAAGGAAATATCTAAATACATACTTAAAATAAGGCAGACTTGTCTAAAATCAATATCATTTAGTTCACTACACATTTCCATTCCCTCTAGTAAACCGACTGAACTCTTCACTTGTGTTTCTACATCAAAAGGACCATCACCGTGTAATATCACTGCTGAGATCATTAGAGATATCTTTCATGAGTTTATGATCTCTTTGTGGACTCACATTTGTAAACAATGTCCTAATTATTTTGTTGGGGTTTTGGGGTGGGGGGTCTGTGTAATTTTGTGCTAATTACAAGCAAGGGAGAGACAACGTGTAGAGCTTTGCTGAAGTAGCAGTTTGGGAGCTCCTCATTTGAACCCAACTATATTTATAAATTTCTCATTGGCAATATTACTATTCAGGTTTGTTTGCCTCCAGACAGTCTTTTTTGCAAAAGCTGCTAAACTGAATAGGTGTGGATGAATGCTCTTGGTCCTGTCTTAGCATTTCAGCCCTACTTAGATTTTTTTTTTCTAGGTCATTTGGATTTTTCAGGTGCCTACAATATGCTTTTTTTTTTCAAATTTCATTTTCTTACAACTGTTCAGCTGCAACTGACTGGTAAACTGCACAGGTTGCAGTCCTTGTCCTGCCTCTATGTGCTATGGAAATCCAAAATCATCATTACAGGACTTATTATAGGACTTCCTATCTATTTTTTTTCAGTTTTAATTGAGAAAACCTTAAGTCAAACACCTAAGACATGACTTAAGAGACTGACTTAGGACATGGCACTTTCCACTTGACAAACAGCCTAGCTGTAACTGTGCACTGACAAAAATAAAATAACTGTTTTATCAGGTTTTCCAACCCTTCTTTTAATACAACAATTAGCAAACAAATTAAAAATGTGAATAAAAACAGACATGGACAAGTACAAAAAAAATCTGTCTTTACTTCAGAGTTCAGTACCTTTTCCCTTCTCCACCAGGTGTGGGACTCACTGGTTCCACCAGGAGGCTCCAGAGCAGAGCAAGAGCACAGCACAAATACCAGTACAAAAATGAAAAAAGGAAGAGAGAGCTGAGAGAGCAAGAACAGAAAGGCAACTTGGACATTGAATAAAGAAAAAAACAAGGAGAGAGAGAAGGTAGAATAGTTATAAACACCTTATACCGAGACAGAAGTGTGAAAAACGGGTATTTTTCGCTCTTAAGTTATTTGGTCTACTTCAAGGCCTCTTGCAATGCAGAGGCCAGATATAAACATAAACAGATCAGTTACTGCATTGGTTCACATGCAACCCCCCCCGCCCTCCCCACTTTTTTTCTTCTTTTTTTTGTAAAAAAAAAAAAAAGGACTATGCACATCTGATATGACATGATGTCACTACTTGCTATGCCAACACCATCCAAAAAGCACTGATTTCACAATTCATGTGTACTGCAGAGATTAAAAAGAAAACGGCTGACTCAAATGTACTGTATAAAAACCAAAAACGTCATACTGTACACAACCAAGACACATATGTTCAACTTGTTATTTTGTTCATTGGTTAACTCTCGGGCATGATGGCTGCCGATGGGAGTTTTCCCCACAGAACGGTTTGTCCTGATATTTACAACTATTTTGGTGGTAAAATCCTCTCTGTGAGGCGCGGGTGAAATCTCGGCACGGGTTCTCCCTTTGGATTAATCAGCTCTGGGCACAAAGAGACAGAAGTACAGGGTCAGGAGTGTCTGAATGTGTGTACTCGAGTGACCGTGTTCATGTACGAGTATGTGCAGTAGCAGGAACTTAACAAAAAAGCAACCAAAAAAACCTCCACAACATGCTTGACATGTTACACTGCAATAAACGGATGTCATTTTCCACTTTCTTTCACTTGATGACAGTAAAAAGGCCAGAAGTATGGCATGGTGTCGCCAGATTACAGCATTTTAACGGCAAATAACAAAATCTGAGTCCCCGAGTCCCTTTTAGATTTGATCTTTTTTCCTCATATTTCATTTGACATTTTGTGTTGCTTTGTGCCTCCTTTAATTCGAAATAAGGAGTGGGTGATATAACGATTTCATCACTGTCACCTGTGTCACGATTTATGTTTTAGCAATATAAAATACTTTAATGGACCCCACACACACCCACTCAACTGGGGTGACGGCCACTAACTTCCAGTTTCTTCACTTGGCTGCCATTGTTGCAATGGTTAAAGCCCTCCTCTGCTGGGTATATGCGAGTTACTGTTGATAAACAAACATATGCTGTCAAAACGCCTCATCATAGTCATTCTCTTACTTCTGAGAGGGATTCGTGTCACATAGACCAATTGCTCAAAACGATGGGGAAGGTTACTCGTTCCAAAACACCCGTACCTCATTTTCATTCCCATTCAAAACTTAAAAAACATCTTTTTTTTCCACTTTGACCTCTATGATATGTCCCCTTACATTGTTAATAGAGTGAAAAGAGGTAGAACCATGTTTTGATTGGAGTATCCCCTTTATTTTTTTAATACTGTGATATAATGGCGCCACTGTGAAACAGAAAAAAATGCTACGAAAATATCGCCCACCCCTCATTGAAGCTACGACAACCACCAAAAAATGATCCTGGGACTGAGCCGATGGGGGAATATCTCATAATTACTATCTTCAAACTTATCTTTCTGTGTATGTGTGTGTGTGTGTGTTTAAAATATCTTGTGTGGCAGATCGATCACAGTCGGTCAGTGCTGGAGCCTCCAATGCCAGTCAGTCACAAAGTGTGTGAGGTAGTGTGTTGGTGTCAGTGCTTTGCTGGTTGGCAGGCTAGATGTCGGAAGGACTGTGTAGTTTCAACATTCATCATGATTTGACTCCTTAAGGGGGAGAGGAAAAAAAAGCATTTGCCTAGAGCCACTCAAAGTGCTATATATAAGCATGACCGTCGATGAGTGTGCCTCTGTGTAGTGTACGTGTAAAGGGCTCGTCAGAGAGAGAGTTGGGCAAGTAGCTGACATGACACACCAGTCTTACAATTTGAAATCAGAGCAAAGAACGTCTTTTTTGTTTTTTTTTTTCTTCCCGGTCCTTATGTGTGGCACCCGGACGCCGCTCGTCTGCCGCCCCGCCGCCTCAGCTCTCGTTAGCTGCCACAAGCTGGCCTAATCCCTGGCGCACGAACACGGCCTGGATGTCCTTGGTCTTGATGCAGAAGTCACAGGCCCACACGGCGGCGCTCTCTCGAGTCAGCAGCCCGTAGGCCGGCTCCGTCAGGCCCGTGCAGTCGCGGTGGAACCAGCGCTGGCACGACGCCTCGCACAGGATGGCGTCCTGGTCGTCGTGCACCTCCGCCATGCACAGGCCGCACGGGAACACCATCCCGGGGCCGCCCAGCTTCCCGGGGCCGGAGCCGGGCCCGGCGGAGGGGGCGGCGGGGCCGGGCGGCAGGGGAGACTGGGTGTTGGGGGTGGACGTGGAGTTAGACGGGGGGTTGGGGTTGCTGCCGGGAGTGTTGCCGCCGTTGTTGTTGGTCATGCTGTTCTGACCCGAGTTGGAGGCTGCGTTTGGCATGGGGCCGCCGCCACCGGGGGTGCTGTTCTGCTGGTTGTAGGGGGTGGAGCCGGGGGCCGAGTTAGGTGGAGTGGACTGCTGCTGCTGCTGCTGCTGCTGCTGTTGTTGCTGCTGCTGCTGCTGCTGCTGCTGAGAAGAGTTGTTAGAGTTGGGGGTGTTTGTGTTGCTGGGGGGCTGCAGCTGACTGGGTGGTGCGTGCTGCGGCTGCCCCGATCCATTCAGGGGCCCGGTGGGGGAGGAGTTGGGGTTGGCCTGGGGAGGTGCAGAGGGAGGCTGACCGGGCGTGTTGGCGTTAGGTTGCTGGACGTCAGGGTGTCCGGGGAAGCCTCCGCCTGGTTGTGGGGGCCCAGAGTTGGGAGGGGGGCCCGGAGTGGCGTTACTAGGTGGGGGGCCGTTGGGATTTAGGCTAAGCTGCTGCTGTTGCTGCTGCTGTTGCTGTTGTTGTTGTTGTTGTTGTTGTTGCTGCTGCTGCTGCTGCTGCTGCTGCTGCTGCTGCTGTTGCTGCTGCTGCTGCTGCTGAGGGCCGGGCGGGGCCCCTCCTCCGAAGTTCTTCCCGTCGTCGTTGCCAGGTCCGGGCGGGCTGGGGCCCGGGTAGGGGCCGTCCTGTGAGGGGGGGAACTGTCCTTGCGGGGGCATACCTGGCAAGCCTCCCACCATGTTGCCACCGGGCCCTCCACCCATACCACCCATCATGTTCATCCCAGGACCCATGCCACCTCCCATTGGAGGCAGGGGCCCATGCGGGGGCCCTCGAGGGCCTCCGCCTCCAGGTAATGGAGGGCTGTTGAATGGGTGTCCACCCTGTCCGTGCTGCTGCTGTGGGGGCATGCTGAACCGAGGGTGGGGCGGACCGCCTCCTCCAGGCCCCCCCATCCCTCCTGGAGACAGCATGGGATTGAAACCGGGCCCCGGGTGCATGGGTGGACTGAAGTTTGGCGGCATGTTGAACTGAGAGGGGCCCCCAGGGGGGAATCCACCGCCTCCTCCGCCTCCCCCACTCCCTCCACCCCCACCACCGCCAAAGCCAGGCATCCCTCCAAAGCCGAGCTGGTGGTGCGGCCCGGCATTGGACGGGGCGCCGAACGGGGGTCTCCGACCAGGCTGGCCGCCGCCTGGTCCTCCAGGACCGCCCATGAAGCCCATGCCCCCGCCCATTCTACCTCCACCTCCATACCCACCTCCTCCTCCGCCTGCACCCGGGCTGGGGAGAAACGGAGCGCTGCCAGGTCCACCTGCCCCACTGGGCCGCGATGGGGGTCCAAAGTCATCGTCAAAGGGGTTGGAAGCGACCAGGTGGTCCACCATGGGAGTAGGCGGGGGCGCAAACTCGGTGAGGTGGGAGAACCCTGGCGCCTGAAACAAAGAAAAACATTCAGTGTCTATGTTGTTCTTGAGAGATGGTGGTTGAGCTTTAAGCAATGTCCCTCAATAACAGGAAGGTCCCTGTTTCAAATCTGACCCGAGGGTCTTTCCGTATGGTTCTGATATGTTTTCCCCATGTCTGGGTTTTCTACTGGTACACTGGCATGTTCAGGCTGATTAGAGATGGGACAGTGACAATGAAATGTGTACATCTTGCAATGGACTGGTGACCTGTCTACAGTGTAACCCTGTCTCCTCTGCCTCCCTATAAAACCTACACACACACAAAATTACCACAAGGTCTGACTGGGATGCAACATCGGCATCATATTGTTGTGAGACAGCCTCGAACCTTATACATAACCCTGCTCGACACGACTCCACAGCTTGTTGGGTAACTATGAGGTGGACAGATAAGAGTGTCCACAGACACCTGGATGTATTTCTCTAGTTTCTGCTTTCTACTTTCCCCTCCTCTTTTTCTCCTTCCAACCCGCCTGGCTTAGACAGGTAACTGCCCTCCCTAAGCTTGGCTCTGCTCTGGGTTTACGACTGTTAAAAGATTGTCTCCTTTCTAGTGCTGCTTACAGTTTTGTACAGCAAAAAAAAGTCTCTAAAAGAGATAAAGACACTAAATTTGAGAAAATAATTAATAATTGCACTTGACAAGATTTCTTGAAATAAAGAGGTGAGGAGGTTGATTTAGGATTATACTGAAAAGATGCACTCTTAAAAAAGAAAATTACTCTCAAAACAAGACAAATTATCCAACACTACGATTTCTTTATAATCTTAAGAGAACCAAATAATTTGCAGAGTGTTCTTATGTGGGATTTGTTCATATGCGTTTTAAATGGTGTCAGAAAACACACAAACACAAGTCATCAGAATCCAGCAGTATATTACCTGGGTGGTGGATTTCCGTGCTTTCTTCTTCTCCGGGCTCTTCATCTGTGAAGCTGAAATAGTAAAATATAGAGGGAAAGGGGGGGGGGGTGTAAAAGTTAGCCAAAACAACCTTGTGTCTCGCAATAGCGGTCCACCACCAATCAAGCAGCAGCAGCAGCATCACATTTGGATCGGCCAATACCCCTTAGTGACAGAGTGGAGCAGCTTTAGACCTAGGGCCTCTTTCTCAAGTCCAACAGGTTGGGATGGATTCAATGATGGGACATAGACTGGCATGAGGACAAGATGCTGAACATCCAGGCGTTTCATCATCATCATCACCAAGGTTATGAAGCCTTGAATCGCATGTGACCCAGGCGAGAGAGGAGGGGGAGGAAGAGAGGCCGCAAACAGAGGCAAGAAGGTCAATGAGGGAGACAGGAGAAGGGACGAGGACATGAGGACGAGGAAAAACGGAGTTGGAAGAACACTGATAAGCAAAGATAAGACATGAAGACCCTCCATCCACAGGATCCACACTGTGGGGGAAGCAGCCACCACCGGAGACAGTCGTGAAGTTTAACAATATGGGGAGGCGAGAAGGGATTTGCTAGACAGCACCAGTGCAGCCCATTTGCAGCGCAGTAATGGATGATTTCCGATCTGATTGGAGGAGGTGGGGGGAGATGGGTGAAATTAATTCCTACCTTTGCGTTTTCCTTGTCCCGCCAGTAGTCTCCCCGATTCGGCAGCCATTTATCTAATATGACTGTCGGTGAAGTGGCATATCACCGTGCATATGCAAGAAAAAAAAAGTTAAAAATGACGACGTCTTGAAGGCTATAGGGAGCCGAATAGGTGGAGTCTGCCTTCAGGTCATGTCAATAAAACCTCAAATCGCAGATGTGTAACTAAGAAAACGTGTCAGATCGGCCCAGGTCTGCAAAACTCCGTTTTTTTAATTATTATTTTCCAAGCTGCAAATCTCTCGTTATCTGTCACGCCAGGATTTGGTCACCCAGTGATAAATAAAACGTCAGAAACTGGTTTGTGTTTATTACCATTATTTTTTCATAAAAAACCACAAGTTGCTGCAAGCCAGTTTCTGCAAGCTGAGCTGAAACTGGTTGTTTGCTAGCTGGCTCCTTCAAAACGCCAGTGCAAACAAAGTTTTTTTGTCCTTTTTTTCAAAAGAGAGCACCCCACCTCCCTCTCTCCCTCCCTGTCTCTCACTCTCTAAAGAAATGATCACTTACAGATGTGAAGCACACAAGTCGTAGCTAAGCTAAACTAGGCTAAGCTAGGCTAGGCTAGCCACGTTACCCAATGTGGCTGGCTAGCAGCGTTCAGATCTCACCCCAGTCAACCACAGCGTTACCCCTTCTACATCCATTTCGTTGATGTTGACATGTGCATTCAATCTCACGCAGTACAACATGTACACGATAAGGCAACCGAGCATGTCTGGAAAACTGTTGTTTACTATGCTAACGTTAGCTTGCTAGCTAAGGTTAGCATTGCCACTGCAGATCGCTAAGCCATCTTGGGGGGAAGCAAACTGTACCCTTTCTCCGTTGCGTGCTCTGCTGTCCTTTAAATTGAAACTCGCTGGTGTGTCATTGCCAGCAAACCAGTCCTCACTCGGTGTATGCTTGTTGATCCACCATTTCAGCTATAATTCATTCAAAAACGCAAATTTCGCCATAATTATCATGGCCTTCTATCGCCACCGGACAAAGAGGAACAGGCAGGAGTATCAAGCACCACGGACGGTTACAAGTCAGCGCTAAAATGGGGGTGTGGTAAAGTATACTTTATCGCTATTTCAGGCATTTCCTCACACACCAACTTTAAATTACACTATATCGCACATTATTTTCTCTATAATCACATTAAAGTAACAAAATACCCATACCTGTCTTATTACAGTATTTAACTTAGATCACAAAAATACTGCCACACCTTCATGGAGGATATGTGGATCAGCTCAGAACGGACCATTTCCCAAAGATACCCTGCACAATTAAACAAGGGGTGGACATTAATTAGACACCCAATTAAGCTCATTACCAAGTGTCATTATGATTAATATTGAATTAATATACAACATCAAAATATTAATATAACTGTCCACTTCAATCTGGGAAAACTCTCACATAGAGTGATGTTGACTGCTGTGCGTGCACTGATGCTCCTGGTATTCATGTGTCAGTGCCATTTTATTTGCATACTTCAGGAAGTCTACATTCTGTGTTCTTATCCATAACCATTTTGATTTTTATGTATTTTTACCAAATGCTTTTCTGCATTACAACCAACCAACCAACCAATCAATCAACCAATCAATCAATCACAGCTGCATTATTTCATTCCAAAACTAATGAATAATAAAGACAGACAGAAACTTAGATGATCCTTTAGGAGATTGAAAGTTGAAAAAAGGCAGTGCAAAGCTCAAACGTTGTCATCATGGATAAATGTAATCATGGTATGATTATGATAAGAATCGGTTGCAGTAGCACATACAGAGAACCAGATTAGTGTGTTGAACCAGATTAGTGAACTCAAAGTTCACCGCGTTGTCCACAATTAAAAGCTTATCACCGCCCACACGTCCTGCCTCCCCCTCTTAACTTCAGATACCCCCTCCCCTCTTTACTCAGTCAGGACTCTCATTGCCACGCTGCAAGGCTGTGTGTAAATAAGCCTCTCTGGGAATGGGACCACAAATCAGAAGCAAGAAGAACTTTGCTTTCTTTCGGATCTTCCCACTCAGAAGACATCTCTTCATCCAACGGGAATGAACTTTTTCCTCTGAGCAAAAAGAAAACGAAGGAGCAGGTGTAAAGGGAAAAAAAAATCACAAATGGGATAACGTTGAGGTATTTGTTTCTTCCCTCTTTTTTCAGTTGAATGTTTAACAATAGGGACTTTTTAAAGCATTTATGACATGCTTTAAAAGTGAGGTGTGGAGGTGCCTTGAATAAAGCAGCGGAAGTCTTTTGTTAGAGAGGCTGTGGTGATTTCTAAAGGTGCGTCTCTGGGGCCCCTGGTGTATGGAGCTCAGAGGTGTGGGAGCAGACACGCAGCTTTCTTGGTTTACATCCGAGGCACGATGGCTAAGTGGTTCAAGGAGTTCCCCATCAACCTGAAGAACGGTACCGACAGGATCCGCTCAACCTCCGAGTCGGGCTCTCAACCCAGGACCAACAAAACTTTGAGCCCCAAAGGAGGAGTTGGAGGAGGTGGTGGTGGTGGTGGAGGAGGAGGCGGAGGTGTCGGGTCTCTTCTGTCCGGGAGGAACCGCAAGAACTCGGCCACAGAGCTCAGCAGGAGCGGTGCAGGGTCTCCCAAGGATGGGAAGGTGTGGGACAACCTGCTGTCCGGGAAGAGCCGCAAGAACTCCAAAGCTGAGCCGGTGTTTGAGGAGCAGCAGCAGCACAGACCTCTGAAGAGCTCCCTGTCCGCAAACGCCTACATCAGCCGCCTGATCCGAGTGGACAAACAGGACAAAACCCCAAACTTCAACAGCAGCTCCATCACCAACAACCCAGTGGTACCTGAACCCGAGAGACCGGCCCAGAGCAGGACAGACGCTGTGAGTAACACCAGTGCTCCGTTTTTACATCCCCGGTGGAGGCTTATTAAACATTATCAAACTGTTATTATAAGTTCACGATTAAGTTTGATTCATTTCAAGGAACTTTCTCCCTGGCCCCAGAAACTAAACAATACCCTTGAGGGGCAGCAATAAATCAATGCAGGAGTTCAAATACAGTTCATAGGGCATTAATTGGGGAGGAAAAACTTCCAGACTAGCAGTTGACAGTTGTGATACATCTGTCTGTCTATCTGTCTATCTATCTAGGGAATATTTACAAGATGTAATATTTGCAGAGTGATAGTAAGTAATTATTGCACAATTGCGAAATTATTGTACATAAAATATGTGTATTGAAAAAAAAGTTACAGAATATGAGTGAGAGGCAACTTCAGTTGTGAGAGCATAGTGCTTGAATTATGACAGCATGCATGCTGTAATAGTACAGTGCTAGTACAAGATAGAATTACACTTATACACATAGCTTGCATGTTTATGATAAACATTACTCTACTGAGTAGTGTATGTCACTAAATCATTATTCAGGTTAATGTTCAATGAAACATCAGGGGTGGGCCTAGCTACTGTAAGTACACTTATAGTGTGAGTTTGTCCATTCTCTCCTTCATACTGCATTGTAGTGGCCCATATTGCACTTTGTGCTCGATAAGTTTGTTTCATTTGACAGCTGGAGTTGGTTACAGAGTCGGATAAGATCTATTGATGTAGGATATAATCAACAAATGCATTATGATGCATTTGTTGATTATAAGATATGTGGAAGTTCATCCAGACTTTGGAAGTGTCTTTAAGTGCAGCATTAGTGATGCTTGCACAGTGATATATCAATAATTAAAAAGAGAACATTAAAACATTTGTATTATTCAGCATGGAACAGTCGAACACATTTTCTGTACATATACAGTTTTAATTCAATGTGTTTGTGTTTAAAGTGAAGAACAATTTTGCATACATCAGTATGAGCAAGTTTGTATAAAGTAAAAGTAAAAGATCTGAGCAATTTCCCCACCACTTGGAACTATATATCCAATATAACTCATATTTTTACTTTTGCTAATTTATTTTTAATTGTTACTGAGTGATATTTCTGGAAACAATCAAATCAGAGTTGTTGTTCTTTTATCTAGTTATGATACTATTATGAAGTAAACCAGTACAGATTTATGAGTGAAATTTAACAGAATGAATCTGATCTGTGGCAGCCCTACGCCCTCAGCTCAAAAATAACATGAGGTGTCATCAATACTGTTGACAATGAAGTAGCAATGACCCTGTCCAAGCTCTGAAAATTGATATTATTGTTTCAGTTCCAGTTTCCACTATGCCCATTGTGTCCACTCCTCCCAGTATGTCTTTCTATCTCTCTTTCTCTTCCTCTCCACCCCTCGGCCTCACACCCACCTTCCTCGCCTCGAATACAAAGCTGTGGTCAGACGTGAGGCCTTACCTTCCTCTCCTGTGTGTAATCTGGCTCGCTGTTCCTCTTCTCTCACCCTCCCCCCTCCCCTCCCCTCCCCTCCCCTCCCTCCACCTCGTCCCTCTCTTTCACCAGATTCAGGCCCCCCGGTGAAGGCTATCATGTTATAAAAAGCATCGTGTTATTTGACACTCAGGCGCTAACCCAAGCCCCCTCCAGCTTGGCTTTGAAAAAAAAGGAGAGGGAGAGGGAGAGAGAGAGAGAGGAGTCAGGGATATTGATAGTGAAGAGATGGTGAGAAGACAGATAAAAGAGGGGAGGAATAAAAAAGGTGTTTTATATTTCAGAAAGGGCATAAATCCCCTTTCTTAATGTCACATTCACATTCTCAGACGTCACTTGATTGACCATGTTGCACAGTATCACACAGCATATTTCCCTGTTAGTTTGTGTTAATGTAAGCTTATTTCCACAGGTGTTGAAAGCGTAATGTAATAATAAAAAAAACCAAACTATTTTGGTCCACATCTGTTCCTCAGCAATCCTCTGCTGCTTTATTTAAACACCAACCAACGCCAACATTTCCTTGGCAAGGGAACACTACTGGAAGTGATTAGAGAAAGAGACAACCTCATTTTACGGCCGTCCATTGTCTCTTGGCCCGTGTCTTGAAAAAATAAACAAGAACTTATACGACGCTGATAAGAGGACGACCAGAAGGTCGAGCGCGACTGCGGGAGAAGAGCAGGGGTGCTGAAGAGAGAGAGATACAGGTGTCACAAATTCCTTTAGTGAAATTAGATCTGAAATAATTCCTCTCGTAGACAGTTTAATAGGCAAAAAAAGCCAAGGTTAGGCAGGGATCCTTCTTCCCAAGTGGGAGAATTCACTGCTCTCCCTAGCTTTGTGTATTAGTAAGTTGTGTTTCAGTTGTTTCAAACTTTTGTAAATAAGGCATTTGCAGACAGTTAAGTGATGAATTCAATAAAAACAGGGGAAAAAACTCTACATAAATGAGTTGAAATAAATTAAATTCTAAAAATAGAAAACAAGAAGACATTGAGGTGATGATAATTGTATTAACATGGATAATGTTACAGTACTTTTCCATGCCAAATATTTGATCCTAAGAGAAACTTAATCCATCCTTTATTGTATTCAAATAAGAAATACTGTTTTTCCCTTTGAGAGACATTCAGTAGAAGCTGGATGATTCAGCCCTCCATTTAATCCCCTTTTATAAATGTAAAATCAGGCTTAAAAATGTCGATTTTCTGGTTTTTGTTTTGTTTTCCAGACCCAGCTGATCATCCTCGAGGACTATGCAGATCCCTTCGATGCCCAGAAGACGAGAGAGCAGAGGGAGGCGGAGAGGGTGGGGGAGAACGACGGCTACATGGAGCCCTACGACGCCCAGCAGATGATCACTGGTGAGACTTTGCGTCTCTCGTGATATTTCATTCAGCTTTTTTGTGAATCTCCGCAGCCTCTCTTTGAATGACGGGATTCCCGTTTCCAGTGCGTCCGGCCTGGGAATATGAACCCGCTCCCCCGGTGCTCCCTGCACCCCGTGGGGTGACCATGGCAACTGCGCTGCCTTCGGACAATGGGTGCAGTTTCCTGCTCCCGCTTCCTCTTTCCTGTCTCTGTTTCCTGGTGCTATTCTCTCAAAAGGAAGTTGACCCTCAGAGCCCAACCCCTCCCCCCTTCTACCCCGCCGTCACCTCTCCTCGGACGCAGCTCGGCGTAACCCCCTATATGGACCTGTCTGACTGTTTGTCAAAACTTCCCAGCATTTAGGAAGCTTGGCGGTCCGTCGGCCAATCACATGCTCCCCTGACCTTTCATTCCATCACTCCATTGTTTTAGCTAAAAGGGTTACACAATAGCCCGCTGCGAACGCGAACATGCTTTATTGCGGAACTCTCTAGTAGGTTTAGCTTCAATCAGTGCCCCCCCCCCATGCCCCTCCCCCACGTGCTACTTCCAGGCCTCCTTGGAGGAGTCTGCGGAGGATGCGATGATGTGACTGAGTCAGTTTACGAGGCTTAAATCATCCCGAGGAAGCAAACAGGAGTTTGGTGTCACCGTGACTCAACAGGCAAGGCTGTGAGAGTCAGGCAGGATCATTATTCACACTCAGGACGGCAGCTGGCATCAGCCACCAGGAGCAGGCAGGATATGTAAGGGAAGGGGGGGGGGCGGGGTATCTGTCTCTTCTGATCTCTGTCCTGGAATGCAAACAGAAGGACAACTGATTAGAAATGGATTTAATGAAATCAGGACAACAAGACTCAAGTTTGACAAAGAAAAAACATAACTCATACCGTACCATAAATACCATAACTCCAACCATTCATTTCTGAAGGTTTTAATTAAAATCTGTTTGGGAAATCAAAACGTACCAGTCTTTAAAATCAGTATCAACATCAATTGCTGACAAGAGACTTTTAATAAAAGGTTTAAAATGGTTGGATGTGGGATGAATACTTTTAATACTGTTCAACAAATTTACTCATGTTTTATGTATTGATTATAAGCCATTAAACAGAGGACGCCTGGGCAGTCAGTGCGATTCGGTTCACTAATTCACTAATATCTTGAAATAAATTGTTTTTGATCCTATTTACAGATATTCAAGAAACATGACAAAACAAAACAAAAAAAATCAGGCACTTGTTACACCCTTGTAACAGGAAAGACCTGGGTTCAATTCCCAGATCAGACTGAGGTCCTTTCTGAGTTGAATTTGCATGTTTTCTCTGGGTTTTTTTTCTCTGGTGTCCAAATCTATGCATTTTTAGGTTGATGGGAGACTCTGAAATGTGAAATCTGAAAAGTGTGAATGGGAGAGTGAATGGTGTGTGTATGTGTGTGACGGACTGGTGAACTGTTCGGGGTGTATTTCCTGACTTCGTCCTATGTGGAATAGGCCTCAGCAGATCCGTGACACCCTTTGGAGATAATGCAGAAAGAGAAATGGATGGATGGATGGAAACACATTAGATGGAGTCATTATAAGTTGTTTTCCATATATGTGACCATATGCTTTACCAACCACCACTACTTTAACTTTTTGCTGTTGTGGTTACTGATATCGATCCGATCTAATCATTAACTTTGTTTTCTGCTCACTAGAGATCAGACGTCGAGGCTCCAAGGACCTGCTGAAGGTGTGCGTGCTGACGGAGGTGGGGGAGGCCGTGGTGGAGGAGGGCCAGCCCGCGCCTCTACAGATTTACGACGTGCCGTACGAGGGAGGCGGGGATGGCGACAAAGTGGCGCTGACGCGTCCCGAGCTGGACCCTCGCCCCTCCGGAGAGTACGAGCTGCCCTGGGAGTGGAAGAAGGAGCACATTGTCAGGACCCTGTCAGGTATGATCGCACCACATACGTCTGGCGTCTGCCACGTCTGAGAGCGACCTCGGCATCAGAGGCTTCGTGAAGCAAAAGTCAGGAAAAGTTTTTACCTCGGTGATCGCTGCGCCCTGCATTTTAAAATGTCCCGATGCTTCCTCCAATAACAACACTTTAAACTCTACCGTGTTGCCTTGAGGCATCAGAGCCACAGCCTCTAGCAACATACTCTAGTCTAAATAAACGGAAACAACAACAACTTAACTAGTTAATGCTGTCTCAGGACAGGGGAACTGAAGTAGCATCCAGCCATTATTTTACCTGCTTTGTATTGTAATGGTGTCTTGGGGGTCTGCTGGGCTATACGCCTTGGGCTAGTCAACACACATTTGATGTGCCAGTTAGCCAGTTGAAAGTCCCCAGTCAGCATAAACATGCAATACTAAGCACTTACCTGCTACAGTATGTGGCCAAATGCAAAAAGAAGCTGAGACTTTATAAGACTTTATAAGATTAGTTTTTCAATGAGGTTTCAATAAGTTTTCAGTGCTGATTTATTTTTCCGGCATAAAAATATCAAATATGTAAATTTATCAGCCTTGGTATGAATAATGTCATTTGCCAAACTTGAACTTATGAAAATCAACTTAAATAAAAAAAAACCTTCAACTTAAAAAACTAAACAGTTTTTTAATACTGTCATAGCATCCCTCACAAATATTTTTTTCTCATTGATCTCACATGATTAAAGCGCTGCAGACTTCTGGCTGCTCCATATTAGACTGGTTGCTATCCAGTCGCATGTAAATAATACAGCTCCTGCCCTGCCTCTCCTCTGCCTCGGATCAATATGAAGTAGATTTGCTCTGAGAACAACTCGCCTGCACTCACATTTATATTTCATTTGCAGCATAGACTAGCAGCATACTGAAAAACATCTTGCATGAATCATCAAACTGCCGCCTCCCCGCTCCATATTTACCGGAGGCTCTGGCACCCGGTTCCAAACTCGGGCACAGTTGTTTCTTTACTTAAACTCCCGTCCTCTCGCGTCACTTTGTCTCTCCCCACATCCAGCGCAGTTTGACAGCCCTGAGCGAGCCGCCAAAGATGAGACGCCTCACCCCACGCTCACCCGGCAGCCACAGCATCCGGCGACACAGGCGCAGCAGCAGCAGCAGCATCAGCATCTGAGGCAGAGGAGCTGGCCCCAGAAGATGCGGAGATCCTCGCCCCCGACCCTGTCCCCGTCCTCCACCCCTGGCAGCTGCCCCGACGGCGAGGCCCGCTGCGTTGACCCCTCGCTCCCCCTGGAAAAACAGAGGTGAGGGGGCAAAATGTGTCCATGCTTTTAAAGGAAACGTACTTTGAAAAAAAAAAACACTTTTACTTTGGCTTTGTTCAATCACAACAGTCTATTCTTATTCATCACATTCATGTTCATGTATATGATTTCGTATTTGGCAATACAAGGGAAAAAAAACTGGCAAATCAGAATGGAGATTGAATACGATGTTAAAATATGAGTATGACATTATTTGTGAACAATATAACTGCCTCCATTCAGATATGCAAGTGATTGAAGACACACAACTGTGAGGCAGCAGTTTGGTGAAGTTTCTGTTCAAATGTCAGTGTATGATCTCCTGCTTCCTCCGATTCTGGCCCAAACTTATAAGACTGGATGCATATCACTCCAGTTAGCAGCCTAGTTTGTTTCCAAAAAAAGTTTCTATGCTACGTTGTTTAGCAAGGAGAAGTGTGTCCCATCATCATTCGTGCGCATGTCAGTGGAAAGCTGGCCTGTGGTTGCCAGATAGACATGAAATGGATCTGTCCTGAAATGACCTGTCGTATTTTTCTCATTTTTAAAGGGCTTGTAAAAAAAGCATGTGAAGCATTTCTGATTAAACCAGGGTCCCATAGCTTCTATGTTGACGCCAGACAACAAAGAGAAATGCCTCGTTAAACTGTTCGAGGTCCCCTTTAATTGATGGCATTTCCCTGCAGACAAACAAAACTTTTAATACTGTAATCTCCAAAATATTTGAACTGGAACCCAAATCTAATGTGTCAGAACGTGTTTGCATGTGTTCCTCATTCTGCAACAATCCTCACCCCAGAATTTTAACACGCTTCAGTGTTACGTAAGTGTAACGCACCCCTTCCATTGGGTTTTTGTATGAAATGGGTCCCAGAGTTGATCAGTAGCAGATGAAACCTGACCCCCCCTCCCCTTCTCCCCCCTCCCTGTGCCTCAGCTGGTACCATGGCTGTGTGAGCCGTCAGGAGGCAGAGCTGCAGCTGCAGTCGTGCCGGGAGGCCAGCTTCCTGGTCAGGAACAGCGAGTCTGACAGCAGCAAGTACTCCATCGCCCTCAAGTGAGTGTAACCTGGAAATGCACCTGTCTTGTCCTCGAGGGTGGAGTGGTGAGAGAGGGAGGGTTGGAAATGAGTTCAATCCCAACAGGGACAAGGCTGTCGCACTTGATATTTTTAAGTTAAATTCACCATTTTGCCTTTGTCTCGATAATGTCTACAAAGGACCTTGATGTGACTGTGTTTTAGGAGATTATGCAGCATTTGATTAGAATGAAAGTTAACAATTTGTGTGTCTGGAGTAAAAACCAAATTGTTTGTTTTGAGTAAAACATAAAAACGTAAAGTCATGTAATGAAGCTCAGTTCACGCTCATATTCACCAAAACAAGTTAGTATTGATGCCACAGTTTAGGCTGATAACACCATATATTTATACGAGCTGAAACAAGGCTTTGGATGGTGGATAAGATAAGATAAGATGGGATAAGATAATGCTTTCTTGCCTCCACAGTAGAGAAATGGCATAGTTGGAGCAACAGAACAAAACAATGAATAAGTGCGCAAACACTGAGATTATTAGTAGAATGGTAGAATATGACAGTGGAGCACAGCTGACATGACACATATGATGAAATGTAAAAGGCGTTGTGTGTGTGTGACTCAGGACGAGCCAAGGCTGCGTTCACATCATCGTGGCCCAGACCAAAGAGAACGGCTACACCCTGGACCAGAGCAGCTGTGTGTTCCCCAGCATCCCGGAGGTGGTGCACCACTACTGCACCCAGCGTCTGCCCTTCAACGGTGCCGAGCACATGACCCTGCTGCACCCGGTGCCTCGCATCCACTGACCCCCCCCCCACCCCCTCCCATCTACCTTTATAATATATGGATCAAGCTCATCTCTGGGCAGGCACTGGACAGATTGCTAACATAGAAAAAAATAAAACCTGACCTCTGATCGCTGTGTACTCCTCCCTCCCTGCACGACCCAGCTGGACGGCCGTACTTATGTCGTGTTGTATTTTTTTCCAGTTTGACCCTCTGACAATACTTGCAGCTCGCTTTGTCTGCAAATCCCAGTCGCAGCTCCGGTTTCTTCCTTTCTTCGTTGAACTTTGATGTGCAGCTGATGCAAAACATCTCTGCTGCTGTTTTGCATGGAAACCGGGGAGAAAGCGCGGAGCAGACGATGAGGCACTTTTAAGAACTTAATGGGATCTGACTGTCGGTTTGTGACTCATGTACGCTCGACACCACACGATGTAGCTCTATTGTATGCCACACTTTTGTTACTGTACTTTGTGTAATTCACTACGAGGAGGAAGTATGGAGCGAAACACTTTGTGTGTCTCTTTGTCCCTCTGGTGGCTGTGCTGGTACACTGCACCATCCGATGCCTGCACAAAGAGTTTCCTTCTTTTCTCCAAATTGATGGTTGGGTGGAAAAATTCATGCATAGAGCATATAATTTGCCTGATCAAGATATGGGCAGAGACCATCTATTTTATGTTTATGCTCCAGCATATTTATATTATATGGTTCTAATTCTTGTAAGACGCCTGTAACCACTATCCCTTGAGGATTTCCTTTTTTTTTACTGTGAATGAGGGCGTTGTTTCTCCTGGATTATCTGCACTGTGAAGAGTGAGTGATTCACCCTGTTACAATGTGCTCGAAGGACCATTTATTTACAACAGCCGGTGGCGTTCATAACAAGAAATGAGGCCATGTGTCATGTCACACTTCCCGCCAAATGAGCCATTCATTTTGGCTAATATCGATACAATAAATTGTTGTGATTTGTGCAAGGAAAAAGGAAAACTGTTTAAAATAAAGCTCTAATGCAATCCATCAGGTCCACACACGGGGGAATAATTAAGTGAAAGAGTTTAACATTGTTCATTCTGACAGAGTGATGCTGTTCACGCTCAGATCTAATGTCTAGTAAGAGCTCCAGACTGATGTGAGAAGTGGTAACGATATCCCTTTCAGTGAGGTCTAATTCTTTGTGTTTACTCTAAATGTAACTCATCACTGGACATGCTCTGATGATACGCCAGTGAACACCCTGTTGATTACAATCATAAAATCCCACAACTGGGGAACATCATATCCAATGAAAATGGATGATGATGTATCAGATATACACATTTTCAACAGGATTTTACAGTGCAATAAGTAAAAAAAACATATCACTTCACTGTGATAGACAAACCTTTTCAAAATTTGCGGGTTTTCTGGCCAAAACAGAAATATTTTTGATATGACATCTGACAGCCTGCCACCGATTATATGTGTAGAGTAAATTGGGGCAGAAAACATATCAGATTGTTCCAGTGAAACTCAACATACCTCATCAAAGTCTGTAGAAAATAAGATACAAATGGGGATAAGAGTTAACTCAGACATATGTTAAAAATCAT
Source organism: Karalla daura (assembly GCA_029224185.1). Classification (NCBI taxonomy): domain Eukaryota; kingdom Metazoa; phylum Chordata; class Actinopteri; order Chaetodontiformes; family Leiognathidae; genus Karalla; species Karalla daura. Next base: position 15,021,849 of record CM055205.1, read on the forward strand.
TCAGAGAAGTCTGAGCTGCGATAGAGTCAGACATTAGCCAGGACGACAATAAAATATGGACTAACTGAGGTTAAATTTTGTCTTTCGGACGCCGGCCATTTCCACGTCTCCTCAGGAGATTTAAGGGAGGTCGGTCTGTAGCTTTTGGCAGAGCACTGAGGCTGAAGGAGACACACCTGCTATACATTTTTCACTCTTCTTCTTTTGACTCGCAGAGACATGCTGCTCAAAACCAATTACAATGAAAGATCCTGAATCTGAATGCTGCGGATCTTCTGCTAAGCCTCCCTCTGATCTCACAAACGTCCACAACATGAGGAGCAGAATGAGAAGCTGTTCGTGCCAGGGCCTCACGCTCTGAATGGGAACGATCAAAGCATCCGACGGTCCCCGTCGACCCCAGAGGAAGCAGACTGTTGGGAGGACGGAACGAGGGCATTTTGGGGCACAATGAATCTTTTAACTCCAGCGGCTTGGTTGTGGTTTCAGCGGTTTGGCAATCTGGTAATTTGTCTGGAAGATAAGTGCAGTGAAAAGCGATGGTGCCAGGTCAGAGTGTAAGGGTTTGGAGGAAAGGCATCATGGACAGATTGGGTTCAGGCCGAGGATCATGTTGAGGACAAACTTCTTATGTGGCTGTGTAAGGAGCACCCCCGGCTGCACGGCGGGGCATGTGTAGGTCCGAGGTAAACGCGGCGCTAAAAACAGACAAAGAGTAAGAGTCGTATCATTACACCTATGTCAAGGATGCTTAATGCGAAGAAAAAAAGAGCAATTGACACCGTCCGTCCATCCTTCCCTCCTTTTCTTACGTATCGCCCGGGCCCTCTCCTTTACCGTCCCCACTCGGCCGGTGTCATCCGACGCTGCCACCTGTCTGTCACCTGGGTCTCCTTGACTCGCGGGGAGGACACTATCACTGCTTGCCTCTGCCCGGGCGCCAGGAGTTTGCGTTTCAATTTATGAGAAGCAGACGACCCGCAGGTTAAATTTCATTATGTTAAAGCTGGGAGGTAAATTACAGCCTCCTCAATGAGGCGAGTCTTCTCACGGATAACTGCCGCTGCCCTCTGAAGCAGCTCGCCGGCTGCGGGTGTCTCATTAGACACTTTCTCCTGCCGTGATCGATGGATGGTAACTTTTCCAAATGAGGGATATGAACTGTGTCTCTGGAGTAGAGTGTGACCACACTATGCCTCGTGTCAGTACCACAACGGTGTAAACGTACCCATATCCGGCATTTAGTGCATGATAGAAAAACTACAGAGAAATATTCAAAAGTAATCCGCCTTACAGGTAAATTACCCCCTTGGTCGATGTATTATTCCTCCTAAAGTTATTAGATTTTTCAGCAGGCCTTTGCATCACTACGCGAGCAGCATTTCACAGCTGGAGCAGGTCAGGGTTAAGCTTCTTTTTCTTCACAACTTTACTTTGTTAAGTACTTAATCCTGTGGGTTTGGTGCCTCCAAAGGGTTGCGAAATAAATCTGAAGAGCTGTGAGACGATAAATGAGAAGAGGAAAAAAAAAATTTGTTTTCATATCGTTGTGAAATGTGGGACCGTCCGAACTCTAACAGTTTAGCAATTCTTCACAGGAACTGTCAAGGAACAGGCCCCTGACCGCTCATTTAAGTTTATTTTTTTAAGATAAAAATTGTAACTCAAGATGTGACATGATCGATGAGTTGCGTCACAACAGCAACAAGGACCTGGGTTTGATTCCTGGGTTGGACCGTAGGCCTTTTCGAGCGGACTTTGTTGCATGTTCTCCCAGTATCTTTGTAGGTTTTCTTTGGGTTTTTACTCTGGTTTCTCTCACAGTTGACTGGAAACTCAGTATTCAGGCCTACTGCACATTTGCCATGTTCAGATTCTGGAGTGTGTCCGTGTCATTTGTGGTTACAGTCCCAAGTGTCCAAAGTTGTAAACAAATGCCATACGTGGACCATCTGTTTTCTCATTGGTCGGAATTCATGTTCTCTGGATTACATATGAAGTCCAGCAAATGTGTCTGTTGCTATTTCCATATGTCCTAAACGATCCGATGTTTGGAGCTAAACTCTCCCTGTTTCGGTCCAACTGCTCCAACCAAGCCAGATCTGAAAGTGCCCTAAGCTGTGAGCGAATGAGAGTCGACAGACATTGAGAAACTGAGAGTGAATGGTTTGTGTTTTAGACTGGCCTGTGCCTTCACCCTTTGTGCACTGGAGGCACAGTTTAGGTATAGAGTTGGTTAAGAAAATGGATGGATGTAATTCAAGAAGTCGTCACAGCAGTCAGACAAATGAAGCGGAGTAAAACTGCATTTCCTCTTAGCGGATTAGATGTGGATTAGATAGTAGCATAAGATGGAAGGTGAACCAGGGATAGTGCTTGAGCAAATGTAATTAGTTAATTTCCACCACTGCCGGGTAAAGCAAAGCGTGTTCTTTATGAATTAGCCGTGCCAGGCCCTGGTAATTCATATGTCTCCTGACTCCACTCTGGCAGCCCAGTGCTGCCATAAGGTCCCTCCTCCGCTCTTCTGTCAAGATGGATTTCATGAACCTGAGGAAAGCGGCCCTTCTCAAATTCTATCCTGGAGGGAGCACGCTACACCTGGAAAGAAATTAATCATCACATAATATATAAACCTGAATGCCACCTATGCAACCGCATACTCCAATGGATAATTTCACCCGTCTCTGTCTCTCTCTCTCCCGTGTGCACGCCTCCTTACTCTCATGCGACCGCTGCGGCTTGCATGACAGCCTGACGTGATCTCTGGCCGTCTCCGCCTGATGGACGTGGTGCCTTGACATCTGGGTGTTGCTTGACCTGCTCCGCCGGTAACCGAAGTGTTCCTTATCGGACGCCTCAGGCCCGGTGCCAGTGTCACGGCCTGGCTTTGTGTTGCTCGTCTTCTTCTCCTCGCACGCGGGCGGCTCCTGCCACGTGTGATCCCTCAGCCGGGACGCCCGGGGCCCTTCAGGCCCAGTCGGCCCTCCCGGTAAGGTCAGGCGTGTTTTTAGATACTGCTTGCAGGATGTCCTCGAGCTATCGTTTGTCCCGGGGTGGTGGAGACGCCTGAGAATTAAGTAACTGTTCCAAAGCATAACTCATGGAGGATGTCTGTCGCACGCTAGCTCATGACTGAGACACCTCAATGACAAGTCAGCTTCATACCCCAGGCAAGGTTTCAGGTATATACTTTTTATGCTAATTACAGTGACCCAGTCACTTTTGTTAGACAGCTAAAAATACCAGTTGTTTTTCCAGATTTGGAATTAGTTCTATTACCTTACCTGCTTTATTCCAAAAGAGCAAAGGGAGAAGGCCGGGAAGACACCCTGGACAGGTCGCCATGCTTTGCATGTGTGCAGACACAAACCATTTGTCCTCACACTCACATCTAGGGGCAATTTAGAATCTCCAGGCGACCTGGACATGCATGTTTTTGGACTGCAGGGGAAAACTGGAGAAATCCCATGCATGTAAGGAAAGAACAATACAAACTCCACAGAGTTGATCCTATGACAGTGCTAACCACTCAGACCTATCCCCTGATTTGAAATACAGCTTTAAAGAGGGTGGAGGTTATAAAACCTTGATTTGGTTGAGGATTTAATGACCAAAGGTCCATTTCCCTTCTTCGCTTCTCTCGCTTACACATGCAAAGATGCATAAAGCAAAGACTGTAAAGTCTGAAAACCTAAATGTTAAGTTGAGTTTGTTTTTCTAAACCATAAACATTTTGGCATCAATAAAGTACAATTATCAATGCAGAGGACTTAGAGCTCAAGAATTGCTGTACATTTTGTACAGTTTTTTTGTACTGTATAAGTTTTTACTTGAAATTGAGTGCTTTCAAACCCGACTTTTCCCCTTGCCATTTCAAGTTGTTCCCTTCCTTTGAAACACATTTATTTTCCTGCTGTTGCCTGAAAAAACAACCAGTTGCAGGCTTTGCTTAGTGCCACTTGTCTTCTCCTCTCCCTTTCCCTTTTATTTTCATTCTCCCTCTCCGGTCCCACATAACAACAAGCTGGCATGTTTGGAGTGAGCAAGCAGGTAACCGAGGCTGCGAACAGCTTGTTTGTGTGTCCCTTCAAGCTACAACGGGGTCACCCGTCGTGCACCGTACTGTGTTTTGAATTGTTTACCTATCAGCGGGCCCGGCATGTCGAAGCTCAAGTATTCAAACCCTCCAATCGCGCAGCGCCTTCGGAGAACGCAGCAGGCCCAGGAATGAAAGCACCCAGGGAGAACCACGCCCACAGACCTGGAACCCGTCTCTTACTATTCCTGAAGGTAGGAATCTCATCGGGTCTCAAGCACAATTACACTCAGAGAGGCCTCAGAGGTTGCCCAGGATTTCTTCCCATGTCACACTTCAACACTGACCAGTGTGTGTGTGTGTGTGTGTGTACGTGCAGATGTGAGTTTCTCATGTTGGAAGGACATTAAATTATTTACACAATAAAATTCTGGGAAGTTGAAGTCTTGCCCCATAAAACCTCAGGGTTAAGAGAATGGTAAACGTCAGGGTCAGCAGTGATGGGAAGGGTAAGTCTCCAGGAAATGAATGTAAGTCAGTATGAAGTCCCCAAACGTGATGGAAACTCTGTGTGTGTGTGTTTGTGTGTGTGTGTGTGTGTGTGTGTGTGTGTTAGACACTGAGGGACAGTAAGTGTGCTAAAAGTCACAGTAACTTGAACATTCCTGTGTGATTATACCACAGCTTTCCAAGTTACATACTTCTACTAATGGACTCCATAAATTGGATTCACCCTCCGCCTTAAGAGTCCTTCCTTCATTCACAAACACACACACACACACACACACACACGCACACACACACACACACACATACGTACACACTCACACATCACTACATATTTTCCTCACACCCTCTCCCTATTTTGTTTCTTCCTCCCTCTCTCTCTCTCTCTCTCTCTCTCTCTCTCTATCTCTGTCACTCTCTCTCTGCCTTTCTCTCTCTTTCTTTTGAAGAAGTTTTCCATGCAGATCCAAGTCAAACATCTGGGTCAGCTTATATCTAGTGGAACAAGACTTGCAGGATATTGTTGGCAGGATGTGTGAGCTGGAGCAGTTTACTCTGTGGGAATCCCCAATACACACACACACACACATGCAGATAGAGAGACACAGAGAAAAGAGAGAGAGAGAGAGACGCACACACATACGCTCCAGTAGACACACACACACACTCAAAGTTTGCTGACATTGTTTCTCTCCGCACCATTCAACTTGATTTCCAGGTGCAGCACTTCATGCCCGACATGTCGACAAATGCTTGAGAGACTTTGAAGCTTGTGAAGCCAAACGGACCACACTAAAAAGCTGGTTAAATGTCATGTTTAATATTTTGAAGAGTGCATTGGTTATTACCAAAAAGGATTACAAAATAGGCTCAAGAAAGGGGATAAACCATACTCTATTTCTTCAACACTGAGTACATACAATAATATGATCTGTAACTTCATATATGTGGACATATTACGTGTGTGCAAGAAATACTCGAAAACATTCCGCTGCGCATTCTCCAAAATCCTCACTTCCTCTCTTTCCAGTGCCTTATTCTGAAGTGCCAAGCTGCTGTATTTGCGTTGGAAGAGGTCGCGATGAACCCTGCTCTGGATGTATCAGCACTCGGGGAAGAGTGTGGCCGTGCCCCCGGATCTGCTGTGATGTGAAGAACAGTTGCAGAGGGGAAAACTCTACGTCCCGCTCAACGCCCCGCGTCCCCCTGAACCCACAAACTACGTCTGCCTCGGGTGTGTTGTTGTAGCGTTTACAAATTGCATAAGAGCATCTCTCCTGATTTACAGCCCTTTCCCCTCCTTCTTCTCCACCCCCCCCATGGATCTTCTCTTTCCACCCCCACCGCCCCTACGCCCCTGCCCTCAACCCCCCCCCCCAAACCCCTTTCCTCTCTCTCTCTCTCTTGCACGGCTTCAATCCTTCTTTGCCGAGTCGCCCTCTTTGGGTTTGTCGTCCGATTTGAACTCCAGGAAGAAGTCGTTGCAGGCGACGGTGAGGGCGCCCATCAGGATGATGAACTCGGTGAAGTCCACTTCCCCGTCGTTGTTGGCGTCCAAGTCGTTCATCACCTTCTCAACCGCTTCATTATCTTTGGAGTTCTGACAGCAGGGAACAGAGAGTGAGAGAGAGAGAGAAAGTTAAGAATGTGCTCTCTGTTATGTGTGTGTGTGTGTGTGTATGTGAGGCCATACATCACTGCACAAGCTTGTCTGAACGTGTGTGTCTTGGTGTTTGAGCGCATACCTCCTCTCCGTGGTGCATATTTGCAAACTGTATCCGTGTCTTAGTGCACAATCGCATTTTTGTGTCTCACACGCACTCCTCATTCTCCTTACCCCTAAGTAGGTCCCCAGCTCCTCTAGTAGCAGCTCCTTCAGTTCGCCCCTGCTCAGCGTGTACTTGTCGCCCTCCTTCCCCGAGTACTTGTGGAAGGTCTTTATGAGCATCTGCATGGCACTCTCCAGGTTGGAACTGGGCTCCTTGGACATGCTGGAGAGGAACCAGGTAAAAAAAAACCAAAAAAAACAAAACAAAACAGAAGGCTCAGTTTCTGCCGCAAATTGCTCGCTCCAGCCCCGACCGCATGTGCGATCACATCGCGGTCGAGGGTGAAGCCCACCTCCATGAGACAGTGACAGCAGAAAAGTCAAGTGGGATGGAAGGAAGGAAACCATTTCCCGTTTCTACACCACAAGTCGAGTAACGCTCTGCGTGTGTCGCGCAGAGGCTGTTACTGACCCAGGTCTACGCAGTGCGGTCACCGTGCGTCACTGTGACCTTACTGGGTTTTACATTTCAGAGGCTCGGGTGGGAAAGACGGGAAGACAGCTTTGGGAAACATTTCGAACAGTCTTACACACATTGTGTCCGGCATCTTGGAGCTTCTTGTGCTGGACTCTGGTGGAGAGACTGCGCAGACACAGATAAGTCACTGTCAATGATGCAAAGGTGCAAAGGCTTCTTATAGCATTATGTGAGAACAAGTACACGCATACACTCCGTGTCACCTCATCTGTCTGCACACAAACGAGGAACAAAGATCTTTTGACAGCCGCCTTCTTGGACAATTGCTCTCCTATGCAGCACCAGTGATGCATGAAACATCACTGGGATGTATCTGAGAAAGGCGGTTTCACTTTTAACCCCCGTCTGTAAAGGCCTTATCAGCCCGCTTGAAAACTAAAGGTGAGTCACAACAATCATAAACAAAAGGTGCCTGGTAACCTGAGGTGACTCCCACACTTGCTCAGTCATATTCACGCTCAGGTTTACAGGTCTGGGATCAACCTTTACACGAATAAAAGTTCTGTGGCGCTAATCCATAACACAATCAGCCCGTCAATCGAGCCGCGCATCATTTATTAACTATCAGCTATCACAATGGGAGACAGCCATGCTGATGTCACTCAGCGGTTATTGCCTCTCATCATGCTGCAAAGCATTGTGCGCCGTAGAGGTCACAGTTGTAAGCAGAGGGGACAAAAGAAGAGGCGAGTGGACACCAAAGCTGGAAAATCTATAGGGGTCATCGGTCTCACTGACTGACACGATACAATGGGAAACCATGGAGACGAAAATGCTGTCAGTAACACAATATTGAGAGTAGTAATAAAGAGCATAATGATGCGAATGATATCCACCCAGAGCAATGGGTGAAGTTCAAAGTTTGGTCAGAAAAAGGACAGGAAATATTTAGTCACGCTTCTTTATTCTACATTAATGCCGTTGTGTAATCGTTTCTTAACAATTCTTAGCCTCAAATCCCCACCGGCTTCACTTGTTTGATATATATTTCCTGTTATGCTCCTCTCAGAGCTTGCTCATCGCGGGCCCCGGCTGCACAGAAAGCAAACAGTGGAGTTACCAGAAAAAGAAATAATCAAATAACTCCCACAGCTGAGCCCCCACTATCCGGCGCCTTTCTGCTATTTTTCTGCAGTTCTGCAGTTGATAAATGACTTTTATTTTACAAGGAAACCGTCATCAAATACAGAGGAGAAAGTACAGCGAAGCAACCCCTCAAGCTGTCCGTCTTACCTGAGTGCTGATGGAGGGCCTCCTTTGTCTTAGAAGAGGTGCAGGGGACTGAGCCAAGGCAGAGATGGATGGGGAGAGAGTTTGCCAGTGGCTTAAATATCACCTGCCCCCCCTGCCCCCCTCCCTCCTCCCTCCTCCCCCCTCCCCCGCCAAACTCCTTCACCCACTGACATAGTCTCTGCTACTGTTTCTCCGTCCTCCCCCTCTCTCTTTGCAGGTGCTTTCTCTCTTTTCCTCTCTCCATCAAACACACACACACACACACACATGCAAAACTCTTAAAAGAAACCAAGCACAAAACATGCCACGGCTAAGGGAAAATATGTTATCGTCACAGTTTTATTCAATATTAGCTATTAAACATGTTACATAGAATAAGCAAAAAATGATACAGCATTACATGTGAAAGTTGAAATACTAGCATAGTGGAGTTTACTGGACATGACAGAGGCCTGACATGAGTGCTAAACACACACACGCACAGACACACAAACGCACACACACACACACACACACACACACCCTCCAGTACTTGGCAGGAAATAACACACAGTGATGACAGCCTGCACAATACAGTGGGACTGCTCCCACAGTCACAAACATTTTGACCCAATGAGGCTTTGAGGCACATCCATATGCTTGTATGTACACTTAGTATATCCACTGGGAGGGTTTCCTAACACAGGCTTTTGTATCTCTCTCTCTACTGTGTCACAGAATGAATGAATGAGACTTATTGTGTGTGGCAATGAGAAATCTGGCTGCAAACATTCCCTGCTGCACTTCTGCTGTGTCTCGTTCCAGCATGTTTCTAATCTACGTGGAGTTAAGTTTGGGTGGGGCTTACACTACGGGACAGCAACAAAACCACCGGGGCAGACAGTTCAACCTCTCCGAGAGAAAACCCTGCTCTCACAGCGCCCTCGCTCCTCGCCCTTTGCTATTCCAATGAGATTAAAGTTAATAATGCGAGCTTCCAAACGATGACCTGTTCGGGAAAACTCCTGGTAGTGCAAGTCAGGTTTTAAAGCACGTCTGTAAAGTGAATGTAGCTTTGTCCAGTTTTTTGGGGGGGGGTTTTCTTACTGAGAATCGGTGGAAAGATGGTGTATTGATATGATATGTTTACATTAATTCACAGCGAATACCATGATTAGAAAACACATTAAAAAAAAGAAAAGAATACAAATTAAAAAAAAAAACATTATAAAAGCTATAACATTATCTAAATAGCCCAAAATGTCGAACTGGTTTGTTAGTAAAACAGCATGCGAGAAGAACAAGAGAACAATGAGCTGTAGGGCAGAGCAGAGTGAGCGTAAATGAGTATTTGCAATGGGAGTGTCGGCGTGAAGCACAGTGACAACGTGACTCAGGCTTATTTGTTTTGCCCTCTCCGCTGCCCGACAGTTGGACGTACCAGGAGCTGGTAGCGTGTTTGGCAGCGAGGCCAACACGCGTGTGTCATAAGCGAGATGTGAATGGCCGGGGTAAGAGTTATAAAATAGCAAGCCTGCAACGGGAGCCCTTTTCTCACGGCTGCATAATTGATGGTGAGACAATTTACAAATCATTAAATTGTAATTAACAAATTGCATATAATGTGGCACAGCGTTGCGCTTTTCAAGTGATCTCCATAGTGGTCCAAACGAGAGAGAGAGAGAGAGAGAGTTAGAGGGTAAAACGTTAAATATAAAGAGGCCACGGCAAACTTAAATATCTGGCCACAATAACTGCAAAACAACTGTAATACTAGCAAATACGTTTCTGTCAGCATGCAGCGTCTTCTGTATAAGCCTTGTTGTAAAAGATCACACCACAAAGATTCATAACAATGGCTCAGTATTCTTCTTTTTTTTTCTCTTTTCGATAAACAAGCACAACAATCTCCCTGACAGTACCACCTCATCTGATGGGCAGGATCACCGGAGCCCAGGATTACTTTCATGTAATTGTTTGTGTCCCAGGGTGTGTTACCCTTCAAATGCCTAATCCAGTAGTTTCCCAGTAGCCAGAGACTTAAGGATCCAGTTACAGGTCAAACAGGGTCTTTAAACTGCACAAGGGTGTGACCGACAAAGAAACAGGTGGTTCTACCACCTGCAGAAAATAAGCCACGATGAGCAATGTCTGAGAATAAAAGTTGATGTTGAACAGAATATGCCTTTAATCATCCTGCAACTAGACCAGTGGACCGATACGTAGACCCTGACCCTTGAAGTGCCTTTGGGTTTGGAGGACACATACCGCATACAAATGCACTTATTGTACTGTAAGTGACAAGTGACACGTGTTACGGGTTTACAGTTCTCATCCCTGGTGGATTAAGTGCACGGACACCTTCCCTGACCAGCCCACTCCCATGGGACTACTCCGGGCTCCCTTTGACCTTAAGGGTCCTCTACCATCCATGAACCTTAATTATTCAAGCCAGGGGTCACACCTGATCTTCCAGTTCATAATTCATGATTTACTAGGAGTGAGGAGAATGTGCTGCAGGGTCCACTCTGGGATATTACAGATAAAAGGAGGGAAATGTGATGAGGGATGGAAGGGGGAGGGAGGTGGGCGGGGTGGAGGTTAGTAAGCAATCGAGAGGCGGCTGAAAAAATGCAAAGCTCCAGCAAAACAATTTGTTTATTGTCATGCTAAATCAGATTCATTGCACTGTGCATAGAAAAAAGACGAGATTGTGAATTTTTTTGCTCTTTGTGTTTTGACAGATTTTCAAATAAAACAATACTTTGGCACATTAAAAAATTTGATGGCTAAGAAGTTTGTACAATTTTGACATCCGTCCGATAGATATAAACTGGCTGTAGCTTCACCGCTAATAAATATATTTCTCAAGGTGTTTACTGGTCCATTAGGCCATTTTGTGCTTGACAGCATGTAAACCGGACCAAGGTACAGTAAGGAGTGTGGCCTACAAGTGTTAGATGAAGTGAAAAGTGGGAAAAAGGATGGATTTAACCTCAAAATCTTGGTTGCAGTGGTGTTTTAACCTAGCGACACCTCGGTCAGTGTGTATCATTGTGCTCCTGCAGGTGAATCATATTTTGCAGTTAGGTTTTCACAGGGACATGACATGCATATGGTAGTGTACGTCTGCATGCTATCATAGTATATTATCATAATGAGGTAAATGTGCTATATAGTGGGATGCACATGCTGTACATATGAACATAGTGGTAACTAGTAATACAAAGCAATAATTCTACCGTCATGTACACGTATCATTTATCATAGATAAGGACAGGGATTTCTTCAGAGTTGGACTTGCAATGTTTGAGCTTTTTATCGATGTTTCATATTTCAAAGTTGGATGCATGTAAAAAAAAACAAAAAAAAACAATCCTAAGTGGCTTACCAAGGTATTTTGGCATTAATGCTGTGATTTGTGTAGTGTTGAATGTATAGTGTGTGATGATTCTTTTTTTGATTTGGTGTAGTGAAGGATTGGATTGTCCCCTATGATGCTGCCTCCTCTGTCTTCTTCTCCGCCTCCTCCACAGCCGCGTCCGCTTTCTCCGCGGCCTCCTCCACCTTCTCCTCCTTCGCCGCCTCCTCCACCGTGGCCGCCGCCGCCTCTACCGCCGCCGCCACCACCCCCTCCGCCGCGGGCTTCTCCTCCTCCTTGGGCGCCTCGGGCTCCGTTGCCTCCTCCGCCTTTGCCTCTGTTGTTGTATCTTCCTTGGCTTCTGCGTTCGCCTCCACCTTTACTTCCACCTTGGGCTCTGCGTTCGCTTCTACTTTGATCTCTGCGTTGGCGTCGACCTTCGCCTCAGTAGTTGCCGTCGCGTCTGCAGTGGCCTCCGGCTTTGCCTCGCCCTCCGCCTCCGCCTTTGCCTCTGGTTTCTCCTCCTCCGGGGCTGGGGCGTGTTGTTCCCCGGCCGCGGACGCAGCGTTTTGGGCGGGCTCCTCTCTGGCGTTGTTACGCTGCTCGCTGAGCGACACCGCTAGGTAGCCCACCAGTTTCATGTACTCTTCAAAGCCAACCTTGCCATCGTGGTCGGCATCCAGACCCTTGAGCATGTTGTTGACTGCCTCATTGCTGTCCGTGTCCTGGGTAACACACACACACACATGCAATCATTAAACAATCAGGCAGGAAGATTAAGGAAGAGTAACTCTACCTGGACTTGAGTTACCATCCATGACGAGTAAATGACCCACTATCATCAGCTCTATTTACATTATCATGCTGATGACTGCCACTCTATCATATTGGATCACTTTTCTTCATTCACCTAAATGGTTGAGATGCTTGCGGTTAAAATCTGGACAAGTCAAGGCAGTGGCAAGCACCCGTGCTACTGTGTGCTTTTCTGTTGAGGTGGTTACATAATGGAGGTGCTGGTAAACATTTCAGGGAGGTTCAGAGACAGTTTTCTTACCGAAAGTATGTTGGAGAACTGGGATCTGACAAGGTGCTGGAATTCTTTCTTTCCTAGAGTCTCTCTTCCCTTGGATGATTTCAGGAAGACCTTTACCAGGGTCTGAATGGCAGATTCCATGACTCCTCTGTCTAAAGAGAGGGACACGGTGAGACCATTGTGTCAGACAGCTAGCTAGACAGCTACACAGACAGACAGACAGACAGACAGACAGACAGACAGACAGACAGACAGACAGAGGTGCTGTCAATAATGTCAGCTGGCTAGCTAGTTCGATAGATAGATAGATAGATAGATAGATAGATAGATAGATAGATAGATAGATAGATAGATAGATAGATAGATAGATAGATAGATAGAGAGATAGATAGATAGATAGATAGATAGATAGATAGATAGATAGATAGATAGATAGATAGATAGATAGATAGATAGATAGATAGATAGATAGATAGATAGATAGATAGATAGATGGCTGGATAGACAAGGATAAATTCAACTCTGTGCGTGCCATGTAAAGGAAGAAGTTCCAGTGATAGGCACATCCAGTGGAAAATGAAACAGAGGATCTCCTCGTGTCCCTGCGAGGCCTTTCGTTTCAGGTGTTGAGCGTGAAGCTGCAATAAGGGAGGGACGGTGACGTGAGATAAGAGGAGAGGGTGAGAGGGAGTCTGATTGAGAGACAAGCCGTGATGCACAATGGAAGTTCTGATCTTTGATAGGTCATCTGATCTACTGAAGCTACCGAGGGGACCGGGTTTCAGATTACCTAAGGGATTACCTAGTCCCTGTCTGCTCTGCTCCTCTGTCTCTCTATCCCTCTCTCCTTCTGTCTCTCTTTGTCTTCCTCCCACTGTACCTGTTTGTCTCTTTCTCAGTCTTTCTCTCTCTCTTTTCCTTTGCCGCTACTGTCTCCACCTCTAGCCGAAAGGATTCGGTGTCTGACCAGTAGGATCTTCCTTGGAGGTTCTTGAAAGAGCCTTTTTTAGTTCTTGGATGAAAGGTGAAACATAAACCGAAATCTGAAAACAGGTTTGGTAGCTACAACTCCTGAACCCTACTGGATAACGATGACCTGAGTGAATGAGAATTTCCACTGAAGCCCCCACCTGCTTTTCCACTTTGTTTTCCTTTCTTATATGTTCACACGATTGGACACCACTTTGCAAACAATACTTGAGCGAGGCCTGATAAGGACTCCCAGGGCTTTCTTTGCACAATAGCAAACAAATACTGCAGGTTAAAAACATGCCCAAATATTTCACAGGCTACTGAAATGTGACCTGACGCAGAGATGGAGTAATCTTTGTAGATCTCAACAGATGCTTAGATAGCTGATGGACATACGCTCAGCATGTAAAACATGCCAGTAGGTGACACATCCTCTGCAAGAATTCCATTCATTGCTGTCTGTGCAGATCACTCAGACAGGAATTTACAGGCCAACTCTGAGCTAGTTTGCCCCAGAGCGGTGAGGGGAATATGTTCAAGGCGGCCGTACTCGTCTGTCAGCTTCAGGATCCAAACTCTGCAGCGCAAACATGTAACATTGAGAGAAGACCCCCCCCACACACACACACTCCCCACCCCTCCTCGCCTCCGCTTGTATCAGCTGAGTGGTCATTTGCAAACTAATATCTCAATTACCCGCCTGCGTGTCACACTCAAGCACCTCCCAGCCGAGCATTTTCTCTATACGGGCAATTAGGGCATGTGCCTGTTAGTCTCATTATAGCACAGGAGACGGAGAGCTCTGACGTTGATGCACGGGCCATTAAAACCTAACATTTCACTCTATCCCTTGCTCGCTGACCTGCTGAACTGAAGGTGTCATGATAGGCCCTCACGCAACCACATAACACCACAGGGAGCAGACCGCACCTGACGGTCACCACTGCTGTCATCCCACAACAGGATTAGTCTGAACGCCAAAAGGAGAGGTTTCCATTTATTCCACACACCCATCCTCCCCCTCCCCACAGCTTGATCATTCCTTTTTCCCCATTTTTTTTCTCTGTTATTTCACACACCGCCTGTGTTCTAGGAACTTCAAGGGACATCTTCCTGCAAAATGACACACCCTCCACTGCCTAACTACACATGGCAACCCACTGAGCCCCTTGTCCAAAAACACACATCAAAGACAATTCATAGATAGATAGATCCATTGAGAAATTAGTCAGGGGATCTCCTTGTGTCAGTGTGAGGGCTTTCCTTTCAGGTGCTTCAGGTTTGCATGGAGCAGATTAAACATACAGCACCTGATCTGTCACCACAGATGTCATCCTGCAACTAGATTACGAACAACACAAAGGGATTTGTAAATTTACTTTTACGTGTCTCTGTTTTCTTTACGCACACGCACGTGAAGGTTCGGGAACTTCAGGGTATTTCCTCCTGCAAGGTGACACAGCCTTCGGCAGCCCGCTGTGCCTCTCATCCCAAAGAACGCAGCAAAGGCATATGTTCATAGATAGATAGACTGAAAGTTCCAGAGATTGGCCTCTGTGGCGGGAAATGAGACAAAGGGTCCCGTAACATGGATGTGAGCCCCTGTCTCAGGTGTTTCAGCTCTGGCAGGGCCACTAGATGACCACGCCACCACAGGTTTGCATTTATTACACCTGATCGTCACCACAGCTGACTACAACAGGCTTCGGAGCGCCAAGAAGAGATTTCCAGCCTGTTGTTTGTTATTTTACACACACTGCTCATGTTCTAGGAACTTGAGGGGACTTCTTCCTGCAAGGTGACACACCCTCGCTGCCTGATTACACACAAGGGCTTCGACGGTCCTCTGTGCCTCCAGTCCACAAATACCCCGACAAGGACATGTCTTCTGTTCCAGGCTTTACATCTCTGTCCACTCTCACATTCATTATTCACCTGAAGGCCACCATTCATAAGGTTGCTGTTGCCCGCCCGGGACAGTCCCCACATGTGCCCTAATTCTAGCAAATGTATTCAAGACTTGCATCACCCTTCCCACGTCAGAGCGCCACCAGGACACAAACTAATCTCCCGTATTTGTCCTAAAAGACCGAAAGAAAAAAAAACAACAACTGCGCAAATAATTAAATATACAGGCCTACAACCAGAGGTTTCCCGTTTCCCCTACAGAGCCTAAAGGAGATAGAGTGTTGCGTTTCCAAATGGGCGAATGTGATACGGTATGTGCGCAGAGTAATGACAATACTACCGCTAGTGTGCCATCAAATATTAACAGAGGAACAAGTTAGGTTGTGGCTGTAAATTGTGGTGAGCAGACGCACAGTGGCTGTCTTTCATCCAATTCCTGGGGTCGAGTTTGGAAACACACAGACTGGACCGAGGGCCGGGAGGTGTGCGCATCGACAACCCCAAACTCTGCCAGGACTCCTCATTATGAGCAGCTTTCATGATAATGATGAGCCCCTCTCCGAAAAAAAAAACCCGGAGTGCCACAGAATAACCCAGCTCAGGAAGACTGATCTGTCACTCCGCCGGGGCCTCTTTTTCTCTCCTTTTTTCCTCTTGTTGCTGCGCCGGGCGCATTTTTTTGGTGCGCTCCATTAAAAAAAAGAGCGCAGAAAAGTGCGCACACCGACTCTCGTCCCCGGGTGATCCTATACAACACATAGGGTCGATACTAGTTTCTATGCGCGCAATGTGACAGCTGAGCTTCATGAGAAATATCAAATATCTTTCCGGGAGAGAGAGAGAGACAGAAAAAGAGAGGGAGGGTGGGAGGGAGACACAGAGAGAAACACGGCCAGCATAACCCGATACTAAAAGTTACACAGAAGTTTTAAAGTACTTTTCGACTTGTAGAGGAAAAGAGAAGCGCAGTTTGAAAAGCCGCAATCTTGTGCAGGGCTGGAGTCATTGAACGCAACACAGTGACTTCTTCCATGGGATGGCTCTGGGAAGACTGTATCGAAACGTGGCATAAAGGGTGAACAAATACGATGCAGGGGGAAAACGTGAAAGAATCCAGAAAGACGCATTCAACTCACCGTAATCCGTCTGCGGGACAAGAGAAGTGTGTAAATGTGCGCAATAGTTGAGTTTCTGCCCTCTTCTCCGCCTTTGTGCGCCGCTTTGAGCCCAGAGAACTTGCCAAACTAGTAGGACAGCAGAACCTCTTCCGTGATTTAGGCTTTTTTTTTCTTTCCTTAAAACTTTTCCCCCTGACAAGTCAAAGGGCGTGTACCTGGAAGAGAGAGAGAGGGAGAGAGAGAGAGAGCAAGAGAGCGAGAAAGGGGGAGGATTGGGAATGTGGAATGTGGAGCGCACAAGAGTGGGGGAAAAAAGGGAGGAAAAGTGTATCCAAACGCTTTCGACTTGGTTTTTGTTGGAATTATCTTTGGCTCACGGGCCAGCTGTTTCACGTCATGTGTGATTTGCACAGTTTCACGCCAGCTCGCCTGGCTTGTGGCTCGGAGCAGCTTTATCTGCAGGGTTAGGTTGGGATTACTTCATCTGCACTTTAAAAAAAACACAACTTCTAAACTGAAAGTGTTGCAGCCATCCAGACATTTCCCAGGCAGGAAATATCTCATAGATTATATTTACACATCTGTTCTTCTCATGTCACAGATGTGTAAAGTGAAAATGCAGTTGAGTTTTGAGCCTGCAGATGTCACACATTTGAGTAAAATAGTGGCTCTTAGTTTCTAAAGGAGGCAACTTGCCGGTGAAATGGGTGTCAGCCCTCTCCCAGTTGACACTTTTGAGGAAAGTCGAGAGAAACCAAAGGAATCTCCAGTGAAAATACTACAGGGAAAGGGGGGTGTGGGTGTTGCAAGAAACAGAGCAGTCTTTCCAGATTCTTGAACTCTTTCAAGTCTTTGTCCCTCCATTGATTATATCTCCCAAGTATTGCTTCTCTCTGAGGAGATACGAGATATCAGGCCTCCAACTCTGAGATGATATGGAGACGCTGGAGAGGACTTGTTCAAACACACACACACGCACGCACACAGAAACGTCCCACACTAGATCAGTACCCTGCTCTTTTCTGCCTCTCACTCTGCTCTGTGTTGTTTCGATGTTGAATCATTTGCCCATCACCAGCCCTCCCACGCTGGCACCCTCAGCACGTCTGATTTGTGTTCAAAGGTTAAAATTTTCTTATCTGCGCAGAGATCCCTGTTTTAAACATCAGTGAGTAGCACCTTGCCCCCGTGTGCTAAATTAGAACAGGCCCGTGGGCTGTAAAACAGCTGGGGAGCACACATAACTCTGTCTAGACATCAGAATTAACACAAAGTGACCGTTCTACAACGCAATTAAACTACAAAAAGCCATAAATGCTAAAAAAAAACAAAAAACAAAACAATAGGTCCTCCCAGACATCAAGGGCTGGGCCCGGGCCACATGGCCCCTGAGTGCTGACAGCGAAGGCCCGGCTGTATCTTTGCATCACTGCTTGGACAGACAGCTTTGTACCAGCATTATTAGCTCTGTGGAACAAGATATGGTCTGCGTGGTGTAGTTATACATACAGTATAGGGTTACACTCCCCCCTAAATCAAGGCTGTGATACACTCCTGCTCAGATGTGGACATCATATAATGTGGTGAATGAATGACAGGAGGCAAGAGCGTGGGGCGGCTGAGGTTTCCAGACAATGAAGCCTTTAATTCAAAGTTCCCCTCTGCATTCAACAAATGGTTAACTAAAAGGTTACACATGTGGCACTGGCAGAGCGATAAAAGGGATGCCAACAGTTTGCATCTTGGCAGCGTGGGCCGGGTCGATGAGGACCGGGTCGAGGGCGGGAGGGACGGCGGGCCAGCGGCGGATCTACTGGCCGAAGCCGCCCTGTTTGCTCGCCAGCTTCCCCAGCAGCTGCCAGAACTCGGAGAAAGTCAGCTCCCCGTCGTTGTTCTCGTCCAGCGAGCCCATGAGCTGCTCGATGGCGGCAGGGTCGCTGGCGTTCTGCGGGAGAGGAGATCTCCATCAGTGCAAGGTCAGCGTTTGAGGTGCAACGTCGGGCCTCTGAGCGAGGCTGTCCTGCCACCTAATGGCGGACTGCAGCAGCCCCAGGACTGGCAACCCGGGTCATAACGTCCATGATCAAACACGTGCTCCATTATTACATGATGTGGACAGTGTAACGTGCAAACTAATCATTTCCAATCTGCTTTCAGTAAGATGAAATTACTCTTCCTTTTTTCTTTATAGATTTTGAATGAATTGGATAATAAGTTGATAATTTCATTAAGTATTGTGTGATGTAAAACTATAAACCACTTCTTGTGTCTGTCCTTCAGTTTTTTTTTTATTTCAGTGAAACCCCGAATCTTAAACTGGGCATCAGGTTATGTTGAATTAAGATGGGAAATTGCATTTGATACACAGTTACAGGCATTACGGGATGATAACAGGGAAAATAACTGAGGATGACACAGGACAAATGAATCTGAGCTGCAGTCGTTACATCAAATTTGAGTAGCTTGTTTGCTTTTTGTGCTACTTAATACATACATCACAACTCAGAGATAAATGTACTTTTTACACAACAACTCATCCGCTTTATTAGTTTCTAGGCAAATTAAGGCTTTTGCAAACAAAATGCACAGAGACCTAATAAATCAATCGCCATGTAAAGGTTGCGAGGTAAAAGCAATCGAGAATGATTTTAGTAATTTGAATTTTTTCGCTGTTGCCTGAACAACGCAGAGCGCTGTCTACTTCTTCGCTTTGGACTCTGAATGATACTGAAAAGGAATCAAACAGAAACTAACAAAAGAAGAGATCATCACACTATTTCCTGGAATTGCAGCCATATGCAAAACTGTCAAAAACTGCATGTGTCTTATGATATGATTTTTGCTCCATTAAGGCCAAGATCGACCCAGAGAAGTCGTTAACAAGACGTCAACCAGTATGGATAAATATCTAACACATTCAGCCTCACCCTCCTTTGTGTCTATCTCTACGTGCTCTAGATGCAAAGTTGATAGTGATCGGCACTTGAGAGGAGGAAGGAGGCCTCAAGTCGAGTATACCTTGACAAAGTTGGGCAGCTGGGACACCACCAGGTTGTGGAACTCGTCTTTGCTCAGCGTGCTGGACGATCCGTCTTTCCCGGCGTAGTTCTTGAACTCTGTGACGATGGAGGAGATGGCGGCTTCCATGGTGGCCTGTGAGGCGAGAAGACGTGAAATAAAAAAAAAGGCTAAAAGCTGAAGAGTCAGAGACAGAGTAAAGGTGCACTGCGTCCGTGGCCTCACCTCTGGTGCTAGGATGCTGTGTGTGTGTAGCAGGAAGCAAACTGGTGTCCTCTCCGCTCTGGCCATCATCTAAACTCTGATTATATATATACGCTTTCATCTGATGCAAACATCAGCGGAAAACACTTCCCCTGCCCTCTTCACCCCCATCCAGACGTCTGACTGACGCTATCTCCGCCCGATTTCCACCAGGCAGGGGGGCATGCAGCACATCAGAGGACTGCACATGTACCCGGCTACATAGCACACACACACACACACACACACACAAAGAAACAGAGGAGGAAAAAAAAAAAGGCCGTTCTGTCCTACAAAGGGCAAATTTGTACTGATGGTAGCACAAAACCCATTTCAGTGTGTCTGCAGAGCAAGGGATTTAGTGACGGCATTTTTGTCAGGCCATTCTAATCAAGCCACTGAATCGTGCCTGTCTAAGCAGTAATTAGTTTATACAAAACATGACTCAAATAACGCGCCATTCAGGGCAACACACACACACACACACACACACACACACACACACACACACACACTGCCGTGTGTGTAAGGATTTTCCAATTGCGGCAGTGAAATGTGTGTGGAACACCTGCAGAGAGGCTTAAAAAGACATTTTGGGACTATTTCTTTCTCTCTTTTTTTCACTCTCCTCTGTACTTCTCGGGATTGGGTGTCGGACATTTTGTTGCTGATCCGTGCAAGAGGAGCAAAAAAAAAAAAAAAAAAAAACGGAGGAAAAATGCCAGCATGGCGACTTGTTTGTAGAATTCAAAAAATGACAAGCTCTCTGCGGTTTCCGAGGCGACTGCTCTCAGCCGTGGCCTTGCATTCTTGTTGATCAGCAGAGCAGGTCAACGGGCCGGTCGCTGCGTGTGTGTCACATCCCGGGCCTGCAGTGAGTTTGTGTCTGCGAGCGTGCGACCTCCCTCCCCGAGTATGTAACCTGGACGCAAACGTTTTCCAGCGTAGCGGCGATGCCGCATGCCGGTCGTGCCGACACTTCCACTTCCTGCCCGAGCGTGGGCAGGCGCCGCTACGCACTCTGTCGAAGCTGAGGCGAGCTGTTATTACTCATTCAGACCGATACTCTGATTCTGTGATATGTGCTTCTGTAGCTTCTTGACGTCATGAATGAGAGTGCCACACAGTGGAGCGGCGAAAGGCCTGGAAGTTTGCATCCTGGTTACAGCCATCTCTGTGTGGGTTTCCAGTTTCCTCCTATAGACCAAAAACATCCTTTAAGGTCAGTCGGAGGCTCTAAATCGCCCCTAGGTGTGAGTGAGAGTGTGTGTGTGTGTGTGTGTGTGGCCTGTGATGACCTATCCAGGGTGTATCCCCCCCTCAGCATCTGCCCTATTTTCACTGGAGAAAGACTCCAGCAAAACCCTTTGAAACCACTGGGTACAAAGCATGTAGAACGATGGATTTGGGAATGATTAAATAAAGGACAAACTGAGCATATTTCATTGGGATAATTTTATTGAACTCAACACTGACTTCCTAAAAGAGGACATAATTGATGATGAAAAAAAAAAAAAAAAACTCAAATTTTTTTTCTATACACTTGTCCAGGGATCAATGACATGCACATCGGGGTTAGTACCTACATTCTCAGTAAGCCCTACTGTTGTCCCACAAAGACAAAAATACTTCTCAAATATTGATTTAAGGACTCGTACGTGGAAATTAAGCTTTCTTCCGATCCCTTTGGTCTAACAGCTCCCCACCCCCCCCAAAAAGCTCCTCTGTTCAAACTGCAGAGGACATGAAACAAGAAATCTGTTCAACACTTCATGTGTAAACCCTATGACATTCATTCCCTGCCCTGTAAGCAGCAGTAAAATTACAAGTAGTGTAAACTTGTTTTCTTCTTAATCTTGCTGGAGCAAATGAAATCTAAGACCTCTTGACCAGTCTAACATATTTATACTTATAAAGGCACGTAAGCAGTAGCTGGCAAACTAAATTTCCGAAAAAACCAAAGTAAAAACCTCATCGTTTTCACACATTCAATGTGTATGGCCTTGAGTAACGTCAGTGGCTCTTCTTGTTGAAAATAAGGACAAGAGTTGTAGTAGACTGACAGAATAAATAAACACCAAACACCTCAAAGCTTTTTTTTGTTTTTCCCTCTCCACTGAAGAATGAGAACCAACAATCACAGTCTGTCGACTTAAACCTCACGCCCGCCGAACGAGAGAAGACTTCAAGACAATCAAGTACGACTAGAATCAAACACTAAAAAACAAACAAAATATAGATTTCGTACCAACACTGGACACAGCAGCGTGTCTCGTTTTTACCTTTTGCTCGGCTCCTTCATTGTAAAAGCCCCCCCCCCCCAACAAAAAAAACCAAAAATCGCAGTAGCTTCCTCTTTTTGTTGTTGACCTTCCCACTACTGTGCAATTAACTTCGACCTCCTGACAGAGTACAGTAAGAAGGACGTGACCGAAAAACCAAGCAAAACAAAGAAAAAAAAAAGCGGGTTTGGTTGCCGATCTCACGCACGAATCCATGAAATTGAAATCTTTTGGGATACGGTTTGCTAAGAACGCTCTGGGATACCCAGCATCTGTAAACTGGAGGTCCTCGTGGCTACACTGCAAAGAATATCAGGAGAGCTAATGGTCTAGATAGAACTAACACAATAGGAGAGAGTAGTGAGAAGAACCAAACCTCTGTGTGGGTGAAAGTCTGGGCAAAGTGCTGAAGTGGTTCTTAGCAGTGGTAAATGTAGCTATGGCTAACATTTTCATCCTATTGCCTTTCTTTTTTTCACGTTTAGCAGCGCTGTCGTCCCACAGAACTGGTTCCCGGTTGTTTCCGCGCATCTGCTGCGAAACGACAGTTGGAAATAAAAGAACGAGGACGAGGCGGCTACAGGCTGGAAACCAAACGCTCAGGGCCCTAAAACTGTGAGTGTGTGTGTGTCTGTGCATGGATGTGTGTGTGTGTGTGTTTGCCCAAATCCACCAAAGAGCTGCTGACACCAAACTGGTCTGACCCGTTTCTGAGCCTTATCGCTGAGAGAGAGCGAGAGAGAGAGAGACAGAGAGAGAGAGAGACAGAGAGACAGAGAGAGAGAGAGAGAGAGAGAGAGAGAGAGAGAGAGAGAGAGAGAGAGAGAGAGAGAGAGAGAGAGACAGAGAGAGAGAGCTGGGATCTCATCCTCCGGGATCAGACAGTTGACGCCCATCTTGAGGCGAACGATATTGGCGGTAAACCTGTCAGTATTAGCTCGGAGGAAGTGGCACGGGGTCAAAAAAAGAAAAAAGAAAAACATGAAATATTCAACTGTCAAATTCAGCGCGCGGTTCTGTGAACAGACGAAGCGCGCAGACATACTCAACCATTGCACTGGGGCTCAACAGAGTTATCTGGCAAACGCTCCCCCCAAGCCCATTTCTTTGTATGTATGTGTATGTGTGTGTGTGTGTGTGTGTGTGTGTGTGTGTGTGTGCGTGTGTGTGTGTGAGATCTGAATATCATCGGTCTGCTTTTACATCGTGAGCTGCAACATGCACTACTACGTACCGAGAAAAAAACACTGTACAGCAGAGGAGAAGCCACGCAACACGTTACTGCAGGGTTCTGCGTTAGGAGGCGGGACCTGACAGAGGTAGGTAACGACGACTAAGTCCAAAATAACAAGTACATGTCTATCTCATAATGAAAGACTCAGCGGGACAGGTTTATGGGCTACTACAGTTACAGCTCTGAGAGAGGAGAACGTAGGCGAGAGGATGTCCTAGAAAACCAGCGCTTGTGCTGCACCTCCACCGTGTCTGGCTCCTCCTTTACGCCGTGGCGGCAAACTTCCAGAGGGCCTCTCGCTCAAACTCCTCCATCTCCTCCTCCAGGGAGTCGTCGTGTCTCCGGCCGCCCTCCTCCAGGACGTCCACCATGTCCTCCAGGATGTCCGCCACGTCCTCGGCGAAGTCGGCGAAGAGCGCCCGGTCGTGGATGAACACGCCGCCCTCGAAGTACTCGGCCGTCAGCCGGCGCAGCCTGTCCTTGGCCTCGGCGGAGGAGCCCTCCAGCTTGCTCAGGTAGCCCTCCAGCAGCTCCTCGAACTCGGGCAGCTCCACCGGGTAGAGCCCCTCCCTGGAGGCGCAGTCCTCCGCGGAGCTGCAGCCCAGCTGGGGGCGCACGTTACGCCGCAGCTTCTGCTCCTGGTCCCTCCAGAAGTCGCCGTGCTGGTGCTGCTTCTGGCTGTGGTGCTGCTGGTGCTGCTGGTGCTGCTGGTGCTGGTGCTGCTGGTGGTGCTGGTGGTGGTGCTGGTGGGAGTGCTTCTCAGGCCCACTGTGCCACGGCTTCTCCTTCCTCCGCTCCTCCCGGTCCATCCTGCGGTCGCCCTTCTTCCTCTCCCACTTGTCCTGGTGTCTCCTCCAGGCCTCCTTGTGAGAGTTCTGCTTCCCGGACTTCCACTCGCTCTTCTTCTCCTCTTTGTGCTTCCACTCGTTCTTCTTCTCCTCTCTGTGCTTCCACTCGTTCTTCTTCTCCTCTCTGTGCTTCCACTCCTTCTTGTCCTCCTTCACCCCGTGGTCCCGCTCGTTGCCCCTCCACTTGGGCTCCTGCTGCGGCTTCTTCTTCTTGCCCCACCTCTCCACGCGCTCCGAGAGCTGCTTCTGGATGGTCACCAGGTTGTCCCTCACTCCTTTCCGGTCGCCCCCGTCTCTCTTCATGCTTTCCAGTCTCTTCCGGCTCTCCTCCAGAAGAACCTTTTGCCTCTGGAGTTCCTCCTTCAGCTTCCCTCCCTCCTGTGAATCTTTCCTCCTCTCGGGTCCGGCTGCTTTCTGGGTGCTCGGAGCCTCTCTGTCGCCGGGTTGAGGAGCCGAGCTCGAGGCAGCCGGGGGCGTTTCCTGATCAGCTGGAAAGGATTCAAAATATCAAAGTTAAAATAGCTCTGCTGCTTTAATCACATTACAGAGGTCATTTTTAGCCCTGCTAGCTTCGGGGGGACAGCGTGTGCTTCGCGTTTGCCTTAGTCAGGGTGTCTGCAGGAGTCCTTGAGTTCATTTCAACAGCTTTTTAAGACTTCTTGAAGACTTTAAGACCTTGTCATTTCAAGCTGTAATCAGCAACAAATCTTTAACTCACTAGACAGTCGTAGTTTGCAATTTAATCTATAGAGAACAACCATAAAACAGACCTCAGATCAGCTAGGAAGGAGCAAAGCTCAAAATAATAAAAGTCATCATAAAGTTCAAGTTAAACCAAAGGCAAAAAGGCATAACTCTCCCCATAAATACATCAGTCACACACACAAAGGTCTTGAAAGCCAACAAAACGTGATACCTCATAAAATCGCATTTGAGATGTTTTAATGCTTAAAGATGACGCAGCGTCTCTACCTGAGAGCAGGCTGAGTTCGGTCACCCGGGCCCTCAGACTCTCCAGCTCTATCTTCAGAGAGGGCAGAGACGACAGCTCTTCCTTCAGCTCGGCGTTCTCCTTCTCCAGACCCGCCCTGCCGGTCTCATCGCCGCTCGCCGCCACGGCCCTCAGAGCCGAGTCCAGCTCCTCCTTCTGAGCCTGAAAGGACAATCCGGACAGCAATCAAAACAATTTACTGAGAAATCTCTGCCTCGAAGAGGAGGTCTAAACACA
Source organism: Karalla daura (assembly GCA_029224185.1). Lineage (NCBI taxonomy): Eukaryota > Metazoa > Chordata > Actinopteri > Chaetodontiformes > Leiognathidae > Karalla > Karalla daura. The sequence continues at coordinate 15,047,161 of CM055205.1, forward strand.
ACATCATTAGCGGGCGGTATGACGGGCGCACTGACCTGCAGCTGAGCCTCTAGCTGAGCGATTTGTTGGTTTTCCTGTGTCAGTTTATCCAATAGCTCTTTCATATCCTGTGGATCACCGCTAAGCCAGTCCTGGATTGGAAATGTTTGGCAAATGAATAAAACACATATTTTCAGGTAATCTTCAGAATGTTTTTTTTTTACGATTTTTTTGTTTTTCTTTTGGAAAGATTTAAGACGTGAGTGTCATTTTGGGGCGGCTGTCTGAACACACGGTGGACAGGAGCGCAGGTGGGCGCAGTGATGCAACAGGCGGAGGGAACAGACCTGGCTTTGTTCTCCGTCGCCGTCCGAGCCGTCAAAGTCACCTGTCGGGGCGGAAGACAAGGCATCGTTCACACGCGTCTTTACAGCACACACTTCCATCGACACACGGATGCCAGGCCGTCTCCCAGAAGCTCAGGCTCTCATCTGCGCACAATGGAGAGCCTTTTCCATTTAGACTGAAGCTTTTAAATTCTAGTTTTTAAAGAATAAAAGCATGAAATATTTTTGCTTAACCAAGCAGGCTGCCAGCACACACACTCATTCCCATCCCCCGCCCCTCCACACCATTTAAGCGCCCTCGACATCCAGTGAATCCTTCCCAACAGTGATAAAGAGGGTTATTGTACAATCCAGACTGCGTGTTATTTGCCATTTTCTGCTGCCGCTGCAGTGTGTCAGGCCAGATAAGTGCTCGGACAAGCTACTGAGCGTTAGCCAGCCAGCTAGCGCAGAAGCTTACACTGCCCGTCTTATCTCCAGCACTGGACCTACCATCATCCAGGTCAGAGAGGAAACCTGTTGACACAGTGCAGCTTAGTCAACAATCTCTCTTTTGCTGACAACTGTGAATAAATGTGTATGTGTCATTTGTGAATTGTCAAATAACCATTCGTGTTTACAGTACACCCAAGAAGGAGCTCTGATGTAAAGGGTGGAGACGGGGTGCACCCTCCCTGATAATCTCTAGAAGATGATGAGTGGTCAGCGCAAACTTCAATCGATCTAATCTCAGCATTCTTAATAGATTTATAGAGGGGAAATTTTGAGAGCTGAGCTACATTGTGAAAAGCTGAAAAAGAATGACTACTGCTCGTACTGCCTCCACTGATACTCTGACAGCTGTATGTGACCTGGAGTCACGGTTGCCGTGGTGACGGCAGCAGAGCGAGAGCAGCGTAGCTTCGCCATTTTGATCGTTGGATCGTGACTGATGAAAAACTATGAAATCTATCAAAGAGCTCAAGACCCTGTCAATAGCGTGATCAGGGGCGGCGCTAGGGGGTTGCTAGCGGTTGCTATAGCAACTCCAATAACTTGCTCAGCAACCACTGAGCAACCCCAAAGAACTACTTCATTTTCTTTAAACATACATACAAAATAGTATTAATATACACACAAAAACGTACATCTATTGATTTTATAATAGTAATGTTTTTATAAATGCCGTAGTTGTAAATTAAATATGTTTTCAACGTGAAACCGGATACTGCAAGATCTGTTTGACAGTTCGTTTTTGGTTATGTGTCTGTTATGTGGAAAAATACAGCCATCTGTCAAACGAGAACCTCCTACTCACTGGGGAAATCTGCTTGGTGAGAACGAGGATCATGGCAATAGCCAGGGTGAAGCTGGCAACGGTTTCCATTTGGATTTTTTACTGCGGCACTCTTATTTTGAAAGGGGAAGTAGGAAGTGCACTGCCTCGACGGACAGTCTGCACTAGTTAATTCTAGTTCATTATTGATATATCCCGTTTTGACCGGCAACACCTAGCACTCATGCAGCATCTGCTAAGCAACTGCAATGAAAAAATCCTAGTCTAGTCTCGTCCTAGTCCCCCCCCCCTCCACCTTGACGCATTCATTTCGTATGGGAGATTCTTCGCTGTTTTCCGCAAACTACGACTCGGAAAATGTGCATTCTGCAGGGATATAAAGCAGCTTCACCGAGTCGGATTGAGCCGCACGTTGGGCCGCGCTGCATCATTAACAAGGTTACTCTGCGTGCTGACGACAGTACGCAGAGCGAGCTGAGGCCGGGGCTCACCTGAGAGGAAGAGGGAGCCGAGGAAGAGCAGGATGAGAGCGCCCGCGATGCACTGGTTCAAGGAGAACCACGGCTTCCCCGTCTTCTTCTCCGCCACCTTGAACTCCACTTCCTCCTCCTCCTCCTCCTCGTCCGACGTCCTCGGCCTGGGCGCGTCGAACGGCGGGAAATTCCTCCTCCTCAGGCCTTCGTCAAAGCTCGCCGCGTCACGCAAAGCGAAAGCGCCAGACGGTTCTGAGGAGTGGGGGAGAGGAAAAGACGCTCAGAAGGACGGCCAAGGCGGCGGGGAGCAATCGCGTTCCCCGATTCGTTTTTCCGTGAGAAGCGACGATACTGCGCCCCGAGGCGTGACTGCATGTGGCAGCCGAGTCGCGGCAGCAAATCATTGTGACGTCCCTGGCGGCGAGAGCCTCGGAGCTGAGGCTCTCCTCCAGATAAGTCACGGCGGCCCGCTGGCAGACAGCTGCGCTGCATCTGAGCGAGTCCACGGGCTGCAGGGGGGAGCAGCGTGGAAACAGCCTGGGTGAGGCGCGCTCGTGGAACCGGGCGGCCTTTACCGTGCTGGATTACAAGCACGCTAATTTCATGCATGCGGGGGTTCCTTCATTTTCTCAGCGGGGCGCGCCCCTCCCCCCCCGCCGCACTGATAAATCACGCTCCGGCTGCCAGAGAGATAAGAAACGTGTCACAGCCTCGACTCCTGCGAGGGGACTCTCGTTTTCCGCCTCGCTATCGACAAGTGCTAATTACAAAAGCGCCATAAAGCGCTTCCTGGCTTTTCTGGAGTTACCCGAGTTAGGCCTCCCTGTAAAACTGCAGCGGGGGCCCAGACCCTCCAAGAGCTAACCAAGGAAAAGAAGCCTTGTAGCATGCACCAGGCAGAGGTGATCGATTTGTTCCGGAGCATGTTTGCATGGCGGATCTTCCTGAATTGTGTTGCCATGCAGAAAATTCTGCAGCCATGTATTATTTTAGCAGAGAGAAACCGGAGACTGTGCAGCAGAGAATGAGGGGAATGCGGGGTCGGGGTGTGAGCTCACTCGCTTTCTGCTCAGAGGAAGGATCTGCGGCCCATTACGCAAAGCTAACTACATGATCAGATGTTCGACGATGATCGTGTCGTCTAGTTTTATAGCTCCACTGATGTTTGGCCATCCTGTCTGGCGTAATGTTTCGGTTTCTAATACTATTAAGGGCACCACAATAAATATCCGCTAGATTGATCCCATACCTTCTTCCACCTCTTCTTCTTTTATTTCTTCTCCCTCATCCAGGTTGGCAGCCTCAGACGTCTTGATTTCCTCTCTTTCCACCGCTTCCTCCTCCTCTGACTCAACTGGGCCAACAGTCTCTGGTGCAGGACTTTCCTCCACTGGGCTCACTGACACTGGGCTCTCTGACACCAGACCTTCTGAAACCAGGCTCTCTGAAACCAGGCCCTCTGACACCAGAGCCTCTGACACCAGGGCCTCTGGTTCTTGCTTTAGAGGCTCTGGACTCTCTGCAGCCAGGAGGACAGCTGCTTCGACAAGAGAGGGAGGCTCCACAGCCGTGAGGGTCTCTGTGGGGATGCTGACCTCGGCTTCAGCTTCGGCTTCAGCTTCCACTTTAGCTTCCACTTTAGCTTCCACTTTAGCTTCCACTTTAGCTTCATCTTCGGCTTCGTCTCTAGCTTCGGCCTCAGCGAGGGGAGCAGGTTCCTCCTCAGCAGGGAACGGCTGGACATCCGCGGGAGCGTCGAGCTCTTGTTTTGCTGGAACGGGGGCTTCAGTCAGAGGAGGTGCAGAGCAGGACTCCTCGGGCTCCTCGGGTTGAAGGAGTTCGGCGGCGGGAATATCGAGAGGGGCGCCCAGGTCGATGTTGGTGACGAAGGGCGTAGCTCCCAGGTGCTCGTTGTCACTGGGGGAGGTGGTGACGATGTCGTGGATCACCGGAGGCTGACTCTCCAGGTCGAGGTCCGGAGCGTCGAGAGGGAAGTGTGGGAGAGGACTCAGCCGGGATGGACTGGATGGGATGGGCCCCTCGCTCGACTCTGGAGAGGTCTCTTGACATACCTAAAGGTTAAGATGAGTGAGGAAAAACATTCTCTTTGAAAAGTGTGGTGGAAGTATTTTGTCAGTCCCTGGTTCTTCTGAACAACTCATTCCAGAGCCTCGGGGCTGCAAAATGCTCTGTCACTGCTTTAAGTAATACCCTGGGACCAGATTTAAGACCTTTGCCTGAGGATCTCAGACTCACAGCACACATAAAGTCTATAGAATGCATAAGTGTATAGGAGAGAGGAAATCACAGAGATCATAAAGAGTCAGCAGTCGAGTCTTTAAAGCAATTCTTCAGCATACTGAGAGCCAGGGTGAGGAGGCACAAGCGCTCGAGCCTGACTTTCTGCTCGAGGCCGGAGAAAAAGCTGTTGCTAGAGTCAAGGCGGGAGCAGATGAAGCTGTCAGCCTTTAAAAAATAACACTGGACTGGCTTCGGAAAAATGTTTCTAGGACAATAAAGAAAGGTTTGTTGTGCGCTGCTCAAGGCTTAAATTACTGTCAAACCAAACACCAATTTGCAAGAGGCTTTTAGTGTATCCACAGTCCCTGAATCTACATTGTCAACAGTACTTCTCTCTGATTTAATAACTTCCTGCTGTGGTGACAAGCCATCGTTTCACCAGAACTGCTCCCAACTTCTCAATTTTTTTCTGGTATTGGATAAAACTGAAGCGAGTTTTACTGGTCACATTAGGAAAAAAACACAAAATGTGGATGTGGCTAAATGCATTACACTCCACTGAGGCTGCGTTCAGTTAGTTTCCACAGCTTCGACAGCGCATTTCACTCTATACAGAGCTGGGTGCAAAATGGTAATAGGGCTCTTGGTCAAACTTGCCAAACTCCTACTTCTACTACTTTTCCCTACGTCAAAGTGAATTTTGTGTTTAAACCACGTTTTCAAGTAAAAACACATAACGGTTGATGTGCTTTGGCTGTCTGTCTGTCTGTCTGTCTGTCTGTCTACGCACAAGAACAGTGTCTGACAATGGAACAAGACAGGAATGTAAAGATATGAAAACCACACCTGTCTGCAAAAAAATGCAACACATGGGCATTAAGGTTTGTTGTAAACTGCCATGTGTGAGGAAGCGTCTGTAAGGATGCACATTTTTAGCTTATCACAAATCCACACCGCCAACTACTGGCCCGGCATGTGTACTGCAGCGTTTCTGGGGTTTCCTCAGGTCTTGTCTGCACATAGGCTTTATTAAAAAATATTGCCATCTACTTGAAAACAGCAACTGAAAACAATATTGAGGCGACACTGTGGATTATGTAACTATCTGTACCAACCTGATGGCCTTCTTCGGACAGGACAGTTTCTATGGAAATGTCGCTCGGTTTGAAGTCTCCAACAGCTCCTGAAAACAACATTCACACATGAGGTCAAATCTAAACGATGCGACCGTTGAAGTCAAATCTTTTCGGCCTGAAAAGCTGATTCTCATTTGAGTCGTGGCCACGGATCTTGATGTGCCAGTACCTGTCACATCCTCCGAGAGGCTGGGGACATCGCCCAGGCTCTCAGTGCCGTCATCTATGGGCCCCACATTCTCCACGGCAGCCTCCTGCGGAGTGAGAGCAGACACCAGGAGATCAAGGATCAGAGATCGGGTATCGGCACTGGCAATGGTGACCTCCACGTTCACGCCACCCTCGATGCAGGCATTCACAGGCGTTCTTACATGTCGAGTTAACACTGGATTACGGCCACCATTCAGACTCATTACACAAGGTTACTATTAGCTTGATTAAAGGATGCAATATGAGTATATTACATGTCAGGAATTGAGTATATTGCATGTCAGGATGTAAGCAAAACTAAATGCATGTGAGGAGAAATTGATGAGTATTTTCCCAAGCAGAGACACGTGTTGTTTTCAATCATGAAACTGCAAAAAGAGAAATGGTGGGACGTGATGTATTAGCAAAAAAAATCTGTGAAAAAAACCCAGAAAATACAGAAAAACAGGAGGAAAACTTTATCTTGCAGCCAGTTTCCAGAGCCCCGGCTGACTGTGTCCCAACAAATCTACGCCAAGTCACATGCTGGTTTATGTCGATGGCTGGCTTTGGATGGCTCCGAGGTGTTGACAAAGAAAGGCAAGGCAAACGTCGGAGCGCTATGGCGGCGCCAGGCTCTGCGTGTTTGATGGGCGGTCAGAGCTGCAGGCGAGCGGCAGATGGGCGAGCTGGAGGGAGAGGTGCACGGCTGCCTGGATGTGCGCGTACCGCACCGAAGCTCAGGTGTCGGATTACACTGAACACAACACGAGGGGATTTGTTTTTCCAGCGAGGAAAAACAATTCCTTATATGTCACTCTAATGAAGAGATGGGCGATTTTAGTGCTTTAACCATTGCCTTGACGTGAACTTTAAAATGAAAACAGATAGCCCCTTTCTGAAATACTGCACAACTGCAGCGACCGGAAGATCATTAAACTCATATTAAACATCCACTGTGAAACCCTCGGTGTGATCGTTATACATGCTGACATGTAATGCTCCATTATGAAACTTAAATAAGATCAGCTGCCTTGTCTACCCTGGCTGATATAAATGGGCTGCATATTGCCTTTCAGGAGGTAATAAATTCACCTGCAGCACATACCACAGAGTGCAAAACTTCCAAACTGTAATAAACACCTTGCGAGAGAAGTTTGAACAGAAACTGAATACGATAACCCTGAATAGAGAAGGGATTTATCGCGGGGCCGATTCAGTTTCGCATACCTAATAAAACTGCATTTGGGCGTACATTAATATCTGAGGAGGATCTGGTAGCTGCTAATGAAAAAATAGTTTTGTCCTGCCAGAACTGTACCCTGTAACTATACCCAACTCTGCCTCTTTACACTTTTGAACAACATTTTTTGCAAAAAATGCAGATTCTTTGACGAATGTATTAATAATAACACGATCAACAGTCTTTTTATCAAGTGTAAACCACAAAAGCATGAAGGACAAGCAGGCAACTATCAAATAATTATATTTTGGATTTACATCAGCAGGTTCTTGGTTAAGTTACTAAACCAGGGATTTTGTGGGTTTCTCTGGTCATATTGGGACTGTGATGGACTGGACCTGTCCAGGGTGAACCCCACACATGTCAATGCATTCAAACCCATTTAATCATAACAACACATTTTTGATGGCCCTGCCATGCCACAAATAATACATGTTTTAATTGGTATTTTGCCTCATGCTGTTTTTTTTAACTTCATTTTAGTGTTATTTTAATTGTGTTCATGTGTCTGTTTGTAGTTTTTCTTCAGGCATGTTGACACAACTGTTTTTTTATTATATACCTGCTACAAGTTATCCATTCATTCATTTTATACACACGCATGTACACGCATGCACAGTACAGATATGGCAGAGGAGGTATTTACTTCTGAAGTAGTGCCACCCTGTGAAAGTACTGCAGTGCAAGTAAAACTATCTGGCAGAAAGTTATAATATAGAGTAGGTCCTCCTAATAGAGGTATGGCAGTTGGAAGTAGCGTGTCATACAATCACTCAGGTACAGTCCAAGTAAACTCACGTTTCAACTTGAGAAAATGTACTTTAGACTCTACAACAGGAACAGAGCTGTGTAAAGACACTTTCACACGGTGTTGGAATCCAAAAAACAAAACAGGCGTCAATAGCTCACATACCTATAGGCATGTCCCGAATTGACACTATGATAAGAGTAACGATGCGAGTAACGTAATCGACTCAGTGCCTAATTTTATAATTACCGGGTGCTTCGAGGTGCAGGCACAAACATGTCATTTTCAACAGAAATTTTTTTATTGAGGAGTAGGGGAAAACAAAAAAACATCCTCAGGTGCATCCAGGTGGTACAGAGCTCAAAGCAAGAAGTTGTAGGGTTACACCTGCAGCCGCCGCTGGCAGACGCACTCTTGGGAAGCACTACCCACTGGGAAGAGCTCCTGTGAGCCCACCAAACCCAGTGCTGCAGTCTCAGTTTACATCCACACCACTAATCAGACCTCAGAGGCTGCCATGCATAATCATATGGACGACATATCACAAAATAAAGGTGGGGGAAAAGGTTGAGTACGTCTTTCAATAGACTTGTTTTAGACTTGTAGCAGCATTGCCAAGGAGTATGGTAGATACCCTAGGCTCTGAGGTGCTTGGACATAGAGGAGAAGATCATCCACCTGCCTGTCCGCCCTGGGTCCTCTGTCTCTCACCCTGAGCTTTCTTCCTTTTTTTTTCCCCTGTCAGGCTTTTTCTTTGAATCGTTCCTCAGTCTTTGCGAGGGTCTAAGGACAGGGGGTGTTTACTATGTAGATACTGTTACTCACTTTGTGAAGTGCCTTGAGATAACGTCTGTTATGAACTAGCACTTAAAATAAACAAAGTTGAGTTGAGTTGCATAATCTGTTGTGATGTTAGTGCTGGTGCCACATTTCAATAGCCAAATCACATTTATTCTAACTATTTACAGCTAATGAGCACCACACAACAGACCACATTTCATTAAGGGATTAATATTGGGTTCAGCATATTACTCCGGCCCTCTAAAACAGTAGGGGGCCCTTTTGTGGTCTGGTGTATGCTGACATCAGACATGACATCAGACCTGCTCTGATCCAAAGTACCAGCCCAGGAACAGAAAACATAGTCCCAGATCTACTTAATTCTGGACCTCCTATGGAGGAAGCACAGATATAAGAGGGACCGTTTCCCCCAAAGGTTAAGGGAGGGTGGAAAATCCCTGCTGGTGTGATGGGGCCTAGTCTCTTACCTCAGGGGAGAGGAGGGTCCAGCTGTTAGTGGAGGAGCCAGTGCTGCCTGTGCTGTTGCTGTTGTCAGACATCGCCCCCTTCAGGCCGGACTTGGCACAGCACGGTGCAGATTTATGCGATTCTGCAGACGACGACAAAAAAACAAAACAAACACGTCTTCATTGAACACGCGTGATGCATACACAGCGCCTCTTGTGCAGGATGTCAGGATAATCCGGATGTGATCATATGACAGTATCTTGGTCATTAGCATAGAAAGGGGGCGGTTGCTACACAAAAATCACGACTTAGCACGGCTCTAAGCATGCAATCGCACATGAAATGGCATTTCTCTGCAGCCTGTGTGATGGTGGTTATCACAGCATGAGCCTGATAGATCGTAATCGTGCACGAACATCAAATGTGGAAGCTAATTCGATGCAGACACGGCGATAAAGAGCAGATTGTCGCTGATACAAGTTATGTAACGGTGTGGTGGCATCCATAATATGCTGCTGCGCAGTTTAACAAAGACACGGGACTCTCCCCACTGCGGCTATTTGCAGCCTTTCATTCATTCATGCATCCATGCATCAACTCAGTCAATGTGGCAATAAAATGACCAAAAATGGTCAAACCCCTGCTCCCAAACCGAGTCTCTCTTTGATAGAAAATAAATAAATAAACGAGCAAAAACAAAGGTTCATACTCACTTGTCGACAACACTACGCTCGCTAGCTTCAGCTCAGCACGTATGAGAGACAAAGCCCACCAAATCAGGGGGCTACGGTTGTTGTAGCAACCGAATTAAAGGTTCATTCATGATGGTAAACAAAGAAGGGTAGGCTCAGTATTCCCACTCCCACTCTTCCGCATTCGCACTCAGGCCCAAATTGATCATCTGAGCGCTTTAAAACGCCTCCACTCCATCAGATTTAACACAAATAAGACGGTTTATTTACCCCTCTTGCTTACACCTCAGTCGCCCGCTGTGTTTTCCTTCAGAAACCTTTAGTTTTTCAGTATGAACAACGCTCCTCTCTTCCCGTGAACTTGGGAACTTTGGGAATTCCAAGCTGCGTCACGTCAATCGAGCCGCCCTCTCGTCCAATGGGATTTCAGCAAAGGGTATACAGGTCCCGCCCCTTGGTCCTGAATCGACCAATCAGAAAGAAGTGTCGTGTCAGGGGCAAGAGACGCACATCCTAGGTTGATTGACGCTCGCAGGTGAAAGTGGCAGGTGATAGACGGAGATCCTTCCCTCTGGTCTGTAATAATACAGCTTCATGTGTGAACCTTCCCCTCAAGATACATGCGTGTATATATATACCCACAGCAGGGAGAGGCGACGAGAACCAGCCGCACACTGACACGTCTGCAGAGCTATATTTGTATTGTGGGACTTACCAGAGTGGACAACCCCCTCTCCTGTTGCTCCAGTGCAGGCATTAGTTTCATCATCTTGGTTCTTATCTTGGAAAAAAGTAATAGTATTAAGTGTAATTTCAGTGGTAGCTGGATTTAGTTTTACACCAATTCATAGAACCTCTGTACTTGTAGCTTTTAGCACAGGTTTTTATCTTACAGCGATGAAATTTAAATGTGTCAGTGTGTCACCTTCAGTCTCTGTCACAGCAACAGTGTTACCAGAATGGCAATGAATACAAACTACTGGCATGTACATTCCTCTATGTATGTATGTATGTCTGTATGTCTGTATGTATGTATGTATGTATGTATGTATGTATGTATGTATGTATGTATGTATGTATGTATGTATGTATCTATCTATCTATCTATCTATCTATCTATCTATCTATCTATCTATCTATCTATCTATCTATCTATCTATCTATCTATCTATCTATCTATCTATCTATCTATCTATCTATCTATCTATCTATCTATCTATCTATCTTTGTATGTTGTTTGTATGTTGTTTGTATCTTTGTATGTATGTATACGTAGCTATCTATCTTTTTATCTGTCAAACTACTTCTGCACATCTGAAATAAGAAACCACACAAACCAAAGAGAACTTGACAAACATCCTTATAGATCATCCTGGTTGTTTTATCCTATATGCAAATTGTGGTGCTGAGGGACACAAATCCCACGCACATGCAAGTTAGACAACACCACAATCTAGTGGCACTACTACTAGTGCAACAAGAACCTTAATGGTCATTTAGTATTAGATTGTTGTTAAATGTGTTTTTTTCTTCACTGTTCCCCATATCTTTCTTTCTTTCTGTCTTTATTATTTTTTGAAATTGCTGAGCTGCATAAATGCATAAACATAGATATATATTTCATTAATTCTAAGCTCTATGTTCACACATCTAGGGATCTAGATGTTAATCACATCTAGGGGCAATTTAGAGTCTACATTGTCAGACAAGACTTAAACATGTATGTGTTTGGACTGTGGGAGGAAACCATAGTACCTGAAGATCAACCACACAGAAACATGCAAACTGACAGAAACGGCCTCAGTCCAACCTAAGAGTCATACCCCAGACCCCTGAGGCTACAGTGCTAATCATCCATTACCGTGTTGCCCTAGTTTATTTGTAAAATATGCTTTTAGATATACTTTTTTATCAGTCTTTCTATTTTTTTTCTTGTCATGAAGTGAAATTACTTATTCATTCATTCATTCATTCAAGTGCTGACAAAAATTTCTGTGGGAGGATAGGGCTCAAATTGAAGAGAAATGTAGGAACACAAGACCTAATTTTGAAAATGTTCTAGAAATGTGACAACATAGGGCTGTAGAAACATTGGGCCGGGGGAATATGAGGCCAACCCTGTTCAGATGACATAAAAATAACATAGGTGAATTACAAAAAGTAGATTATGGAGTTAGAACGAATAATGAAATGAATGAAAATAAAAAATACTTTATTAATCCCAGAGGGAAATTCAATATTGTAGTAGTTTTTTTGTCTTAAGTTGTACATTTTTGTCTTCTTGTTGTACATTTGTACGTTTGAATAGTTACATAATAACACGATGAAAGTATTTAGGTCACTGATTATGCAATTTCTTTAATGTATGTCACTTTTGGATTTCACAGCAGGCTTCCTGCAACTTGTGTGTGTTCGTTTATGTAGGCCAATCAGGAGCACGTATAGTGACTGTGACGAGTTCCTGCGGAATAACTCCGGACCAATAGGAAGAGAGTCCTGCGGAGCCTCTGACCAATAGGAAGAGACGTGGCCCATTTGAACGGGGGAACGCGGGCAGGCCACCATTCGAGAGGGAAACAAAGAGAGGGGAGCACATCGCTGCTGTTGGACGGGAAAAACAGGAATACTTAACCTTTTCTCACCAGAACAACTTTGGACACCACATAAGGTAACCTGGGAAGTTAGCCACACGTTTCGCCCAATACTGAAAGTACTTTCTTTATCGTTTAAGTCCACGTAAGTTGTCAGAAACTACGCGTGTTTTCTGCCTGCCTGAGCGACGTTAGCCTATTAGCCCCTCGTGCTAAGTGATGCTAACTATTGAGTGTCGGTCTGAAGAAATGAACTTATTTGCTTTACTTTGATTTCACATGCTTACTAATAACAACTCGACTCTTCTCCAGGAGGCTGCCACCATGTCTCACAAACAGATCTATTACTCTGACAAATACGACGACGACAAGTACGAGTACAGGTGTGTATGGTTTAAACACGGATACCTCAAGTTTTAACTTTGTCAGTGTGTCAGATTTAACCTGTCACTGTTACAGCATCAATGTTATCACAGTGGCATTTATTTCAAACTGTTGTCAATATCTTACTGACTTCACAATCGTATTTATGTGATGTGGCCCTCTTCTCTTAACATCTGCCATTGATTTCCTAATTTACAGGCATGTCATGCTTCCCAAAGACATTGCAAAGCGTGTCCCCAAGACTCATTTGATGTCAGAGACTGAATGGAGGAACCTGGGAGTCCAGCAGAGCCAAGGATGGGTCCATTATATGATTCACCAGCCAGGTATTTAATGCCAAGCCAAAAATGAATAATCTTGAGAATACAAGCAAAAACAAGATTTCATTCAGTCATGGAACACTGGGGTGTGGACAGGGTTGGCTGTCACATGTCATACTTGGATTTTTCAATATCTCTGTATATGAAATGACATTTTCAAAAACCCCAGCTCCATGGACAGCATGACAACAGACAGAACAGCCTCGTGAGGCAACTAAAGTATGTTGTAGTAGTTGTAATTATTACTTTTGTACTTACTTCTGTAAGTGTTTTGTGTCACAAAACTACAGTGCCTAAATAAGTGCCTTAATGAGCAAGCATATGGTTGTGGTTATGATCACATGTGTGTGTGAAGTGAAGCCAAGTAGATGTGAGGATCAAATTCGGATTAACTATGCTTTTGTAGTGAAATGGTGCCGTTTATGCTTTTTTTTTTAGGTTTTGTTTATTTGCACAAAGGTTAATAATGAACACTAAAGATGTACAATTGTGCAGGCAAAGAAGGAAGTCCAGAGGGATTATTCTGGTCTACAGTAAGTCATAAAAGTAGAGAGGGAAACCTGAGCACAAACAAGATGGATGAAAGGTATATACTGATAAAGGATAAGAACAAAAATCAAAAACTTTATGTGCATTTTTACATGTAAATTAATTCTTTCTCAAGCTATCTATTCAAATATACAATATATTTTTAGTGTGTTCTGAAAACTGATAAAGAAAACAATTGCTTATGCATTTGTATGCAAATCTTAGGCTGTACTAAATAAGCATTTAGAGTAAATGCATCTACAAACTGAAACCAGCCAGTCCCATGAGGTGATACAGATGCCTGATTTGTCACTAATTTGCTTGGAACTGAGCCTTTCCCCCTTGTAGTATAAAGTTAATCGAAAAATTGAAGTTGAAATGTCACTTTGATAGAAAAGATCTGGTGGTCAGACTGGTAAATTGCAATCTTAAAACAATATCATAATTTGGAGTATATGAATGTGTTACTCGTTTAGCCTGGTTTTCACAACCAAGCTATGTCACAAATGGACAGTGTTGAGTCGTTTTTCATCTCCGAAGAGAGATTGTTTAGACTTAGTCTGAACTTTATTGTTCCCTTTGGGATGACTCCTGGGAAATTTACATTTCCAGCAGTGCATTTCCAGACCGCTACTAGTTGAGAAGTGAGATGAGATGTGAGGAGAAGGAAGAGGCCAGTATATTATTCTGTTTATATATTGTTCACCCCTTTTTTTTTCTCCACTAGAACCACATATTTTGCTGTTCCGACGCCCCCTGCCCACCCAGAAGTAATAAAGGAAGCAGTTCTCTGGGTCCGCGGAAGACACGTCCTACTCACATGCCACAGATCGACTCATCAAAACGTGGGATCATGCTGCCAGGTTGCCGGGCTCCTCTGCGGTGGGTGACCTGGACGTTTGGTGGATCTCGTCGGACCTGGAGAAGGACTGTTGCATTTACGAACAGTGGTTGTGGAAGGGAAAGTGCAGAATGAAATCATTGCCCTTTTCCTTGGCTTTGAAAAAGAAAAAGACTTCCTGTGTTAACGGCTACATACCATCTGCCAGAAACCTTCACATCAGCTTACACTGTCCTTTTTTCTCTTTTTTTATTATTTGACTTCACCTGTCTGTAACTTGCTGAACCTGCTTGGATGGTCCAGATTCTTTTGAACAGTTTTAATACGCGGGTGTAAACTTGTTCAAGCGTCGGGACGATTCTGGGTCCGGCTCGGGTCAGACGCCAGATATGATGGTTGCCATTCCAACTGAAAGAGATACTTTAGTCCAAATTCAAGAGTACTTATCCTCCTCACTTGTTTTCTCGTGGTTATCCGACTGGAACCGAGTGCAAGCGCTTGAGCTCCAGAGATGCAGCCGAACCCGGTCGCACTGGGATTGTCCTGCCCCAGGAGCCGATAAAATCCATCCCGCATCATATTTAATGCTCGACGACAACACCTGTGTCGTCTCTTCTAAAGATCTCCACAGCCAGTGTTCTCTACAGACCAGTGCTGGTGGACACTGCCATCGTTTGCCAGGGCTCGGCGCCTGAACCTGATCTCCTCTGATAAACGACAGCACACAGAACCCGGTGAAATGTATGTTTGATTCCGGGGGGGTAAACCTTGTCCGTTTTCATCTCGCCTCTGGAACGACAGAGTTTGGAGCCACGATGCTGCTTGGTTTAGGTGACCCTGTGAAGGCCGGCTCTCAACTTTCCTCACGTGCATTCCTGGAAACGTATTGGCTCTGGCCTTCTCCAAAAACACATCATTGTGTCTGTACCAGTGAGCTGCTCAGTATTTAATAAACCTGTTGCCTTTCTGAATAAATGTACATTTTTAATCTTTTTTTTTGTGCCGCCTGGTATTTTGCTAGTGTTTGTGGTTATACAATTGCACAGTGGCATTAAGATTAGATGAGGCGTGGAAGGACCTAAAGGCAGGCAACAGCTCTGATGGAAGATGCAACCTAAAACTGCTCTTATAGAATAACTCCAGATCACTAACTTGATGTGGAGAAAACATTGTATTGATTTGAGAAAGATATGAAATGTTGTATTAAGGCACTTATTCAGTCAAATCCATGCTCGATATTTCAACCATTTGCTCTGTTTGTCAGACAGCACTGCCATCTACGTCCTCAAAATGTTGATGTGAAGTGCCTTTTTGCAAGGTATTGCTCATGAATGCGTTTGGCCTTTGGGAATGAATGAGTACGGAGAAGGTTTTGACACAATTTTCTTTGAGCCAAAGCAGCAAATAACTGCTGGAATGAATCCCTGTTATGTGACCTTGTTTGCTAAATGAAAAGACACTATTGAATTATCTGTCGTAGCGTGGAATTCAACGTCCTGTTTTTATGATGCACCAGTATGTGGCAACATTTCTCTACCTTGTATTCTTTCCTTTTTTTCCCCCCTCCTCCTCCCCACTACAGCCACACCAGCATCCATTTTGAGTCAATCCTGGCAAATTTTCAAAATGCCAGACAACAGCGAGTCCCTCTATTTCCCCGGCTCTGTGAAATTTCTGAAATAAAGGAAATTGGAAAGAGAAAATTTCACACGGGAAGTCTTCCATTTGACTCGCTCATGCTTGCAAAGGCACTTTTCAGGGCAAACAAATATGACCTGCGACGCTTCAAATTGTCACCTGTGTGGAATAGCACTTTTCCAATCTTCTTTACCACTCAGAGTGTTGTTTTTACAGACACTTTCATAAACAGGTTGTGCAGGCTACTTTACACAGATGTCTACACAGATGTCTCTGCCATTCACACACATTTGTACACGTACTGAGCACACAGGGTCAGGGGAAATTTAAGATTCAGTGTCTTGCCCAAGGAGATGTCAATGCAAGGAAGAAAAGGCTGGGATCAAACCACCGACCTGCCAATATATGGAAGACTCCACTGCCTTTGAGCCACAGTCGCATGCGTGCATGTTGATGCCTAATAGCATGACAATGTATGCTGTCTGATGCTTGTCTAGTCTTGGGGATTTCAGGTAGAGTCAGATGCTACTTCCAGCCTCAGGGTTCCCACAGGCCCTGGAAAACTAGGAATAACAGTGGCCAGTATTCCAGTGTGAATGCATCCTGAGAATCTTTGATTAGATACAGACGGTTCGGATGGTTTGTGCACGTACAGTCTGTAAATGTCTAAGAATATAGGAAACATTTCATAGAGAAATCACAGGCTGCACAAGACTTCTGGGGGATAAACATGATAGAAGCAGTCTGAGTTAATGTGCAGATAATGCCAGGTGCGACTGCAGAAAATGACACCTCTGAAGCGCGTGTGTGCGTGACGACTCGTCTGTCACACTCTAGCAGCCCGAGAATGTGCCGGAAAATGATTTCAAGAAAGGAGTGAGACGCCCCGGCCTGCGCGCGCCATTCTCCCCAGCTGACACCACTCTCCCTGAAAGGCTGCGGCGCGGTCCCTGTTTACAACACGGCCCCGGCTGGCGTCTTAATGTGACACTGACGTACTGCCTTTCCTGTGTGACACCCCCCCCCAGCCCTCCCCCACCCCCCACAAACTACGAGCCATTTATTCACTGCTTTGCAACGCCCCGACGTGTGCCACCGGAGTGAGGGCGAGCCAAGAAACGGAGCTGTAAAACTGCCATGTATACGATAATCGGGTGCGGGGGCACGTCCTCCCCCCTCCCCCACCACACACACACACACACTTGTCGCACCTGTAATGTGACAAGGCCTGCTGGGATGAAGCTGTGATGTGACAAAGTACGCAGGTATGGATGCCAGACAGGACACCTCGGTGAACGTGTGATATTACGGCACACAGTTGGTGCTCATCCAGCGGCTCCGTGTTGCTACATCTGTTGCCTGGCACCGTGACCGGACTCTTGTTTTGCTTATTACTTTGTCCGTCTGATATTGCCGATCTGACTGACGATCCAGTTTCTCCCATTCCTCGTTTTTTCCTGGCGAATGGCCAGTGATAGGCGGAGGCGTTTTACTGAATGGGGGAAGTCGTTAGGGCGTGCGTGCGTGCGTGGAGGGAGAGGCGGGCGCGGCATCTGCCACGCGTCCTCAAAGTTAGCCCTGGAAACGACTCGCCGCATTATTGCCGTGCAGAGGCGTTAATGAGCGGGGAGACAAAGCAGATTGGATGATTTCATGGATCTGTTTGAACGTGGCCCTTTTGAACGGGATCGGAGAGTTGAGTTTTGTTCTCCCCAAACGAAATGCCTCGCTCTAATTGTTTCAGCCCGTCGAGCTCATTTGGAGCCGCTATTAGCTGCAGTCGTTGCACGGTGAGAGGCCAGAAGGCTCCGACAGGCAGGAGATACATAACGCAATAAAAGCACATCACAAAACAACATAAACACGAAACGGACGCGTTAGTGGGACACATTTTCAAGCTATTCTCCAGATTTATTGTTCGTTTTGAGCAGGAAATGGTCAAACCTGGCTACACAGTCTTTACTGTAAACGCATTTCCTCCCACAGTCCAGAAACATGCATGTTTAGGCCGAATGGAGACACTCTATTGCCCCTAGTGTGAGAGTGAATTATGTATGCTTGCTCTATGATGGATTTGCACTTCCTTCGTGGTGTATTAGAGACCATAAATGTACAGAGCAGCGAATGGATGAACGATCAAAAGTCCCTTTTCACTTGTGCTTTGTTCAAAACGTCAATAATTTCAGCTTGCAAACAGTTCTCACCGATACCGTCTTAAGTTTTGCTGCATCATACGAGCTCCTTGCAAAGGAACCTTACATGCCTGAAGGTGGGGCAAGAAGTGGGGCAATAGCTTCAACAGAGTTTAAAATAGAGAAGGCTGTAAAGAGAGAAGGGCTAATACGGCCTTAATCTTGTTACATTACTTCACAATATTCTTTCAAGAACTGCTGGGACTGTTTCAAAACTCACCTTGGATTGAATGCATTCATAGATGAATTGTTCACTAATTCGGCTGCAGTGTACACTGGATTATACTACTGAAACCTCAATCTTTGAGCTGAGAAGTGTTCCGGTGTGGGCAATCAGAGCTTCAGAGGAGAGAGGGGCTGAAGGGTTAATGTCTGTTGCCTAATTCACCCGCCCATGCTGCCTGTAGGAATAAATAAATCACAGGGCTCCTGTTTACCGGCTTATCCAGTTGCCTCAGGCCACATGCTTCGAGACAACCAAAAAATCAAAGGCAGACCGAAATGTAATTGTTGATGAAATGGTTCAATGCCAAAAGTGAAATCCTTTCAAATGCAGTTGGACATCCAACAAAAAGAGAGAGAGAGAGAGAGAGAGAGAGAGAGAGAGAGAGAGAGAGAGAGAGAGAGAGAGAGAGAGAGAGAGAGAGAAAGCATTAGAACTGTCTGAGATTCTCACTTTGGGCTGTGGAGGGCAGTGCAACACAGCATCACAAGTGGACGAGGCTCTTTGCCGGTGCCAGGATGGCTTTTTGCATCTATTCTGCATGAAACACACCAGTTAATGACTCAGGTCTAAGACGCAATCTACACTTTCAATTACGTTCACTGTGTTTTTATGGAGCCGGCTCTATGAATTGAAGTGACTCTGATCCAGCCAGACCAGATCCCTCCTCCTTCCACATGCACGCAGATCAGGTGCAGACCAGCCTGGTTGGTGACACTGTGTGCGGTACCGGCGCAATTTAAGAAATCACGGGTAATGGAGGAGAAGAAAATGTGCCCGTGAATCAGAGGCAGATTTCTGGCAATTTCTGTAAAACGCTGGCGAGGTAATCACTGTGCTGTGATGGTCAGCAATCTGAGCCCCCTGCTGAGATCCAGAGATGAGTGCAGGGCAGAATAAGACGTTTGACGCCTTAAGGCGGAAGGAAGAAAATAAAAAAAAAGCTTAAGAGCGTGTGCCAGAGGTATCTATGAATCATGCTGAAAATTGGTTCCCGTTGGAGTCTTTAAGGTAAATGATAACCGCTAAATCTGAAATGTATTGACAGAATAGCAGAGCGCTGCAAATGTAATGAATCAGTTCATCGGGCGATGGCAATTTTTAATCAGATCGTTGCTAATGTGACATTTTAAAACTGTTTAATGGCGCTAACTTGGAACAAAGATCTAGGAGTTTAGACCTAAAGGGTGCAAATTAGGGCTCAACAGTTATACCAATATAGATTAAGCTTCTGATTAGAGTCTCGGTTTAATGGTTGTTTGGTTTATAAAATGTCAGAGGCTTGTGAAAATGCCAACAATTTCCAAAACGCAGTGTGATGTCTTAACATGGTGTTCTTTTGAATCAAATCCGACAGAAAAGCGGGAATTTTGTTTATCCGTAATGCTGGGACCGCTCAATATGTGTCATTATCGCCTGAAAAATGACCTCAATTGAGGAGGAAGCAGGATCATTAAACTAATGTGAGTAAATGGTGCTCAAATCCCCACTGCCATGTTATCAATGAAAGTTAGAAAAATTGTATTGCTTCTCGGGTTTGCCCTATAGATTTTTATCGACCATTAACAACACGAGGGAAACTGGAGAAGAAAACGTGCGTTATCAGTGGTTTCCAGGCCTCCCTAAGGGCTGCAAGATTATCATCGAGAAATTAGAAAATTTTCAGCACAAAATAAAGTTTGTTTTCCCTGGCTGGTATGAAATCCCGTAGATTTTTTGGGACTCAAAGTCGTTCAAATTAAAACTCTCCAGAGGGGAGAATTGTGGTCTAGTATCTCAGATGTGGACACGTCCAACCTCTGTTTGCTTCATGTCAAAAAGCCTGACTTTCTTACCACACATTTCTGAGTTGCTGTGATGTGCTGGAACCTAAATATGGACTGACCTTTGTGTGTACAAATGACAGAGATGGGATGCTCACGTCTCCTCTCTTTACCCATTGTTCTCCTTGCCTGCATAAATCCTGCTAACCTTAACCCGATGACAGCATCCGAGCACTCTGCTTTGTTTATTCTTCATAAATCATTCAGTTTAAAACCCGTCTCCGCAATATGGCTGACTCCGCAATCATGGATTAACGACAGGCAACCGGAGAGGGAAGTTGTTTGGTACGGAGTCAGCTGTTGGTTGCTTACCCAAACTAAGATATGTGGTAGCTGTCCCTCTACAAGGTTTGCACTAAAATTGGTGACACCGACATTTAAGTTGTGGCCTGGTGGATAGCGCTGTCGCCCCACAACAAGAATGATCAGGATTAGACTCCTGGGTTTCAACCAAGGCTTTACTGTTTGGAAATAGCATGTTCTCCCTGGTGGTTTTCTCCCAAAGTCCAAACAATTGAAGAATCAAAATTATCCCGAGGTCTGAGTGGGAGAGTGAATGTATTGTGTGTGCACTGTGATGGACTGGTGACCAGGGTGTATTAGCTGCCTTCATCCTTTGTGTGCTGGAGATAGGCTCCAGCAGACCCCTGAGACTTTGTTATTGTACAAAGCAGCAAAGATAATGGATGAATGAATGAGGTTGTGGTCGTACAACCTGGGGCCATGTGCCGAACACATCCAGATGAATGTCATGTCAAATTGTAAATGTCATGAAAGGTGATGTTGGATCCTCCGCTGATCATCTGCTTTTAATCTTCTATACGGCGCATGCAGCACTTTCACGCCCTTATCTAACCCCATGGAAAAAGAGGTTTCAGCCACTTACTTAATTACTGGCCATTCTTGATGTGCATATTCACAATGTCAGAGTGGAGTCTTTCATCTTCTCCACTTGGCGCTAATAACTCTTTGCTGATTAGAGAGTATATTTGTCCCATGCACACAGGATCATCTTTAAAATCTTCTTTTAACCTTGGTGTGGGCATAGCCTCATAGCTCCTCTCTAAGTTAACAAGCAATAGAGCTTAAAAGACATTTCACTTTACAGCTCGGTGACTGCGAGGCACGAAAAAAGGGATGAGCTAATGGCACCTTAAATTCTGGGTTCAAACACAGTCCTTTTCTCAGAACTTTTAACATTATCATGACAAAGGATCCCACTTTGGTTCTGTATCGCTGGGCCATCATCCATTCTGCTGGTGGGGATCGCCATTGTGTCTCCATTCAGTGTAGAAAACTTCCAAAAGAGTTCCGAAGTGTTATTAAGTTTATAGCCGGCTACATGAATAATTTAAGTCAAATGAGAGGACGGTGTGATTGGGGATAACGGTGTGTGAAAATGGGCCCAGTTAAGGAACAGAGGAGACGATTGACAAAGGGAAAAGAAAAGGAAGAGAGAAACAAAAACGCGGTGCCAAAAGGTAAGATTTTACAGGCGCAGCCAGGAGAGAGACATGAATGGAGGCGAAATACAGAAAGGATAAATCAGAGCGGGGAGAGAAAG
Source organism: Karalla daura (assembly GCA_029224185.1). Classification (NCBI taxonomy): domain Eukaryota; kingdom Metazoa; phylum Chordata; class Actinopteri; order Chaetodontiformes; family Leiognathidae; genus Karalla; species Karalla daura. Next base: position 15,068,837 of record CM055205.1, read on the forward strand.
AAGGTCATCCAGGGAGATGGAAAGTGCTCCGGCGAGGGGGTATTTATGTCTGGGTGTCGTCGGCGCAGCGGGGCGCCTTTTAAAAGGAAGCCCGAGTTTGATAGAGAAAGCGAGAGAAGACCGAGCTGCCGCTCGAAAAGACGGCTGATGGAACAAAGAGCTCAAAATTGTTCTGTTGGACTGACCGGAGAGTCGTGCTCTAGAAATGAATTCCAGAGCGGCGTGAAATAATTCATAAGACTAATCTGTCAAAGTATACAAAAAAAAAAACGGGCAATTTATTCTAAGGTTAATATTCTGTGAAACAACAAACTGTCCCTGATAAATGGATCTTTGAATAATACATTTCACAAAATGTATAATTTAGTTAATGTGATTTGCCGTTTTTTTTTCGTCGTCTGGTTCCTGTCATGGAAAATGAAAATATGAAAAGATCCTCGACTTCCTGAAGACACATGACTTGAGACCTTGGGGCCAGAAGGGCAATTCCTGCCAAAATGAGTGTCATACATTAAATTAAAGCCCCTGGTGGGATCAGTCCAGAGGCAAAGGCTCACTGCTGAGCACATTATAGCCGACGAAAAGAAAAGGAAAATAACTTGTTTCAGGACTTAATACAATATATGAAAAAGCCCATGCTGTGAGTCCTGACACAGCATTTTTTTCCAGCCAAAATTAAAGTTAAAGACGGGAACATCACTCATTGTGTGTGCCTTTTTCGCATAATCTTGTCGGGAGGGACTTAAACTTTGGAAAAGAGGCCTTAAAATACGTATTAACCGTGTCAGTTCAATGTATTATGCATGTTCAGACAGTGTGAGCCCATTTCGCAGTCAACAATCTCGCACAAAGGTGCGTCTTTGTCAAGACAGTTTTCTCAGATAAGATGTAAAAACAATCATAGGATCGCTCTTGTGTTTAACAGTTCCAATTTTACAGAGAGTTAGAGCTGCAGGACTAATTAAGGTCATAAATTAAGCTTCCGAGGAGCGGCGCCAATGTGGTTGAACCGTGGCGATATTGTGAAAATTGAGTGATAACCAAAGCAGAGACCTCTGGGCTAGAGCTGTGACGTCTCGTACAGTACAACAGGCTGCTCAAGTCTGATGTCATTCACGACTTAAATGAAATCTAAAACACTCATAGGGCTGCCCTGTGAAAATTTCTGCCACTTTACTATAAACACAGTCTGGGTAATGGCAATAGCTGGCTTCATTAGCTTCACTCTGAGTGGGAAATACAAGACTGTCACACAACACTGGCCGGACCCGTGTTGAGATGCCGCTTTTTCAAAACCGGACAAATGTTTTTCCATCACGTCTAGTATACAGGCATCTTGCTTGGATGCTGTTATGTTATCTATAGGAATGTATGGAAATGTATTCGAGGGGGGGTCACCGGGGTCTGACAAACAAGCAATAACCGCCTCAGGTTATTAATTATCAATTAAAGTCTGAGATCTCAGACTGCTTAATTAGGCATTTTAAACGTGGATTGATTTTTTTTCTGTCCAATTTATGGGCAGCACAAGATAAACACATTGACTTATTACCATACAGTTAATATGACAGACACATAGCAACACATACAGCTACAACTGTATTTGTTGTGTATTGTACATTTATGTATTTGCGATTTCAATAAGCGAACCAGTTGCTTTTCCTGCACTGGTGAGTTCTCACTAGTCCCTGAGATGAAGATGTCTCTTCACTGTATAAAAGTTAAGTAAAGTTGAGATCTTTGAGCCGAGCCGAGGGAGGCTAAAACACCCTGAGGGCGATAATTATCTGTGAGTCTGTCAGAAAAGGATCTCCCTTCACATTCTGTAGTAGCTTCATTCATTGTTGATGTTGAGGTGTTAATTAAAAACCTTTTAAAAATGTCTTGAGTGTGAAGGAGGATTGGCTAATATGATTTTCTTTCTGACCATTCGACTGGCCACAGTTTTAAACTCACACTGAAATGAAGTAGCTCCAACTTCAATGATGGAGACATTACTGACAAAATGGGATGAAGGTACTTTTGCTTTGTGTAGTTTTACAATGAAGGGGATGCGAGAAAATGGGAAAAATGCTGAGCTACAGGAGGTCTGAAGACACTGACAATATCCACTGTCTGTTCTGCAGTGAAGCCAAGAGGGCAGATATACATTTTTTGTGTGTGCACTCACAATGGATGAGTGGTTAATTCTGGCAGCTCACAACAAGAATGGAAATCTCCATGTACTCTGATTTTCTGCCACAGTCCAAAAGCATTGGAGACAATTGCTCTTAGGTGTGAGTTTGTTCTGCAGTGGCCTGTCCTGTCCAGGATGTATTCCTAGACACTAGGATAGTGTCCAGCAGAATATTGTTTATATACAAAGCAGGTAATATGATGGATGGATGTGAAGTATACCTGCATCAAATATTTAAGAAATCTTGTCAAGTGGAATGATCTTGCTGCATGGACAGATAATTTCCCTTGTTATGAGCAACCTTTTCCCTCAGATTTAACGTTTTTATCTGTTTTTAAACAACCCTTTTTTGTAGTGCATCTGGGGGCGAAAGTCAGGCTTAATTGACACAGTGTCTGGCTTATTATAGGATTTTGAGTACACCAATGTCATGTTTGTTTCGCCCTTGAAACGACGATCAAAGCTCACTTGGTAAACAAAGATCTCGGATGAGTTCATCCTTTAAGTTGGGCCATAAGCAACAGCAAGAGGTCAAAGCTGTAACCCCGCACTCTCCACCATCCAAACCCAGTTGATCCCAAGGTCCTCCGACTCTGCTGGAGATTTTAAGATCTTTGGTCACCAGCATGTTTCTGGTTAGCTGCATTGATCTGACCTCGCAGACCCCACTCATTGGACTTTATGGTGTGTGGTTTGTGTGAGAGTTGCTCTATGAGTTTGCCTCATTGGAACGTCTATAGGGATTGACAGTGAGAGCTCTTTCATGAGTCTTACAGCAGAAAAATCAGTAACGTCTGTCGATAGGACCAGCAAGGGTCAAACTGCCTATCCTTATAATGTTGGGCTGTAAACACAATGCCTGTGTAGCATTTCGGGGTCTCTTGCTTTCTCCTCCATCGCTCCCCGAGGAAGCTTTGAAGCTGACAGAAATATTATCCAACCATATTTTGGGATTACATCCTGAGACTCTATTCAAAGGGAATACGGCTCAAAATGAAATCAGCCTTAAACAGTGTGGCAGCAGCTCATGTATTTTCAAGAGCTCTTTGTGAGAGGTGGGTTATAAATCAATTTTAGGATCGACCGTGTGCTTTATCTTGATTTTCAACCTTGGCAGATCCTTTAGGGGTCTTTTAAACATTAGTATATTTCTTGCACTGGCGAGCGGCGGTCGAAGCGTCTGACTGCTCTCTTTATGTAGAACAAGGCGGTTCAATCTGCGCCGATTCACTGACTCACTCTTATAAATGAGGCACATTAAACTGCACCTGTTGACGAGATGTTGGGGGCAAACGCACTCAAAGAGATGAACAAGGTGGGTCATGGACGTTATATTACTTTTTCATTTTTACTTCACATAAAATGCATATAACTCTGTAAAACAAATTAGACAGAATTTATTAACAACACAGTCAAACTTAGCAAATGTGTTTTGAACAAAATGCTGAGCCTGCAGCAAAAAAAACGGAAGAATATATAATATACCGCCAGAAAAACTGCATTTATAAGCCTATATGCTGTGTTAGTGATTACTATTTCTGGCTTTGCCCTAAACCTGATCTATGAGTATGTCCGTTGTTGCCATTTACCAAATGACTAAATGTAAATACACAAATAGTAGATGAAATAGAATAGAAGGAACTTGTGAAACATGAACTGGATGAAAACTTTAATTATTTTAAGAAAAATACATTATTTATCCTTATGTTGAAATGACAAGTTAAAATATGCACTCTGTACATGTTTTTCAAGTCTACATAACAAAATTGACCCACTAAGATTGGCTTAAAAACCAAAACCAAAGTGTCACTGTGATACAACATTATTATGTGAGAGCAACTTGACAGTAACTACATCGATTTCGTGCAACCTGTTGACAAGGTGTATTTAATTCGAGTCAACATTTCAATCTTTGTGCGTGTTGCGCTTGTGACTGTGCATCTGCACGGCGTATCGATCCGGCCTGGGAGGACTTCCACATGGCCTTGATATGTGAGATGCCGTCTGGACCTGGGGACGACTCTATTGATCAGCGTGCCGGGTCTTAAGTAGCCTCTCCATTCAGGCCCCATGACGGCAACACACTTCCAAAATGACAGTAATCAATGGAAATGGTTAAATGACCCCGCACAACTCAAACGCTATGAATTGCACCGGGCACAGCGGATTTATCTTTGCGGATTATGGAGCACTGTCTGTCTGATTGACCGGTCATGAAGCTAATGGTCCTCCCCCAGGATAGACAATGTGTCCGAGCAGAGCTTTCTGTTTATGAACTATACTCCCAGCGAGTCTGTGAATCTTTAATCCTGCCCCCTCGCTTCTGCAAAAGACTCCCCTTTGCATGATAGATAGGCAATGTATGAGCCATTTCCCACTTTTTCACTCCTCGCCGCTTGTAATCCAAACACATTTGAGTGTGATGGTTGTCAAATGGTAGTGGGTAATCAGACACAGACAAAAAAAATGAATAATGCATCACAATATGTCTGGCTATCATTGTGTTGATTATTGTCAGAGCAAGCTGGAGCGCCGTTGCTGAGAAAAAGAAAAGAGACATTCACTGCAGCTGTGGCTCTGCATACTACAGCAAAATATACATTGTCAGCCTCTTTAACGCAATTACAATATGCTTCAGCACAATGCCAGGAAGTTGCACAAAGCCAGAGGCACCATTGTCACTTCCCTCCCTGTATACTGCGCGCTCAAGAGGCGAGGAGGCAGTCAAGTCATCTATCACTCCACTTTGCCCCCAGTAGTGCAGACACATTGACAAACAGTATACACAGACAATTGAGATTGATACAACCGTGGAGACGCGCAGAAAGCTCTGGACATAACAAATCAGATCACAGCGGCACCACTGCTGTCGCCACACAACAGCAGCCGCGGACAAGTGATCAACGGAGAGCGGAAAGGCAACAACGTGCAGACTGGAAAAGGGAGACGCAGGTTCAGGAGTGCTCACGATCAGACTGGTAGCCCGGTGGACTGGTGACTAGTGAGAAGAAGAAGGCTGTTGGTCTGAATACTGGTTAGGGGCCTCGTCCCACAGTCCAAAATCATGCATCATCCATAGGAAACTTTCCACTAGGTGTGTGTGGACTCCCCTGCCTTTGCCCTATAGAGATAACACACCCCTGCACCGCCATAGGGTACAAAGTGGGTGAGATAATGGATGGATGGATGGATGGTCGCATGATCAGATTAGACAGAGCAAAAAAAAATAACCAAAACGCTGGACGGATGTAAGGAAAAATGTGCGAAGTTGCAACATTTCCACCGTTTGATGCATGGACGTGGAGAAGTGAAGGTGGCGCGGTGATTTGTGAGGATCATTACAGCCAGAGGACAGTGTTCGGGGGGTGGGGTGTGTGTGTGGGGGGGCACCTCTCACACTGGCGAGAGTGACAAAATGAGAGTGAGGGAGAAGGGAAAAGTGCGAGGAACTAATTGTAAAAATGTCAGCAGCATTTATCGACTGTTAAACAGCAGAGCTAAAAAGGTGGCATTCTGCGGAGAGGCCACTCTATTCAGTCGTTCGAGAGCAAGAAAACGTCCACGGCCTCGATTGCCCAATGCTCTTCTATTAGTGTCATAACTAGAAATGGAAGTGAATTGCCCTCCACCAGTACGAGGTGCGGTGTTATGAATACCACTGGGAAGAATGGACATGTATGATAAAGTGGCATGAGGGGCCACAGCATGCATATGAAACTATAATCTTTTCTGACAGGAGTCTGGCGTTTCAGCAGCGCTATTGCAATTTTTCCAAGCGTTACATGATGACAAGCCCCTCTCCATTTTTTATCTAAGCCTTAATGCTTTTAGCCCCATTTTCTGAATTAGCTGTCAGCCAGTGTGGCCTCCTTCTCAGGGCTTCTTTGGAGCTCAAATGACTGAATTAGGCTCTACCTTTAAAGATAATTGCTTAATTGGGGTCTTTTCATATGCTGTCGGTAGCTGAGGACCTGAGAAAGGCTCTGATAACTCTGTAATTATGCGGCTACAGCAGACGTACGCGTCTGCAGCGGGGCTGTGAAGAATGAGCTGACAGCTAAGTCCACTCTCCCTCCACGGACTCTGGGATGTAGCTAAAATTGCTGGGCCTCTTTTTGGTACAAATACATGAAAATTTGCATGTGCAAGGCTGCCCGACTCTGTGTCTGTATTGTCAGGACTCATGACTGTATCTCAGTGCATGAATGAGATGTCAGAGTGTGTTTGAATCACCCAGGCGGCAGGTATGTCTAGGAAAAAAATCTTCTCCCTCTGCTTTTATTCGTGCTGCACTACCACTTGTCTGCTATTTGAAAGGTGGAAGAACACTATTACATGGTACATCTTCTTCCTTCCAGTGCAGCTCTTAGATATAAAGTGTCAGATGAAGTCTATTTGTGTAAGATGTTTTTTGGGGGGACATCTCAGACATGGCAGCAGCTTCCACCCAAGCCTTTTTTCCAAAGGCTTGGCTGTCAATATAGCTTTGCCCAGAGAGAGCAGGAGAGATGTACTGTGGTGGAAAAGGAGCGGGGAGAGAGGTAAATACAGTTACGGTCTGAGGTGAATAACAGTAGGGTGTCAGAGGAAGAAGTGGGGGCCGGGGTGGGATGGAGGCAAGGAGGATAAAGAAGCGGGGAGGACTGGCGCCACCACGGGAAAGGAAGGGGGCGCAGGGAAGATTAGTTTTGCTCTGGTAACGACAGATCATAAAAACACGAAGGGGAGGAGAGAGAGGAGAAGAAAAAGAGAGAAGGGGGGGAGGATTAGTGCCACTTCAGGAATGGCAGAACATGGGGGAGTGAGAAAAAGAGGAGTGGGATGGGAGATGGGAGGAATCCTGGGAGTTTAGTTAGGATTAGTTTTGCTTCAGGGCCTGGGGATTGAATGAGGGAGCGGGCACCGGGTGATCTGGGTGGCGTCATGAAAACAAAACCTCTTATCAATCAATTGTTGACAAAGTGAGACCCAGAACAATCTGTCCCCCACTTCCTTACACCCTGCGCTCACAGCCCTCAGGGATGTGTATATTTACTGGACATCACCAGCGGCACTGTAATAACAAATGATGTGGTGGTAAATAAAACTGAGCTGCAGGCAGCAACTATCATGAGGAATCCAGCATTTGGTGGAAAAAAAAGTATCTTTACAATTTGATAAAATAAAGAAATCTCCACAACATGAACACTTACACTGTGGTCCAAACCTCTGGACATGGTCTTGGAAATGGTTATGATCTTGGAGATAAAACCAATAGCAGTATAGTATTTGGCAACATGGTAGGTTGGTGGATAGCACACATAGCTAGATGGATGCTGGTCTGAATCCTGGTCTGATCGATGGCTTTTCTGTGACATGTTCTCCCTGTGTCAGCTTGGGGTTCCTCCCATAGTCCCAAACCATGCATGCTTAGTTTGACTGGAGACTCTAAATTGCCCCTAGGTGTGAATGGTGTGTGTGTTTGTGTGTGAGTGTGTGTGCCCAGAGATGGATTAGCGTCCTGTCCGGGGTGTATTCCCTACCTTCACCCTATGTGTGCTGAACATAGACTCCAGCAGACCCTCATGACACTGTTGGTTAGATAATGGATGGACGGATTAAACAACTGGGTATTTTTGACTGCACTTTTTCTGCCATTGTTGAACCACTTTGCAACATGACCTTTGGGTGATCTGATATGTTGAGTAGGACATGATTGCAAAAACAACTGAAATGCTTCTGAAATGCCTACTCTGTGAAAACAGTAGGGAACAGTGTGACTGATTAGAAGATGGATTACCCCACCTCTGACTCAAATTTCTTTTGTAATCTGGAGATAGTCCATCCTTTACGAAAAATCACGACTATAATTGCCTCCATCCGTCCAAAATGAGAACCTAGTTTGCAGTCCATGAATCAGAATGAGCGTCTACAGCTGCTCAATTCTTTCTCGGTTGGCAGGAATCTGTTGTTGCCCCTGTTCCTTCGCCTTGGAAATTAGAGAAATTTGCTTGTGAGATATTCATTTCTTTTATTGAGGCAATCAGGGGAGCCTTTAATATGGCAATAGTACCCGACAGGGTGTGCTTTTCCTGTGATAGAGGGTATGAAAATGATGCAGTATCAAAACATGTACGGTGCCTGAAGTTTTCTTCAAAGTTGAGCAGATATAAGAGTTAAAATTGGTTAACAGGGAAATTTGCTAGGCAGCTCCCCGGTTATTAGAGACTTTGTATGACAGCCAAGGATGAAAAAAAGAACAAACAGCCGTGCTTAATGGGAATAAAAACCACGGCTGGATCATATCTTGGGCTAATCAAGTTTCTTGGATGCCACCCATCATATAACAGTATGACAGATGTCTTCTGTTTTTTCAGGGCAGCATTTACGCGCAGTGAGAGCTGACTGACACGTTGCCACGCCAGGTGAACTTTCCCTCCGAGCTGCATATATTTTCTCCACGCTGCGTGTCCTGACAGGAAGTGATGGGGGAGAAACGGGGGGAAAAGAGCAAGAGAAAGGGGGAGAGAGAGAGTAAGAGAAAAGCAGTGCAGTGCACAGTAATGGGTAAGTGTGACTGGCCCATTAACGGGGCTGGTTGTCAGTGTCAGCGGGCTCAGCTGTGGACAGTGGGCAACAGTGGTTGCAGAGGAGCGTTGTTAAAAAGGAGCAGTGCTGTCAGATCTGGACACTCTCTTAAAGTGTACATGGCTGAGGTCACGGGGCGCATGGTTAACACCGGCAAAAGAGAATAACAAGTCCGGTGCTTTGTACAGATTGACTCTGAAGACTGTCCCAATGTGGATATCAAACCTCCACCATGACAAATAGGCAAAGAGGGCGAGGGACGAGGGGCCAGGCGATAGTTGTGAAAAAGAGGGAAACACGGGTGAATTGATGGAAAGAGGTTGCCGGGAGGAAGGGAGAGAGCAAGAGGATGTGAGACAGATGGAGAGAGGTGACAGTGCAGAGAAACACAGAGAGAGAAGGAAAGAAAGGAGGAAGGTTTGTGTTTAATTAGTGACCCTGGAGAGAGTCTTGGTTGAGCCAAGAAGGAACATGGGATGTTCTTTAATTGGCCCCGCTCTGTGGAGAGGGATGGGAGGGCAGGGAGGGGTTGGGGTGGGGTGTAGGGGTGAGGAGGGGGGGGGGCTTGAAAGAGAGGAGACAGATGCAAGAGGGAGGAGAAGCAAAAGGAGGAGAAATGACTGGACTTTTGTCTGCTTGGCTGCACATGTGTACGAGCAAACTGTTTTGTATGCATTTGTCCGCAGAGATATGTGACCTTTGTTACTGCGCTCTCCTATGCTGTGTAAGTTGAGTAATTGAGCTGTGAAACATACTGCAGTAAATTTTAGACATTCCAGTACATTCTTTCAGAATGTTTTGAAGTGTTTGGAAGTTACTTCTTTTCCCCCTAATTAGAGCTGTATATTCATATCTGAGGTGTTCTAGCTTTATTGCCAAGAGTCAGAAGTGAAACAGTCATATCTGTTAGGTAAATGAAGAGTTGCAGATAAATGATAATAATTAATGAAAGCGCTAAAGTGTGACTTCTTCACATTTAAACAGAGCCAAATTAAGTTTCCCCCCTTCTCATATGAATATAGTCTTGGAATTTGTCATATAACTCTTGGGAAATTTTCAGTTTCTCATTCATGTATGCTTGCTTCAGGGTACATTCAGCTGAAACTAGCAAGGTAAGCAACACATTGACTCTGCAGAGAGATGTGATGTGGGGAGGAGGAGGAACGAGCAGGAAACCTCCTCGGAGGGGCTGAAAATGTTAGGCTAACATCCATTGTTTCAGATCAAGATGATAATACATGTGGGTTAATTAGTGGATTGCACTGTTTTCTCACAACAAGAAGATCCCTGGTTCAAATCCCAGTCAGATCAAAGGCCTTTATGTGTGGGGTTAGCATCTTCTACCTGGCTTTTCTCCAGCTACTCCGGTTTCCTTTCCACAGTTAGGATGATTGGAGGCTGTAAATTGTAGGAAAATGAATGGTCTGTGTGTCGTTGCCTAATGTGCACTGGGGAGCAGACCTCCATGACATCTTTGAGGCACAAAGCAGGTAAGATGGATAGATGGATGGATGGATGGATGGGTGGTGTAGAACAACAAAACAGAGCAGTCTCTGCAGACGTCTCACAATGTTCACTATTGACACATCGCGTCTTTCCAGATCCGTTAATTAATTTTTCATAATTATGCTGATGAAACATGTAATCCAGGTGGCATTGTGTTACCGCCAAAACATGTGCTCTGCTGCAAACTGATCATGTTGAAACATATTTTCTAATAGACAGCGCAGCATATAGGGAATAATGTTGTGGTAGGAAAAGAAAAAATAAACCATTGCTATTCAGCTGGAGGCAGAAAACTTTATTTCAGCAAATGAAACCAAAACTGTCCATGTGCCTCAATACTCGTGGATATGTGATTGCTATTTGAGTGAGCTGCAATCAGTATGTGCAAGTGCGTTTTTGCACATTTCACAGTCTGCACATTATCTCCTTACACACCTTAATGAGCCAGTTCTTCACCACTTGACCAATTAAAATAATCATAAATGGTCAAATTGACTATTCTGCTCTCTCCTACGAGGGTTTCAGCTGCTGGGAGTCACACTGATGTGCAGCACCAGCAGACCCCCGGAGCACCACTGGGTACAAAGCAGGTCAGGTAATGGATGGATGGATGGAAATGGGAGCATCATGGGGGATTGAACCACCGACACTGTGATTGGTGGACAAACTATCCCCTGAGGCACAGCTGCTCCTCGAGTTCATTTAGAAATATTACACATTTGTGTAGTATTCCTTAAGGTAGACAGATAAACTTACCAGGTAACATTGAGGTGATTGTTAAATCATATTCATATGTATTGACATATTTCATAGTGTGTGTGTGTGTGTGTGAGTGTGTGTGTGTTTTCATTGCGCAGGGTCAAGGAGAAACTTGGTTGCCATGACACGCAACAAAGAGAAGTGGAGAGAAAGCTCAGAGGATATGAATAAGGGAGCAGGAGAGATGGATGAGGGGAGTGGGGAGAGGCAGGAGAGAGACAGAGATGGATGGAGTGAAGAGTGTGGCTGTACAGGGGCACAGCTAAGGAGAGAGGAGACAATTCACAGATGCACAGAGGAGATCTGGGAGAGGCTTTGGAAAAATGACAAGTCAAGAAGTTGGGGAAGGTGGGATAATGAGCAAAGACAAAAAGAAAGGATTGTATGTGTCTGTGTGTGTGTGTGCGTGTGTGTGTGTGTGTGTGAAAGGGAGAGACCAAGGCCTGAGGGGAGGAAGTGGAAGAAGAAAGGGAAGTTTATTGGAGAGAATTTAGAGAGGAAAGGAAGAGGGGTGAAAAAATGAGGAGATGCAGGAAATAGTTTGTTGAAAAAAAAAAAACTATGACAGAGAGGAAAGAGAGAAAGACCGACTGAGACTCTGGAGGCGCAGAAGCAAATCAGGCCAGCTCAGCACGTTCTTCTTCATCCACCCCGTTTAAGGTGGTGGCATTATTCTAACCATAGCCCTAATCAATACGTGTGACAGCATATTGGTGATCAATCAAAGTGCCAGGACAGAATTGATCATGCTCAGTCAAATGTGACATAAACAAGGCCCCTGCGGTCGATATGATGTAAGTGTATTCAGTCCAAGACAAACACTGTGTATCTCAATTAACTGTTCGTTTTGCCACTGTACACTTTGATAAAGAGAGTCATTTATGCACACCACACGGCAGCAGAGTGAAAGATGATGTGTCGGGCTTAACATCGGTCGAAAAAAAGATTTAAATAACTCGAATCTCTCAGTGAATATCAGTGAATCATGTTCACCTTTATGCGTCGACTGCGCACTGAGCCATCACTGTAATACGCTTTGTTCCTGCTTGTCACAGACGCAGGGCCAAGATGTAAATTCTGAAAACAGGTACAATAAAGACGCAGGAAAACAGGCGCCACGGTAAAGTTTAAGTGAACATCTTACTGAGGGAGACAATCAGCAGAGAACTGGGAGCCGGGGAGTTTTTCCACCTCCCTCCTGCAAAGTTAATAACACCGCACACCACAGCAAAACAATCAGATAGTGAAGAGCCACGAGAGGTGCCTTAATTATAGGTAGGAGCTAATTATGCCAGATTGAAGTTATGCTTGCTGCACAGATGTCACCATATAATGAGACAAAGTGTAGCCGGGGTCATGTGGAAGGTGCACGAGGCGGCGGACCGCACATCTTGACAACCGGGTCGCACCAGATCCAGACGCAGATTTTAAAATCTTCATTAAAGCGCTGATAATTACACAGCCTATTGGATGCAAATGAGGCTGGCCGATCGATACGGCAACGCTTTACTCAGGCTAATGGATAAAAGAGTGACGGTGATACATGGTTATAACCGCGGTGCCTCGCATTATGGATAACCCTTGCTAACCCCCTGTACCCGCTACACCTGCAATTAAACGATAATGACAGTGAGGGAGAGAGACCCAGAGGGTGTGTATGTGTGTTAGAGAGAGAGAGAGAGAGAGAGAGGGAGAGGGGCCTGCTCCTCAAAGCACAGATGCTTCTATCGCAGCTAAATGATTCTCTGTCTGACCTCGGGTGTAGGTAGCTGCGGCGCTGGGGGAGCTCTCGGAGCTGTAATGCACCATTATGATATCGAACGCCCGATAGTTCCCCCGACCCCCCCCCCCCCCCCCATCTACCATCACCTCCCCCCAACAACCTCCATATGAAACCCCTCTAACCCCCTGAACTTCCTCCTCCTCCTTGTCCTCCTCCTCCTCCTCCTCCTACTCTTTTTCCAACCCCCTCTCCATGCGGAGGCATCGAATGGGGGAGCATTAGCGTGACTCCCAGCAGCTGAAAACCCCGAGGAGAAAGTAGAAAGTCAAATTGACCGGATTACGATTATTTTACTGAGACTAATTGGTCAAGAACTGGCTCATTAGGGTGTGTGAGTAGATAATGGACATTGCACACTCTGAAAAAAACATGAAAAATACCTACACACTTGCACCTCTCGAGTTCATCTCACTCAAATAAGAATCACTTATCTATTATGGAGTCAAGGCAGTAGTCTCTGAAATCAGGATCGGTTTTCTGCCTCCAGCTGAATATCTACGTTTTTCTCTCACACTGCAGCATTATTGGTATAAATGTGTTTCCACACAATACATTTTGCAGCAGAGCACATGTTTTGGCAGCAAGGCAATGCCACATAGATTACACGTTTCATCAGCATAATTATGAAAAATTAATTAGGATATATGCGAAGATGCAATGTGTCAATAGTGTGAACCTATCGGTGAGAGCGTGCATTTCGATCCTCTACAATGTCCATTCAACTTGGTTTGTTTGGATAAAAGTGGTAAAATGTTCAAAGTGGTTTGAGACATAGGCCATTGAATTCATCTTACACACTTTTAACTCTGTTAACACTGTTTTATTTCTTTTTATTTACATGTAGCCATTTAGAAGGCAATAGGGACCTTAGTGTTATAATGATAAATATTATTCTCCTTTCTTCAGAAAATGAAAGGAACCCGACAGTGCAGTCGTTACGAGAGTTACGAGGAAACGGTTATTTCTCGTTCGCATTGTAGTAGTTTCTCAGAGCAGAAAAACCCTGTTGTGTCTGGCGTAAGAAAATCCATTCACCTCCACAGAGGCAGAAGTCTGGACAATATCTGGACAAGTAAAACAAAAACATATCCATAGCTTTATTCCTCTGGAGGCGAAAGAGAAAATATATGTCTTGGTAATTTGTGTGAACTGACCCCTTACCGCAACAAGTCAGCTGTGATGTTCCGAGGGCTGACATACAGGCCGATAAATAATTAATCAGAGTGATGTTTAGGGGCCAGCGCAGGCCGGCAGTAGAGGGAGGGAAGAGCGTGTTTCCTCACGCTGAAGGCCTCCGCCGCTTCATCGCCCCTTCACTCCACAAGCCATCCCTCCATCACGGAGTGAGAGAGGGGAACGGACAGCGTTGCCTGTATCCAACAGAGCAGTAGAGCGAGCAGCAGAGGAAAGAGAGAGAGAGAGAGCGAGAGAGGGAAGTGAGAAACATAAAACAAAGAAAGTCGGGCTGCGGGAGGACAGAAGCCAGGTGTGGAGGAGGAGGAGGAGGAGGAGGAGGAGGAGAGAAATACAGAAAGTCGGAGCAAGGGAGCATGAGAGAGACGCAAATGCTACCCAGAGAAGTTGTCCTCCAGCCTGGTTATCCTCCATCACCCTGCCTGTGTTTGCTCCATCCCTGTGACTTCCTTCATGGCCCTTTGACTCCGTGACCCCCGTGTCGGCTGCCAGTCCTCAGCCCGGCGCTGTCACTCTGCTGCCCACACCGGAGCTCCAACCTCACACCGTTGTTGTAAGACAGAGCAGATCCTGTGACGGACCAAATGTGACAGCTGAGCTGCTGACCTTTGGTCCCCAGACGACAGATAGGGACCGGCAACGCCTACGCACACATGGGTACTCCATACATAGAGAAGTAAGACACACACACACACACACACACACACACTCCCTCCCAGACACACAGTTGATTAGAGTGAAGCGGCTCCCGTGCGCTTTTGTAAAAGTTAGTTTGGGGTGAGTGTAATGATGTAGTGCGACGCAAACGTGTGATGATGTTCTGGAACAATAACATTTCACATTAAGACAATGTTTGAAACTTCCAGCCTTTGTGCTTCTAATTAATGTCGCGAAGAGAGCGACGGCGCCGTGACTAACTCGGTTAATTGCGCATTGTCCCAATCAATGCGAGAGCCGAAAGAGACAGAAAAGTGTATAAATATATCGTGTGTACATATCTGAGGCCCTTCGCAGGGAGGAAATTAGCCTCCATTCAGAGGTGTGACAGAAATGACAATGAGGTATAGCGCAAAACATGCGTCGAGTGTCTGAAAGTGGAAGATTATTACTGCTGCAATTAAAAGAATCACTTATCTGTATTTACTCTTCTATTGTTCTTTTTTTTTGCTATTATTTTGCAAATTATGTTTCATCTAATACGGTCTGTTGATCTAATACGGTTTGTTGAGCAGTAAAGTTAGCATTTAGTTAAAACAAAAAGGTTCTTGTTGAAAAATTGCTATAATTTCATGAAACAGGAAGACATAAAATGTTTCTTTATGAAACAGGGAAATATTCTATAGTCTGGATTATCATATTGGCATGGCTTGAAAGAAACAGTTCACTGTTTGGGAATAAATATTCATTCCCTCTCTTTCTCGGAGTATGGAACCAGAGCCAGGGGGCGATGTCTTATTTTAGCATAAGGACAGGGAGCTTTCTCTTAAGTCTTAAGTGAAAAATTTTTCCTTCCAGCACCTTGAAAGTTCAGTAATTAAAATATATATCTTCTTGATGCAATCTATATAAAAGGTGAAGTGCAGAACCAAGTTGTGAAGTTATTTCAAAACTATTTCCTTGCTGTCCAAAAAAAGGCAAGAACCAATAAGTCTATTTTGTGGTGTATTTAGAGGTACACAGTGACCTTTACCACTGTGGACAAACACACCTGCTGCCATTTTCTAAAAGTATTTTCACATTATATTGCAAAAGGAGTAGTAGAGTTGAGGCAACTGGACTTCCTGTGAAGATATTTCAACTCGCATCCAAGAGTTTCTTTCAGTTCCCAAGAATCTACACCAACAAGTGCAGTGAACAACTGAAAATCTCCACAGACGTCTCATTGTTTTGCTTTTCATAGATGTTGCCAGGTTTTTTTTAAGCGAGCTAACTAGCCAGCATGCTAATCTTTTCTGCTGCACAGCATTCACTGAGAGCTTGTGCAGCTAACATGAATATAAAATGTACAATGGTACAAATCCGTGGTCTGGAAGACCTCTATAGTAATGGAACCACTTTGGGATTTGGAAAAGTTAGTCAAACATATAAATAATTTTCAAGACTTTTAGCATCTTGTGAAATTTGCATGAGCTTCTGTAATTGCTCTGAATTATCAATGAACCCACATGTATGCGGCGTACAATGCACATGAATAATATATGTGCTGTGTATGAAACAAAGTTCTTCATTTGACTTAATGTGTGCACCACTCTCTCTCTCTCCTCTCTCTCTCTGTGTCTCTGAATCTGCTCTGAGAGCTCCACAGACAACGCTGGAGAAGAGAGACTAGAAAGTGATGCAAGAGGTGCTGGATGAAAAGCTCATACCTCATCCAGAGCACTCCCTGCTAAACTACCATTTGTTTTTGTAAATGTCAATTAATTTAAATGGGATGTCTAATCCCGGCGGAGCCATGACACTGGCTCCATATGAAACAGGCACCGGCTGAAGTGAATATGGAAATCAGCAGGACTGGAGCTGAAACGTTTTTTTTTTCTGTCACAGAAGCATTATGTGAGTTAAAGCCGAAACGATCCCTCAGGCGGTTTTCCCCCCTCGGGCAGTCATCGCTCCTGCTTCCATCCACCCGCTCCCCTCAGTCGCTTACTATTTATCCCTGTGTTTTGCCACCTTTTATACCGACCACATTTCACCTACACCGCCTTGTGCTTTTAAAACTCTCCACCTCTGAGAACGTTGTTCTACAATCTGATCCGTAATCTGGCTCTTTATCTCTCCTTCTTTTTTTTATGTCTGTGTGTGTGTGTGTGTGTGGAGGTGACATGCACCATCTACTTCACTTGCTGTTCCCTGGCGTCTTTTTAATGCCGCCCCTCTTCATCTTCTTCCTCTTCCTCTGGTCTTCTTACAAAGCAGCCGCTGTCCACGCTCTTCACTTTCTTCTTTCGCTTTTTTTACTCCTTTTGGAGTAGAGAGCAACTCCCTCACCCCTCTCCCCCGCCCTCCCCCACCCTTGCTCTCTTGCAGTGTTTATTTAAGCAGTTTCACAGTCACTGCACCCCGCTCTCACTGTATCCCACCCCCCCATCATCTCTCATGGACACACTTTGTATTTGGGTCTGTATCTTTCCCTCTTCTCTCCATCCTTATATATACTCTCTACTCCATCCCTCTTTCTTTTCACTCTTCCTCGTGGTGATCCCGGCTTCTTTAGACGTTCTGAGATTCAGAGTTTGCTTTAAAGACTTCACAGCTCCCCTTCTGTCGCCGGAGCTTTTCAGATCTGAGAGGAGCAGACGGCAAACTGGGCCAGATATAGTGAGGCACAGGCAAGAGAATATATATCTTTACACTTTAGACTGTGTCAGAGACATGTAATTGTTAAATAAAAGGAAAGATCTTTCCAGGCAGCTCATAATTATCAGAAGAGATGGATGCCCTCAATGGGCAATTTAATAACCTGGAGAGGGCAGGGACTGTCGGATCTGGCTAATGTTTGAAAAGAGCAGCGTTAAGACACTAATCCCATTCATCTCAAGTTCTATATTCATTTTTCATGTGTTAATAATAGCTGCACAAGGACAGGCGAGGACTTCAGTAGCCCTGTCCGTTTCATCTTTTTTAGCTTAAAAATGAGTTTGTAATGAAATCACTGGAACCATTTCTCAAATACCTGCTGAGAGTAATAACGGTTATGAGACAACTGTTCTAGGAAACGTTAGCTGGAGCGAGACACTTTTAGTGGCTAAATACAAAGCAGGTGTGATCAGCACCGATGATTATATTAACTTCATACTGCACCACTGCGTAATTTTTAAACATCCAACCTTGATAATAACGCAAAACTATCAGTTATAGAGTAAAATCTGTCAGTTTTAATCAGTGTCTGTTTATTTACTCCCTTCTTTGCCTCAAATTGACAATCTTACAGTTGAGAAATGCTCCGACTGTGGAAGACGGGAAGTTGTTTTTTTATATATATATATATATCTAGGGAAATTCATTGATTTGCGTCTTTGCAGAGGGTTGAAAATGTAACATCAACATCTTGAGATCTGAAGAGCTATATTCATCTGACAGCGCAGGAACACTTTTATGTCTGTTTGTACTTGAGGTATGGAGCGTGGTGTGTTGCATAGATTTGCAATGCGTCTGTTTAGAATGCGGCGCTCCACAGGGATCGATACTTGGCATGCTTAAACAAGTTGCTGCTTGCCTCAAACAATATAGCAAAATGTCTCAGGGCTATGCTGATGACATGCAAACCTAACTGAAAGATTCCAATACATTTTGGCTCAGTGGTCCCATGTTATTTCCATGAAATCAGTGCAAAGAGTTAAATTACTTACCTTGAGCCACATGTCAAGTATATATATATTCCCTGCTAAATCTGTTAAATACAGAAACAATCTAAAACGGATGCTGAAATCCTTGGGTATGCTTTTATGTAATCTGGAATAGTCTGTGTGAATGCATTTTTATCTGCCCTACCAAGGACGGCAACAAAAAGTCTTCAATTGTCAAGGAACACAGTTGTCAGAATGTGTGCAAGATCTGATAAGCTCCATTACATAACATCAGTACTGATGTCTTTGCATTTTGCTCCCCGAGAGCTGATTTCAAAATCCTTCTTCTTATCTATATGGCTGTAACTGGTCTGGCTCTTCTGGATATCTCCGGCTTCATTTTGCTCCATGTAATCCATCACATCCTTGATTCATTTGATGCAAGTTGCTTAACCGCTCCGCGATCTGATAAGAACCCTTTAGGATGTTCTGCCTTTGCCAGCCAAGCTCCACTTCTTTTGGAATAATCACAACTGCACATTCAGGTGGCAAACTCTGTGACTTTGATACTTTGAAATTCAGGCTGAAAATCACATCCTTTTTCTCTTTTCCTAACCCTGACCTAAATCATCAACTGCTTCCTTGCTGATGAAATAACCTACCTTTGTGGATCCACTTTTTGATATTCAGTGTGATCTCTGTTTTTAAATTGACTAACCTCAACCACGTTATCTGTGTTATTTGTGTTGCTTCACTCTGTTTCAAGTCTCTGTGCAAAGCTAAACTAACTGGCTCCAGAAGAGACGCTATCGATCTTCTCATCCAGCTCTTGGCAAGAAAGTGAATCCCTAAATGCCCAACTATTGCCTTAAGGTTTAGAAAACAAGCCCGAAGCTCGTGCTGAAGTTGTGCTCCAGGTTAGCTCTGCAGGTCTTAGGTTATTTGGTTTAACATCTCTGCCTTCGCCTTACTCTGGCACTCGATATGGCATCAATATTTCTGGACAGATTGAACGCTACACATATTCAAACATTCAACAGTCTCTCAATAATTTATGAATGAAATGATACAAGCCAATACACTATTTGCCTCCGCTGCATCATCATCCACACCGTTGCACACACATGTACATGCGTAGCACCCTCAGAAGCCCGTCCCATCATTTGCAGCACTGCTGACAGCCAAACACTTTGTAGCTGTATAGAATCGGTTGTGTTCTGCGTTCCCCACGTTCTCCAGACTACTTTCTAGCCCTGTGAGTCTGGGGAAGTGTGCCGTCGTTGACAGTAATGTATTCTGGCCCTCCCCACAGCCTCCACGGACCTGGCTCCCTTCCTCTTTTTTTCCTCCAGGGATTTCCTTGATGTTGTGGGAGCTGAGGCCTGTTGACTACTTGCCCACCCATCCTTTTGTAATGTGTGTGCGTCCCCCCTCCCATTGATAGCATCCCATCACTTTTATTATAGGTTAATATCTCCTCGCCTAGACCCGGCTAACACTGATCGGGGATGCCGTAGAAAAAAACAAAACAATGAGGCATATTAAAGAGGATATAGTGCATATGGTTTCATTAAGCTAAAATGCAGATTATGTGCTGTGGACCTGAATAATGCCAACATTACATCCCAGTTCCAAAAATTGGATTATGAAACAATACCATGATTTGGATTATGACAAAGTGGCACAAATTGGATAAGCCTTTTGTTTTTTGTTTTTTTCCCCCATCGCGTCCTATGGATAGCTGGAGTCACAATTTAAAGAATACCGATTGATGCAATGTGGTTGGTTGGATTTAGAAACAAACATCGAATCAAAGAAATCGGTCAAAAATCATGAACTAGTTCTGTGTGAATTCCTGAACACCCATCTACAGTATATGTCAACTGAATCTCCTCAACCTTTTCTTTCCTATTTCAGTGTCAAGCTGCTGTCTGCGTGCACTCATTTCCCTGTCTCTCCTTTGCTTTCCTGAGCAGAGCTGACACTTTTTCATTTAATCACATCCCCCTTGTTCCTTTCAGGAAACATCAGGAGCCCGAATTTACAGTACGTAAATAACAGGCTTCAGTATATTCACCTCACAGTTAAATACAGCTGTCAGCCCGCAGGATTGCGCTAAATCCAGTTCACACACAGTGTGGACTCTCGATAACAGTGACAGCTCCATTGTGTCTGGAAATTTCAGGTAGTTCCCGTCAAATCTGAGAGCAGTTGTGGTCGCTATCTGCAACACGTATTAGATTCGTTTTCTCGACAGCTAGAAGTTACAGATGCCGGTATCGCGGAGATGGAGATAAGGGAGACGTGACATTCTCACATCTCGCATCACTTTGTTGTGCTTCCAACAGATCCGTTCACACTCGTCTTTGACTCTACGCATAAAAAAAACGATTAATCAGTTCGGATGAAAAAGCCCTTTCTTTTAAAAAAGATCACTCTGGTTTGTCACCAAACGCGATGGACAGACACACACATCTGGCTGTTTGGCCGCCCGGCGGAGGTGCAAACACTGTAGCTGCTGAAGTCACCCTCCTTTGTCTGTACTAACGTCGCCATGGTTACGGCCCTTAATCGCAGCTAAAGCTTTATTCATTGGTTTAGGGAGCTAACTGAATTTGCCTGTTCACACACGCACTCACACACACACACACATACACACATACACCACACACACACACACACACTCGTTCCAGTGTGCTCTGAGGTGAAATTCACTCTCATTAGCGAGTCGCCTGTCAGTCTCAGACACACAACGGTATGAATGTAACCACAGTGGAGCAGGCCTGCAAGGGGGGGGGGGGGTAAAAAACCCCAAAAAACAAAAGAGAAAACAAACATTGTGGTATGATAGAGACTCTAAAGCAAATCTTTTTCATCCCTTTTGTCAGCCAGTCACGATGTGAGGCACGTCTGCGGTGACATGATCTGCAGCCGCTGCCAACATTTTGTTGTTATTAACGCGCACAAAGAGAGAGATGGCGGCCGCGTTTCTAGCTGCGAGCTGTGGCGGCACCAGAACCCAGATGGCCCGTGTGTCTCTATGTTAAACAAAGAATAACGGTCCTGCTTTGTTTTTTTTTGTTTTTTTTTCGCTTTCTTCATATCTCCATTTGGGCTCTTGTGCTTTGTCCTTTTGGTTGCCCCCTAAATTGAAAGATCACAATGACACACGGATGAAAACATCCATCCATCCATCCTTCATTTTACCCGCTTTACACCCAGCGGCTTCACTGGTGCGTAGTGCTAGTGTACATAGGGTGAAGGCAGAGAATTTACCCTGGACAGGTTGCCAGTTCCTTGCAGGACACATACAGTACACTATTCACTCTCACACCTGTACTGTAGGGGTGATTTAGAGCAGTGGTTCTCAACTGGTTGGTTGTGGACCCGTTCTGGACGAGTCAGGGACAGCTGGTTAATGTTGGACCTTTTGGTCTTTTATTTTGAAAAATAACTTATTTTGAAATGCATGAGTCAGAGTTCAGCTGCCGAGGTGCGGTAACCATGGCAACTAGAATCTGATTGACACTCGTTTCGGGTTTGTGAGGAGTTACGAGTTACAGTAAAATGGCAAAGCGTAAATTTTACCCGGGGTCTTTAAAGTGTGGGTTTTCATATGCTGAGGATAATAAGGGGCAGAGACCCTAGTGTGTTGTAAGTGCTGGCAAATGATAGCATGAAGCCATCAAAACTGAAAAACAAAACAAAAACAAAACCACTTGCTTGGTTTGAATTCTATAAATGTGGGTCGTGACTTAACGACCATGGGAAAATGTGGGTCCCAGAGTGGGGAACCCCTGATTTAGAGCGTCCAGTCGACCTAAACACGTATGTTTTTGTTTTGGGAAATACACTGGGACGTTTTCACTGTCGGGTTAGAGCGCGTTCCCAGTCAACCAGGTGAAACCGTGTGTGTGAGGCATTCATTAAGTGTAGCGGTGCAGACATGTGGACATGCACATGCTCCTGCTGTACAGTAATGAATCGGTGACAGATGACACATGGACATGATCCGACACACACCTACGGGGGGAAAGTTAACTCAGCTCCGGGTGTCTTGGGTGAATCCGTTTGGCAGGAGCCGAATTTGGCAGAGACGTTCCTCCTCTGCGAGTACCGCTGAAACTAATGAGTTCATCTCCTCCTTTTTCTCTGTCTCCTTCTTGCTCCACATTTGCGCTCTTGTTCTCTCTCCATCTCTCCTCAGTCTGGCCCTGTCTCGATCTGTCTCTCTTGTGCACGCCCGCACCTCTTCATTTCTCTCTCTCTCTATCTCTCTCCTCTCCCGCTGTTTCTCTTTCTCTCCGCCACTCTGTCGGCCCCTCTTGGACATCCTCTCTCTACCTGCACAGATGGTTTCAGTGACTCCTCTGAGTCTTAATTATTCCGTCAATTACTGTGGGAAAATGTGCAATTAAAGTGGACAGTTATTTTGTGCCGTGCGGCTCCATATTTATTAGGGTTACACCTGATTTCGGGGGCTCAGGAGCTTTTCCAGCATTGCATGCCATCTTTACTGTCGCCTTTAGGTACGTGTGAGGGACATCTTGGGGGAATAAGCGCGTATTATCTCCCTAATCATTTTCAATGCGGAGATGCTGTGAAATAGTTTTGGCGGGCATATGGCCTGTAAACAATTCGGTGTCACGCCGCAGTGTATCGCATATCTTTCAGGATTGATTTACAGCCTCTTGTTGAAACCAGGGACCACATCAACATGTACGCATTTGGTTTCTGTTCTTCTGTAATGGCATTGATCTGTTTTCCTGATGTGCCAGTCTCACTCAGGCTCACTGAAGCTCATTGCACCGGCTTTTTGCAGCAACCCGCGGAGAGTATTTTCCCTGGGAATGAGTTTGTCATATCACGAACCGTGGCGCAACCAAACACTTATGTGCCTCGCTAATCCGTTGGAGTAGTGTTCCGGCCCAACCTTTGGGTCCGCGTCGCTCCCTCCGCTCTTCATTACGAGGCCTTAATCCTGACAGTGACACTCTACGGGCAGGGCAACGAGGAGACGGGGCGGACAACGGGAGGCCTGCTTATTCGCCCAAAGCCCAGAGCAAACACCGCAGCTGCCACGGGTGGGTGATGCTGACAGCTAGAGCTGCGTGTGGGGGGCAAGGGAGAAGGACAGGGAGCGATAAGAGCGGGATATGTACAGAGCGTAGCGACCTATACAGAAGTACGAGCGGAAGTAGGCAAATCCAGATTGATATCCAGTCGTAATGACCCCCCCCTCTCTCTCTCCATGTGGAGAGTCAGATACAGAGAGGAGATGTGAATAGGAACAGAGGGGAGAAAAGGCGGAGAGGAAGCTGAAGGGAATGGCGAATAAAGAAGAGAGAAATGTGGGAGGAAAGGGGAAGAAAGAGAAGAAATCCGAGTGAAAGATTAATAGGGAGAAGACGGAGATGGAGGATGGTGGCGGAGTGGAGTGAAGGGCCCGTGGCGCCACTCTAAGTCATTCTAACCAATGAGGACCTGGATGCTGAGAGGGCTTGTTCACAGCAGGCAGCTGCAAGCACATCATTTTGAAAACTCTCTCACATCCCTCTTTCCCCCTGTCTTTCCTGCTCCCCTGCTTCCTTTCGCTTAGATTGCACCTTGCTTGCATGGTATTGTTTATTTATTTCACCTTGGCTCCATACGGAGTCGCTCTCCTGGCTTATAAATGGGATCCGAGAGCATAAAGAGAGTCACTTTTTTAAAAATATACGTCTCTCCTCTTCGATTTTTACTCCATCTGTAGACTGGCATTGGACATGGGTGAAAGTGGAACCTCCCCCTCCCCTCCCCGCCCTCTTGCTCGATAATGAAAAGATGTGAAGGAAGCAGACAATAACACAACATGATCGGTGGGTGTTTTTCCTCTCTATCCGGAGGCAATATCGGTTTTAAGCCGTCACAAGTTCACGTTAAGGAACATTAAGTGGCTGATGGAAAAACAAAATGGGCCCATCTGCATAAAGTGGTCAGTGAGCACTTATTACGTTACATCTAGCAGCCGCATTCAAGACAGGCTCGTCACGGTGATTGACAGGTTGGCGGGGGCGCACACACTGTGTCACTTTGCTGCGGTGTCAAACATTAAGTTGGCACTATCGCTCTATTGAAGTTCAGTAGTGGAGTACAGAGGGAAAACGCATTGCACACTGATAATAACAGTTAATGGGAAGCAAGAAGAACAACAGGGAACCTTATCAGCCGCATGATGTAATGTTTACCGGCTTTTTAATTAATTATGAAAATTAGCCGAAGCAGTAGGCACACTGAGAAGTGAAATCAGATCTTTACGCTTATCGCAGCCTCGCAGCACTCACAGTACGCTATTTGAATGACATCTCGGGCACAGTCTCGCACACCGTCCCTCAAGAGCCCACACACACACACACACACACACACACACGCAGATGCCGTAACACCGGGCAAGATGCAGAAAGCGAGCGGCAAATATGTGCAGGTTCACAAACTGACATTAATGTATGCAAACATTACAAAACGTCGTCACACAATGTGACTGGAAAAGAGAAGAAAGCTATTGATCGGATTAAAAGTGTCCAGGGTCTGAATAAAATTATTTTTCGCCCTTTGATCTTTGAATGATGACAGAGTGCTCCTCATTAAATTCTGAGTGAGCGAGTGTGAGGCCGCCTGATCTATATTTGTATACACACCGATCTGGAGAAAGGTATGCAGAGCAAATATACACAAACAAGCAATTACTCCAGCTGCTGACATGACATTTCAGTGGTGTTGGTTTATCAGGGAAAAAACGAAACAAAACATAGTTTTCACTGTGTGTACAATCGGATATCAGTTGTACAGGCATTTGGATTTCAATTAGTCTTTATTTTTCTTTTTTTGAGCTGAAGTGGGGGAAAAAAGCACTTCACAGTCATATCAGAATATATGAAATGTACACAGTGTTAGGGAGTAATGGAATACCTGTCTGTAACAGAGTTACGTATTTATTTGTAATACAAAATATGACCAATGACCCCAATATGGGCACATGGTGGATGACTTTTTCACATTTATTCACTCTGCAGAACACAATGTCTGTAACTTCCAGGGTCTTGATCAACTGTTTCCACTGAAGGCTTATTGTTGTTGGAGCAGCAAAACAGCATTCTGAAAATAAGCAAAAATCTGAATGCGTAGCATCATCTGCAGTGGAGTGGAAACAAATGGCTCAATGTTGTGAATGCTAAAAGAGTTTTTCTATTCATTTCAATCACACATGAGTCTTTGTGACATATTGATAGTGACAGTTCATACAGTTTAGGTAAGTTTAAGACGAGGTAATCCACACTATTCAGAATAACTTACTCCTTCGTGAGTAAGGTATATGAGGGTGTCAAGCAGACAGTGCCAAGGCACAAAGAAAATGGATGGATGGATGACATTTTTGAAATCTGTTGTCATAGTAAAAGTAACTCACTCGACCCTGGCTGGACTTGACGGTGTCATGGCATCATTGGCATGTTGTGGCTTCAGTTTGTTGTGTCTGTTATTAACCGAGCAGCTGTGCTACAGCAGAAAGTCGCCTCTCAGTTAGGTTGTGATTACTCACCATTAACGTCTCCATCCTGCACTTTCTACCCTTGGAAGACAACCCGCTCTGTTCCCAACATCCACAGCTGGTCTAGGGAACCGGATATTTTCACTGGGAAGCAGCACTGCCAGGTTTCCTCCTCATCCTCCTCCTCTTCCTCTTCTCCCTCCGATTGCACTTATGTGTGGGGAAATAGTGCACAAGACAGGAAGCTTCTTCTTCTTTTTTTTTTTTCTCCTGCGACTTTGGATCAAAGGAGTGGAGCTAAGAGACATGAGGTGTCCGCAGGGGGAGGCAGGATTAGCTGGATTAGCCCAAATGCATCAGTGATAGCACTACTGGGCCCTTCTGGACAGATAGGCAGCAGGCGCTGGCAGCTGGGCCTGAGCGCCGGGGCCAGATGAACAGGGGCCCAGCATTGTGTAAGGGAAACATTTCTCAGGACTGGGCTCGGCTACATCCACCATTTCCCCCCCCCCGCCCGTGTTTATTTATCGATGATAAAACGGACAAGGTTTTGCTGTCAGGTGCAATGTATTCTAGTTTGGGCCCATAAGTAGGTCTTTCACCTCGCCTCCTTTGGAGAATTTCCTGTTTTCAGCATCAGTGCTTTACGGGGTCGTACTGAGGAGGTGTTATGAATTCTCATTGCCTCTACTTTTCAACTGCCGGTACAGATATTGGGGTGAAACGCTGTTACTAATCAGTGAATTACAAGAAGTTTATGCAAGGGATGAATAATAAATAATGAATCCCATAGTTTACTTGGTTGATTACTCTTACGAGACCACATTAATGAAGCCCTGTCTGAGCACTCCATGCTGTTCTGCTTTAACACCATGTTTCTCTCTTTTGACACTACTCCTTTCGATCTTTCTCTCACTTCTCTGTGCATTTTTTGCCCTGGAATTTCCTGGGCAGATGCTTTGTTGCAGGCATAATCCCCATAAGTCCTTTATGGCAGCGTGTATCCCGTGCACTGCTGGATTCAAGTACTGTATATCTGTATGCATCTTTGTGTGATATGGTCTTGGCATTCATTTCTCCATGCCTCAAGGGCTCCCCGGGGAATAGATTCACGGAGCTGTGTTTATAGCGGAAATCACAGACGAGCAAGAAGCAGAAAGAGCAAGAGAACAAAAAGAGGAAGAGTGGTTTGGGAAAGGAGCCCAAAGTGAGTGGAGAGGGGGTTGGGCGGAGTGGGGGGTGAGAGAGATTTGGGGCTGCGAAGGAGGATGAGGACGAGGAGGAAGGTGGGAGGTGGGTGGTTGAGTTTGTATGTTATTACCATGTCGGTGTCACATTACGGCACAGTGGAATTTATAAAGCGGCGAGATAACACTCACCTGAGGCCGTTAGCCGCTGCTCCGGCTCACAAGGACAATCATGTGGCGAGACTAATGCCGCCGCCGGCGTGCACCTCTGGCTCTGCACGCCGCTTTGTGTCTGTCTGAGCCGCTGACGGCGGACGTACGTGCGTGTGAATTAATGTAGTGCACGTAGAGGGAGCAGCTCCTGCGCCCGGGCCTCAGCTGCTCTGTGCGACTGGAGGAGCCGCGGCTCCACCAGTGATTAATACACCCGGCTGTAGAATTGGTGTCCAAGGAGTCAAGCATGCGCTGTTATTCATCTGTGCCCTGGTCGGTCCCCGGGAGAGGCTCCTCCTCGGTCCCCGGCGACACCGCGCGTCTTCCTGTTTTCCTCTGCCAACTCATCTTGCAGTCTTGTCACAGGGAGGATGGAGGGAGCGAGGGAAGGAGAGGAGAGAGAGGAGAGAGCGGAGGGAGGGAAGGTGAGCCCTCCGCAGATTGTCTTCTTTACGATGGGGAAAAAAATGGATTTCAAAGCAGAAACACAGCCTCATCCCCCGACTCAAATACTCATCCCGGTCAATGGAAGCTGTCAAATTTGAATGTAGATTAAAATTTCTCTCTTGCTGAGTAGCTCGGATGACAACTTGATGAAAGAGTGTATGGCGCACTCCAGATGGACCCCGCTGTATGCACGCCGGGCCCGGCGTATGTAGATGTCACGCAGACATATTACAGAGATTTACCAGCAATGTTGCACACAATCCCATCCACCCCGTCATGCTGTATTACATGATCTGTGTCGTGCAGGATTTGTGCATGTGTGTGCATGGCTTTGTGTATGTGTGTGTTTTAGAGAGACAAAGACAGAGCCGCAGGAGGGGGAGGAAAAGAGACATACAGTAATAGAGGATGGCTGTTTGTTACAGTACATTAGAAAACATTATGGCTCGGTTAGCAGGGCCTCAATGATGAAAGAACAACAACAGCAGAAGACACGCACACTTGAACATCGGACACACACACACACACGCACATGCACACACACACACAGTAATCACCACATGCAATCACAAAGCTAAAAGGTAATTGCACATAGTGGGAAAGTGCTGCAGCCCGGTACAGTATGTGGAGCACGTACTGATACAGGAAAAATGACCTCTACCTTCCATGTTCACTCTCACCTTTTTTGTCTTTACTCTGCCAACATTATCACCTACCTGCTGTAGTAAAGGTGGGCTGTAAGTGCTTGTGATTTTACACAGCGAGCCTCGGAGCACCCTGGAAGCTGCTCACAGTAAAAAAAAGAAAGGATGGAATCACTCCCTCAGCAGGGTAAAACTACAGTCCAATCACAGAATTATGGAGCCCGGGGGAGCGCGACCTGTTTTCTGCTCGTGTTTAAAGAAAAGCGGTGCATGTGAGCATCACCGGGGCTCCTTCCTCCATCTACAAGTCAAAGATTTTTGCTTCTTTTTTTCTTTCTACCTGTTATTTATTCCAAAACAACCTCTGATTTCTTTTTTTTTTTCCTCCTCGTTTTGGTGCCCGGCCGCTCCCTGTATTCTCCTGTCTCTGCATCTCTTTACTGTAATAACTAGCCTGATTCGAGTGATGCCTGTAAATGGTGTGGCCCAGTTTGCCCCCCCCCCCCTTCCTCCCCCGCGCTCCCGCTAGTGAAATTACCAGTTGGTTACTATAGAGACGTGTTTATAAATGCAGTTTACGACTCCCTTTCTGCCCTTTCTCTCGCTGCAT
This sequence comes from Karalla daura, assembly GCA_029224185.1. NCBI lineage: Eukaryota > Metazoa > Chordata > Actinopteri > Chaetodontiformes > Leiognathidae > Karalla > Karalla daura. The sequence goes on from CM055205.1 coordinate 15,097,734, forward strand.
TTACCTCCTCATTTTCCACACCTATCTTCCCATTCCCCTCTAAAATTACATCTTTCTTTATTTCTTTTTCCCGTCTCGCCTTCCCCGTCTGTCTGATTGTCTCCGTCTCGCCGCTTCCCTTCCCCTTCATCTGTCCCTTCCATCGGGCTCTTTTGCCCTTTCTCTTCCTTTCTCTTTGTCAAAATCTCATTATTCTGCTAATTTCATCGGCAGACGGTGTCAGCGTGACTTGCTATGCAAGTCTCATTGCACAGAATTAATACCTAATTTACCGCAATGCTCAAATGGGCTCCATTCAAACAGCCTCCCAATCTAGGTGTTTACAATGCCATGGGGCCTCCGTCTTTGTCTGGCTCGGGCCTCCAAAACTCTTTCTCCCTTTTGATAAGTGACTGTAGGGCTCTTCTTTATGATAATGCATTTGTGTGGGTATGTGCCATATATCATTGTTTGCGAATCACCTTTCTACCTTTGTGACCAGAGAGGTAATGCAAAGGAAATAAAAGCTGTGGGTTTTCTTTCTGCTCCCTCATGAAAGTCTAATGGAGAGCTGATTCATGCTTGGACCTATCCAAGAAGACAGTGGTCGTATAGGTGTATTTATACCACTCACTGCAAAGTGCTGCTGAGGCTTCACTTTTACTCCTACTGGGTTCAGGTGTGAGGGGAGCTAATGCACAACAAAGGGTTACGTTTGATGTAATTACGTAATAACCAACCTACCTCCAACCAAGCTACAAGCAAAGTACTTGATGTTTTTTCTCTTTTTTTACACAAATTCTAAGAGCTTGTTTAAATGCGTGTTTGCTGGTCTTGTATTGGGATGATTATAACGTGGATTCAACTTCATCCTTGCAGAAACTACTCCACAAAAACAGAAATGAAACCAAATCCAATCTTGAATACATGTGGTTGAAATAAGATTTGTCCACATGGTGACTGGGATAACTGGGATGGGCTCAAAGTAGTGCCACTGCTTCTCTGCAATAAGAAGACCCTGTTGAAATGGTTCAGCCATGCCTGCCAAAAACCTCCCTGAGTTGGTTTTTCAGGCATTTCCATCTGTCTGACCAGTGTCTGGGCTTTCCTGCTGAAACTGTTGCTCCTATGACCCAGTCTCAGATTCAGGCGATTGTGACTCAGGGGCAACATGACCGCCATGACATATCGGGAGGCTGGCAGTGTGATAGATAGAATAGAAAATGTCCTTCTATCTGTAACACAAGGAGGGGTTGTAGCAAAACCAGTCCACTGTAGCCTGCATGTGATAGTGGTAGAGGAACTCTGACTTCAGGTTATTTCTCCATCTGTGGGCTGCACCTGAGGGGCGGGGGTACATCTAAGGGGAGAGGCCACAACAGGACATCAATGTGTGAAAGTGTGTGAATGAATACAGCTACTGGTTGAACAGGAAGACCATATCTATGTCTACCAGGGTGCTGTATAAATGGGTGCATATAGAAACCATTCCATCTGAGTCCATTTCCCATCTACCATAGTCTTTGGACAACAAGAGGAGACGAGAGACCAGAAGTCAGACTTGCTTGAGAGAGTCAACCCCCTGTCTCTCCTGGACGTGCCACTGTGAATGACGTGTGTGTCGTCGTGATTGACAGATTCTCCTCTGTGATAGTAATCGTACGCGCTACGCTCTGGTCATTTCAGCAAAATGTCACTCTCCACTGCAGCTCGGGGAGTTTTCAACAGAGGGGATTTAAATGCCTCCTTTTGTTGCCTGCGTTTCCAGCTGTAATACCACTCTCATTCCCGCAATCTTACAGACTGTCACTCCGGCTCTATTGTGCATAAGAGATGACGCAAACTGAACATCGTGTGACAAGTCCCTGTTGGGCATTGATCTCAGTGCTGTTTATGACAATGAAGGCTTTGATTTTTCCACAATTGTTTAGCTGAGAAACATCATACATGACCTCAGTGGTGTAATTAATGCAAGGGATTTTGTCATGCTTGGATTTTTAGTGGCACAGTTACACTTAATCTTCTTATTTCGTTTGTTTGAGAAAGCTGTGGCAACCCACTGTGGAAGAGAAACAAGACAAGTTCGATTTATTACTCTATTACATCTCAAGGCAACATGATGGGTTAAAATCCCAGTCAGACCTTTCAGTATGGAGTTTATACATTCTCCCTGTGTCTGTGTGGGTTTTTTTCTTCACATAGTTAAAAAATGTGCATGTTTAGGTCGATTTGAGAAGGTGTGAGTGTGAGTGTGAATGCTATGTGTGTGTGCCCTGTGATTGACTGATGGCCTGACCTTGGTGTAGCCTCTGCCTTCATCCTACTGAACGTGAGCAGAGATAGGCTCCAGTAAACCCCCCCAACATCACTGGAGTAGAAAGTAGGCAAGGTAATAGATGGATGGATTAAAACATCTCTCACTCACACACATTTTCTACAGCTCCACTGCATATAAAAATAAAATGGCCCTTTATTGCACTGCATTGACTGACATCAAACCACCGGAGAGGTGAATAATGTGTAAAACTTGATGTGTTTGCCAAGTTTAAGCGACGTTTAAAGCCTTCCTGGATTCAAACTTCATCGCAGCAGCACTGAAACCTATCTCGGTGTGATTGTCATACCCACTTGGAATATTTATCTGCAAATGCCAGAAAAAATAAACCAAGAAACTGCCAAGCGCGGCCTGAAATTCATTTGGAGACGGATGGAAGCGTATGCATGGGGTCGGATACGGAGTGCTCCTTACGTCTGTCTGTGCATCATAGCTCTGATTTGGCCCTCGTGTCATTGCGCCTCCAGTCCAACGAGCTGTGCATGCGGAGCAGAGGAGGCCTGTCTAACACCCAGGCTGGTTAGATTAAACCGTACAAGACAGCGGGACGCGCTGCCATGACATCGATGACACGACGCGTGTCACCCCTCCGCTGTCTCTCAGCCATTTAGCGATGTGGCACTCTGTGTGGGGCCCTCGCTGTATTTCTCGCCTACTCCTCCTCCTCGGGATGTGATGAGGTGCCGTAATATATATGAAATGACTTGGCAGCAACTCATCTAATGTGATTTGTGTAGGAGCTCATAAAACCCTGCCAAGCGTAACTTTAAAAGAATGAAATGGAAGGAGGCCGTGTTTATTCGGCTCCCTCTGTCGCATTGCAGGGATCATAAATGCGCTTAGAAGCAGGCAGCAGGGTGAGGATTTTCTGTGAATTTCTATCATTGCTAATGAGAGCCATATCTTTTCATCATCAAATGTGAAAGTGCACAATGGGAGCCATCCAGCGGGCACTCTGATTACAAAGACTTCTACCTGGGTAACCGGTCCTGTGAGGGAGCAGTGAGGCGTCTGATTCCCCCTGCTGCCCCCTCGCAGAGCCCGTGGAAATAAATAATAAACACGTTTAATTAAAATGAAAATGCGCCGCATTTCTGCGTTAATCCTAATTTATTCGCCTTAATTGAGCTTCCATTTGCTCTGCCAGTGGTTGGCAGAAGTGTTAATAAATAAGCCATTGTCTCGATGCCATGAAGCATTTAACTGAGCAAATCCTAATATACTGTAGCACTTCACCTGCCTAATCAGCAGGAGCAAACTCCTCAATGTCATAAACTTCAAAACAAATGCAGACACACACGCACACACACATACACGCAACCTTGAATGCATATGTACACATACACACACACACATGCAACCCGTCCCTCTGCATGCTGCAGAGCACGTGGGCACACATGCACTCATGCACACTCTGGCAATTTCTCTGCAGTAATTACATCCTTTTCATATTGAAAACCCGCCCCAACATTAATTATAACGGTATAATGCAATCATAGCAAACTGTGTGTTGTAGAAAGCGCTGTGATAATATTTCCTCCCTCATTTATCTTTTGTCTTGCACAACATTCACTCATTCGCGCCCAGACGATCGATCTATTTGTCCCTGTGTTCCTCAGGCCCGTGTGTTGCTTATTAGTGTCACTCGGTCAGAGGATCTCCATCTAACGGCAGCTTTTACTCCCCTCTTTGCTCTTCGTCTTCATCCCCGCCCCCCTTTTCCCTGCCGAATGAAAGCTAACATCTTACTCTCCTGCGTCCGGAATAATCATTTTTCCAAAGCAGGGATTTAATTGCGAGTTAAAAGTCCTCCTCTGAGTCTTTCACTGTTCTTGAACTATGCTCTTTTGTCTGTCGCCAAACCAGCATGGAAGTAAACTCTCTCTCTCTCTCCCTCTCTCTCCTCTCGCGCTTCTCTTTCTCATTAGCGAAGTTTTCCCTTCATTACCCTAATGTCACAATTTTGTCTCTTTCTTCGTCTTTTCAGAAAGTGTAATTGGGCCTTTGCGCGTTGGTAATTGTCTCTGTATCTGCCGCATGTAAAATCACCGAGAGTGAAATTTCACCCTGGGCATATTTTCACCGTCTCTTAACCTCCCCCCTGGCTTCGCTGGACTCCTGTTGGGAGGCGATGAATAATTTTTGGGGAGAGTGGTGAATTCAGACAGCATGAAAGAAAAGGTTGAATGTGGGCAATTTTTATTTATTTATTTATTTATTTTTAGCGCCGCCCCTGTCGCTGCCCACTACGAATGTTTCTCTATCTGACGCAGAAAGATATTACGCTTCGTGCATCCAAAGCAGCATCTGATTAGAGTCCATGTGTTTTTCTAGGGGCGTAACAGATATCTGGTGTATATATATCAAGTGGCACGGTCTTCTTCCATGTGGCTCCAGGCAAAGCATCTGCACACATCTGCAGAGTGCAGAGTATCCCCCGTTGCCTCGTTATCTTCTCCAGAGCTGCTTAGTGATTTATTTACCTGCTCGCCACATGCCGCTCAGGCAGAGAAAGGACGAGAGGAATAAAAGAGGGAGAAAATGGTGTGAAAGAGAGAGAACGGGAGGAGGGTGGGAGGGCGAGAGGGAGGGACAGCGACTGGCGGAGGACAGGTGAGGAGAGACGGAGGAGAAAGGAGGCAATGAGCGAGAGAGAGTGTTCAGGCGATGATAACAGGCCGATGATGAGAGGAGCAGGTGGAGAGACACACTCAGTCGTCGTTTACCGACTGACAGAGCCAATGAAGGGCCGCGGCCGGCCGAGGGAGGAGAAATTGGAAACAACATGACTGAGATTCGGTAAACTCGTTGCGCGCCCGCGCGCCGCTCTCAATTCTAATCAGGAGATTTGCGAGGAAACAAAATCCATGCGGACGCAAAAGTACGCCACTCCGCATTAGTCTGGCCCCGAGTCTCCCGCGAAAAGAGGACACCAGCATCGGGTTAGAGAGAGAAGTGTTCATGTCAGGGTTCATGTCAGTCATGTCAGCGGTGATAAACATACACAGACGTACTGTTTACTTCTACGCTCTGTTAAATGCCATTTAACATTTAATAGACAATTTTAAGATAATGGATCATTAGGAAGACAGACTCCAACGCTCCACCAGCTTCAAAGTGTCAACAAATTAATTTGCATAAGAGATCCCTTTAAGGTTTGCTTTGTTGTCTCTTAATTGTTTCAATATTTTTTACAATGTGGTGAATTTGTCCTAAATTTTAATTGGGGCACTAACACAAACTGCAGTCTATTTGTTTTCATCATTTTCAGTGCGAACCTAAATAAAAATGAAGACCTGAGTCTCCAGAATGGTTGATGGTTAGCTCGGTTGATGAAGATCACTGTTTCATATCCTGGTTGGACCAATGGCCTTCCCTCTATGTAGAGCTTTCATGTTCTCCCCATGTGTCCAGGTACTCCAGTTTTCTCCACAGTCCAAAAACAAGCATGTTCAAGTCGATTTGAGACTCCAGGTGTGAATATGTGAATGTCCTGTCCGGGGTGTATTGCCTCGCCTTCACCTAATCTGTGCTGAAATAGGCTCCGGCAGACCCAGGCAACTCTGTCAAGGTCCAGAGCGGGTAGGGGAATAAATGTATGGCGTCTAAAGAATTGTAACTTCTTGCTTTAGCAGGCGTGAATATATAGTCCTACACCGTTCAGAGGTCCTTGCAATAAACCTTCAGTATTTCTCTGCCAGATGAAATGTTAAATAAGCAGGAGTCAAAGTTCACGTTCTCACTTTCGGTTATTATTTTTACAGACTTAAACTCTCACAGCCAATCAGCTAAATCAAGAGCGAGTGGGTGTCGTTTGACCGTGTTTGACTGACAGGGACACAGAAACTCACCATGACATTGTTCTGTTTCAAATGATACTCAAGCCAAACATCTTGAGCAAGACGTGGGTGTGAAACTGCAGATGACGGATAAACGCTCCCAAGGCCTTCGACTCATTAATTTCTACTCTGACGGCAATGAGTCTACGTTTGACACACTGTTGCGCACACTGTACATATTTTGTGTGGATCCTGTCATAAAGAACATATGCGTTTCTGTGCAATCAATATCTGTCACAGCAGTATTTACAGTAAGAAAAACCTGATTGAAAGCATGTCATTTTAAGTTACTTTGGACAGAAGCTTCAGCTGCATGAATGTATTTTCTCACATCTGTGAAATAAACAGAATTTCCTTGTTTGTCGTCTAAACATATATTTGCAGGCTATCTATTATCTAAATCATATTATTCCCATATCGAGTCCATGTTGTGAGTATCTGAAATTGTGTCGCAAATATTCAAATACTTATTTACAGACACTTTGTACGGCAATGGTTTATATTATATATATTTCACAGTCACTTAAGCTTCTATGTAGTTTATATTCCATGTTCTAAAATGTACTTTTTACCAGTTTATACAATACACACTTGCACTTCCTTCCTTGCCTGGTCAGATGCTGAACAGCTATTTGCTCTAATTCAATAACAACTCATAAAAGCCTGCGTGAGAACGTTAATGTTAATGTGTGCCTTAACACAAAGTGCAGCCCGGACATTGTGAGCGGATTTCTAATGACAAACATGCAGCACGGCACCTGAGTGATCGCCCTCGCCATTATGTCTCTATAACGAGCAGATGGGGGTTGGCAGCGAGTGCAGGCTTGCCAAGGTCAACCCCGGGGTACTCGGAGATATCAGCGCCTGCGAGGCAGCACTTTTATCCACAGCCAAGGCTCACGCTGCTCCCTGGAGCTCTGCCTCTCCTCCCGGTGCCACCCCCTCTGTCCCCTCTGGATCTGCAGGCTTAGCGAACTCAACCGTGTAAGCACATCTCCCCCACCGCTGGAACCGGCCTCCGTGGGGGCCCCCTTTGCTTGCTTTGCCACACAGCACGCGCCAGGCTCGCACCGCCCTCCCTGCGCTCTCCGCCCTTTTCCCCCACACCCGCCACGCTGCTTTTACCCCAGAGGTTCGGTGCCAGTCATGTCACCGCCGAGCCCTGAATGGTTTGAGGGCGGCAGTCTGAGATCTTGCAACCACATTTCACCGGCGTCTGTCTTTGGAGTTTGGGGGGGGGGGCCCTTGTTCAGACCAATCAGGGTTTTCGGAGCGAGAGTGCTAAATGACCCTCTTAATGTCACTGGGGAGAAAAATGGGCAATCTCTCAATTTGGCATGAGCCGGTCTGTGGCAGCAAGGCATGAACTTGATAGAGTGTGGAGGTTTTAAGCGGCAGGAAACCTGGTGACCTTTCCCTGTTTTCTGACGCGCTGACTCGATTGCCCTTTTGAAAATGCTAATACCGAATGGGTCTCTACAAAACAGGTCCTCCGAGAAGGCCCTCGGCGTGTCGAATAAAAAGGCTTCGAAGAGGACCACAAGCGGCGCGGCGCGTTCAGAGGGCACCGAGTCAAGTCGAGGGGTTAGAGCCCCATGTAACGCGAAACCCGCAGCATTCATTACAGAGCCTGTGTGTTTTCTTCACGGCGGAGCAACTTTTTGGCAGCTTCTGAGGAACTGCAAACACCCAATTAAGTTTGTGCACAGAACAAAACTTAATTGCTCTCTCGAAAATTTCAGCATCTGAAGGACCAATTTCGAATTTTATGGGGCTGCTATAAAATCGCCACACGCCCGGAGTGTAGGATGAAGTCGGCTTTGTTTCCCTGCCGAGAACGTATTTATTACTCTCCTCGTGCCACACCTGCCCAACATCGCACGTAGCCGCTTGGTTTCTCAAGCTCTGCTAAAAAACACACAAAGAGCGACTTAATTATTTGCGATTTTATTCATTCAATGGGCCACAGAGGTGTGCGAAAGGCAATAGAAAGCATAATTATCTTAATGGAAGACTGAGATGCATGCCCTTTGTAACACAAGCACCTCTTAGCAGCCAAATCAATAGCACACTACGGCTGTGCCCTCAGCCCTGGAGTGGATCACCTCCATCTTCACTATCGAGCACTGATGATCATAATAAGCTGCTTTGATGCGATTCACATCACCACAAATAATGAGGCATCCTCAATCGGGGGAGCGCTATTACCTTTTCCATCTCCATCCTCAGGCAAAGTTCAACATTAATGTAAATAAACAGGTTTCTCTTCGAACCTCTTCAGGGTTTAAAAACTCTACTCCCGCTCTCCTTCTCGTCAGGTGTGAGTGACATTTCGTGGCAGATTAATTAACGTTTGAGAAACTACATGCTGTCATGAGAAACTCTTAAATGAAAAACAAAAGTGGAACCAAAGCCACTGATGACCACCTCTGTACGAGCAGCACGATCCGATTTCACAAAGTCATTCACCTTGATCGACCACTAACTTGTTTGTCTGGGATCAACATTACAAACAGACAATCGGCAGCACTTCTTGAATGCAATTGTAGTTTTTTCAAAATGTGCTTGGATGTTGAGACCATTTTCGAGAAGTGGCAATTACTGCATACATATTTAACCTTGACTGTAATAAGCGAATGAAGAAAAGAACAGATCTTGTGATAGATAAACAATGGACACATATCACCCATGCTTCGTCTTTTAAAAACAGATGAGGCTCCACACAAACTCTCTCATGAGCTTTGTAGGAACTCACACACACACACACACACACAAACACACACAAACATCTGTCCCTGGGCTATGAATAAGCAACAGTGATTGTGTGGCTCATCTCTGCTCGTCACTGGACGACAAACGTTTCCCTTCTGGGACATTGCACTTGGCCTTTGTGCGAGTACTTACAGCAGAACGGACCATGATCCTCGCTGAGATGGCTCTCTGAGCATCGGGTGGGGGGGGGTCGGGTGTCCCCTGGTGGCTCCAAGTAAAGAGAAAAAGAAGAGCTGGGACGCCGAAGAGGGGGAGAGTCCGGAACAAAGGGATTAAAGCAGAGGGAGTCACTTTGTGGCTCCCAGTTTGTAGCATGAAGTGATGAGATGAAGTCTGAGATGAAGCGATGTGCTGTCGAGTGACCAGATTGTTAGAGGTAATTGTCTTAACAAACTACTCCAAAAGACCATGTTGATAAAGGCTTTTCGGTAGGAAAAGTTATTATGGAGGACCACCCAATTATACCCAGTGGGATAACCTCCAAGTTTGTAATACGAAGCATCAAATGTTCTTACGTTATTCAGTACAAACTTGTACTATTAGTACAAGGAACAGTACAGCTAATCATTGAGGTTTTACTGTTGTGTTTTCTTTTGTCTTGGCATCTGTTATTGTTATTTTTTGATAGATTTCTTCTCTTCAATTCAGTTCAGTTCAATTCAGCCAGTTCTTAACAATGTTATTTCAAAACACTTTTCATAAAGTCCAACATAATCTCCCACATATGAGCAAGTTCTAAGCAACAGTGGCAAGGAAAACCCGACTTTGACGGTCAGAGACCTTGGGCAGGTCCAAGCTTGTGGTTGGAGTGAGTGTTACAATCTCTCCTGTCGTGCAACTGTCCAGAGCACACATGTCAAGGGTTCGGTCCTGTCTCAGGTGTCTCTTAACTGGATTACTCCTTTCCCTCTTGTATTTTCTCAGCTCGCATCTTCTTCGATTCTTGTTTGCGTGGTTTGCTTCTCCGGCTTATGTTGCTTTTGTTGTTTGGTTTGGTTGCGATTGCTTTGGATTTTCTCTTCTCAATTTGAAGGACATTTTTGTTCTATTTGTTTTTCCAGCTTGGATTAGGTTGAACCACTCTTTTTCCTGCATTTGGAGTTGTTTTAAAAATCTAAAACATTACATTTGTGGGTAGAGGCTTGCCACTCATTCTGCTTGGCAAAAAGTGAAATTGATTTCATGCGAGCATTGGATCCTGGCTTTCGCTTTCAGCTTTTTTCTCAAGATGAATTATTGTTTCATTTTCATCATAATCAGAGAAGCAGATTACAAGACTGCCTTTTGTTAAAAGCTTTGTATTATTCATTTATAGTATTATTTAACCATGTAACGAGTTCTACAAGTTGCACGACTCCTCTGCTGGATGCATTTGGCAAATTCACCACAACTAGTCATGGCTCGTTTTCTACTTTTTCTTACAACCCGGATCTGTCCACAGCGATGAATGAAAGGTGCTGAAAATTTCACTCTGGCTCTGTCACCGACCATCTGTTTTTGCTGTAATTTCCTCCTTTGCATAGACACAAGCACAACAACAACAACAAAAAAAACCCCACACACGCACACACACACACACACACACACACACACACACACACACACACACACACACACACACACACACACACACACACACACACACACTCACTCCAATACATCCAAATCAGCCACATGCCAGGCTGCACAGCAATTATTCAAACAGCTAATTAGGTCAGTCAGCTCCTTCGGCCCTGCAGGCGGAGGGCTGTGCAAGATGGTCCGGTCTGACACAGTGACCTCGCGACGGTTCGCCTTGGCATGGCTGGCTGGGACTGGTCCAAAGCCAGAGGGATGAATGACCTGAGCATCAGTTGGACTCATGATTGAAATCCTGAGCATCAAGTACAGGCCGCCTGGGCTCACTGCCACGTGTCGCTGTGATACTTTACTCCACGGATGTAAGACGACCACGAGTCCCTTTGAACAGTTGGATGTAGTTTTGTTTTTTTTTTTGCGTTTTTGACCAGCAGACAAACCCTTGAATCAACAGTTCTGATGTCAGGAGATAAACGCGGACCATTCATGCTCATCTGTGCAGGAATTTACCAAGACATTAGTTTAATTGTTTTCCCAAATAATTCCTCGTTTTGTGCTCAAACATGCGAGTGCCAGATGGACTTTGCAACATGGCACGATGTGACAGTGAGGGAGCTTGAAAGAAAGGATACTGTGTAGCTGTTTTCTGCTTTCCTTTGTTCTCTGAGCCAAGTGTTTGATGGGCGAAATCTAAGTTTATTTGTTTTTTTAGAGTCATATTATGAACATTATGATAGTGGCCACAGTTCTAAGAATCCCTTTAATCTCCCCATGGTGCCTTGAATCTATCTCACAACTCCTCTGAGGCTCTGGCCAGCAGTGGCAGAGAAAAAAAAAACAAAGTATTAAGATTATTTGCTTTTATGAAAGTACAAATTGCAAGTCTCATGCAGAAAACAATATGAAGTGGTATTCGTATCTACTTTGTATAATTCCAATTCATTATGCTACCCTGGAGCCTATCTCTAGTATCTAAACCTAACCCTAAACCTTAATCAGATCAAACATACATCTCTCTCTCTCTCTTTCTCTCTCTGTCTCTCTCTCTCTGTACTATCTACATGGGTTCCAAGCGATGATCATTTTCATTATAGATCAATCTGCTAATCACTCCGTCATTACAATCAATCTAATCTGCATAATAACTGCCATCAGATCTGTATTCAGATTTCCTTTTGTAAGTGACTCATCTAGTAAAAAAAAAAGACAACAACAACACAGCTTTGTTGTGTAGCCGCACAGAAACTGAAATATTCAAGTACATCACAGAAACATTTAAGTAGAGTCATTTGGTATAACATGTACGTGTTGTCAGCATGTGGAGGTTAAACGAGGCACTGGGCTTGTTGCAGTACAGTGGGAGGCTGTACTAATGATGAGGCTGAGCTGCAGTAACCTGTTGCATGCGGAGCATTTGGTGAACAGCAGCCAAAACTACTGGCGTGGTGGAGACTAATAGCCCATAACGGGCTTGTATACTGTAAATGACGCTGCATTTTTCTCTCTGCCTGACAGTATATAAATAATGAAACCATTAGTTGTCATCTAAATGAATACTGAGCACACTGTGCCATCACCCTCCATAATCAGCTTGTCTTCCTCTCCATATCATTCACAATGTGCACCCATCTGATGTCATAATCCTGCAGCTCTGCCTATGTGTGTGTGTGTGGATGTGTGTGTTTCTACAGTTTCCCCTTTCTTTCCACAGGGAAAGGTTGATGTCCATGCCAGGACTTGCTATACTAGTGATTGTGACATTTCTCCTTCTCCCTCAGGGCTTCACCCCCCCAACCCCCCCCTCCCACCCCTCCACCCTTCCACCCCCCCCCATCTTTTTCCTCTGTACACCCTCTCATCCAAAATGCTCCAATTCCTCGTGAGCAATATCTTCTGCTCGCAGAGAAAAAGGTCACATGCTCCATTATTTCAAAGCGAACTTTCGACCTAACATTTACAGAGGAGGCAAAAAATAGCAGTCGATGTGAGAGACGCAGCAGGTTTACTCCGCCTGTATGTTTTTGGATGAAGGATGGATGGGCGGGCGAGAGGAGGCAAGCGTGCGAGGATTATCGTTGTTTGACAACACGGAGCTCGGCCACAATGCAGAGACAAGGGATAACAAGGCTGAGAGTGCAAAGTGGTCACGCATTAATCCCGGCGATCCAGAATCATGTTCTCGACAAGCTATTATGGTGGATTGCGAGTCGTTTCTATGCCAATAATAAGTGTCCCTCTGGCACATTATGTAGCCTGTACGTGCCGGATTCAGCTGACCCCCGGGGCAGTGTTGGCCATGACTGACTCTGCATTTTGACTCTGATCCATGGTGCCGGTCAATCCTCTCAGCCGGTGCAGCTCCATGGCTTCTCATTAGAGCCGTAATGGTGAAGGGCTGCAAAGTCAGACCTCTGAGTTCAGAGTGTGTCATTAAGTTAGCCACAAGACTACGAGAGGAAAGAGCTGTGTTTACTGGTCACGCCTCCTTCCGGCCAATTACTGATCATTAAAGTGTTTTGGGGGCACTACCTTCGCTCCCCAACGCACAGGATGGAGAGGAAGCGAGAGGCGGTGGGCAGGGAAGCAATCCTTTAAGGATACATTGAGATGCTTACTTAATTGCTTCCTCGATCGATGCTCGTCCTGTGGTCAGTCGAGGCTGCTGATTTGAGCCTGGTTATTGACTCAGCTGTTGTTTGTTTTCCTATACAAAAAAACGATCCTGTGAGCTTCACAGGAGCAGACCCCAGTGAGGAGCAAAAAAAAAAAACCCTTTTTAGCTGCACAGAAAATGGTGCAGAATATACATCACCTCTTCCTGCTTCTCTCTCACGTCAGGTTCAGCTTTGCTCTTCCATATATGTACCGCTTACATGTTGCAGCTGCATGTGGGCTGCTTCAATGTTTCCTCTCTATGGCAACGCACGTCACCTTTTGCTTTCAAGTCACAAAAACACCTTGGCAACAGATCTTACTATTATTACATGTATTGATCTGAAGTCAATTATGAAGAGGCAGAGATTTTTCGATACAATCTATCTATCTATCTATCTATCTATCTATCTATCTATCTATCTATCTATCTATCTATCTATCTATCTATCTATCTATCTATCTATCTATCTATCTATCTATCTATCTATCTATCTATCTATCTATCTATCTATCTATCTATCTATCTATCTATCTATCTATCTATCTATCTATCTATCTATCTATCTATCTATCTATCTATCTTGAACGATCAAGTGAGACCCCTCTTTTACTCTTTATTTGCATGATGTTAAATCACACCAGATGTTAAGCAGTAATAAAAGAAAATAACAGAAAATCTGCATGTTTTTAATGTCCTATGACGTGCCTGCCTCGTGTTTTACAACACGCCCGCCGCCGTCGTAACTTTCATTTGACTTCGACCTGAGCTGAGCTGCACTGAATTCACTGCAATGTTCTGCTCCATTCGCTCTCGGCTTCCTGATGGTTTTGTGCGCTGGAAAATATTCCTCCTCCCTGTAACAGTCATGCTAATAATTTTCTCCTCTTTTTGTTTGCTCATCAGACACATGCTGCTCGGCGCTTGTTTTCACTCTCCTCCTCTCAATATTTCATGCCATTGAAAGTGCATCTATTCTCGGCGTTCCCTGTGCCCTACCACCTACTGACTGTCAAAACATAATTTTCTATCATTCGACACCCCTCCACCTTTTTAACCCTCTCGGTGCAGTGCAGTCCCCGCTGAGGCCAATATGTGCATTAGCCTGACCTTAGTTGTACTGCGTTTTACTTTCCTCCCATTCTGCCTCACACATAGCGAGAGCCGAGGCTTGAATCTCTTTGCTACCTGACACTCGACTTTCATCATAACGTGACTCATTTTATCTTTGATTGAGCCTTCATCTTCATCTGTAACTTTGGACAAAATGAGCTGAGATTCAATACACATGCCCCTGAGAAGAACTAACCATCAAACTAAAATATAGCATCTCTTGGAGAGTCCCCACTGAATCTGGCACTCTTGGAAGCATTTTAAACCTGCCTCCCAGATTTTGGTGTGGTTTAGATGAAGTGGTGCCAGTGGCATTTTGAAACTAATTAAACTTAATTGATTCATCTGTTAAACTTCACCAAAACTTCAATGTGCTCAGGCAAGTTAAAATTACATGTTCCTGCCAAAACTCCAATCTGTTTCCAAAAATCTCTCATTTTTTCTCTTTTTTGTGTGCAGTTTACATAAATTTTACACAGTGTTCCTACTATAAAGCTACAAATCACTACTACTGTATAAATCAGAAAATAAGACACCATTTTGCACCTGGAATCAAGGCTATAGCTGTGCATACATAAGCACAGAGACTTGAACCCTCTTTTGCAAAGTCAAGGAAATTTTGTTTTTTATCAACCAAGAGTAAATGTCTTTGCTGCAAAGACAAAACTGCAGTGTAGTTGCCACCAAGTGGAAACAGAGTCGGTGAAAGTGCAAACTGAACTCCAATCATGTCACTTAAAGAGGGGAATATTTGCATCCAGAACTGAACCGCACTGGGACATTCCCTGCACTTTAGCGTATGCATGACCACAGGATGCTGAATGTGACATGTGGCAGCAATTAGATGACTCCTTCTAGAGGTGAATCCCTTGAGTGACTTTGCAATGTGTAAATTGATTGCCCTGGATGTGAGGAAGGGAGACATAGGAGATAGTGGATAGAATAACAAACGCCCTGGTTCAAATCCTGGTTGTTACTGTAAACTCCATATCTGCCATGTGTGGAGCATGTTTTCGCTTTGTGTGAGGGACTTTTCTCCAGATACACCACAGTCCAAAAACATGCCTGATTAGGTTGACTGAAGACTCTAGATTGCCCCTAGGTGGAGATGTGAGAGTGAATTATGTGTGCATGGGATCCATAATGAACCGAATAGACCAGAGACCTGCCTTAACCTTGTGTGTGCTGGAGATTGACTTAAGTAGAACACCGAGATACTGTTGGATAATCATTTACCATTATCTACTGGTCAGTATTTAGAGTTTACCTTTGTAAAGTTGAGAAGCTTTCTAGCCTCAAAAGAGTTGACAATTTATAAGTTTGTAGTCCAAGTCGTTGTGTGTGACTATAACATACACAAATCTTTTCATGTGTATTGAAACTCCAGCACAGTGAGAAAAACAACATCCTGCTGCAGTGTTATTTTTCAGCGTGTGCTCCAAGCCCTCACAGGATAGCTATATTTCAACTTATTAAGAAGTATTGCGTCGTTAATCGGTGCCAATTTGTGCCTGCCATTATTTTGCCCTTTCATTTCCACCTGTTCCTCTAAACAGATTGTCCTCATAGTTCATCTCCTTGCTCTCCCAACCCTCTGTCCTTTATGACCGTTTACCAACACATCACTCCCTTCCCCAAAGGCTCAGCCCTCATCCCGGCATCCATTTCCCGGTGCTCCCTTTTCATCACGGCCCGACGCTGAGGAACATTGTCCTTGATTGCTTGGCAGATGCCATTATCCTGGGCTTATATCTTCACAATCACATTAGCCATTTGCACAGCTGGGTACTTACTGAAGCGGGGCAGGTTAAGCACCGCACCCGAGGGGACAAAACGACGGAGGCCCACCTGGAGCTGAGGCCAGGACTCTCCTCAGCACCGTGCCATTACCAAAAACACTGTTGGCCTTTCTTCCATTTACCTTATGCCTCCAAGTCTCTCTCCCCCTCTTTCTCTTTCTCTCTCTCTCTCTGTCCCTCTCTCCGTCCTCCCCCACTCTCTCTGATTCCTGCACAGTAATTTTTTCCTACCTTCAACCTCACTCCATCTGTGCCACCGGGGCTTTTAGCTAAAGAGACAAAATGCAAAATGCAGATTCAGGATGCAGCATGACGGAGGCTAGAGATGTGACAGTGTCAGCACAGTTTGCTGACAAGATGCAGAGCACAAACAACAAGCCGGAGATACATTTTCACACCGCTCAGTTTTATGCAGATGCATATATTTATCAGTATCTCTAAATTCAATGGGCCCCTGTGGCAGCGTCCGCTCATTTTTAAATCATTTCCCAGGACATTTACAGTCGCTGCGATATGACTGATTCACTCATTTGATGTCATTTCCTGCCATGCAGCCTCTCATTTTGTTCATTTACCCACATTGCTTTCTTGTTTATTTCTGTCTAGCCCCCAGAATTCACAATTTTAAGACATACATAACTTATCTGTGAAATAATCTCTTACGTAATTTGAAAATATGACACATTTTCAGACTCTATACATACGCAGAAGTTATGAATCATCCGCATTTACCAACAGGGTAGAGGGAAGCAGAGAGAATGAATAATTCTTCAGAGCAGCTCAAGTTATTTGAGTGCATTATACACATTCACTCATTTTCAATTTTTTCCGTGACTGGATAATTGGAGGCTTAAGTGTTGTTCTTTATTTCTTGCCACCGTCACTTTATATTCAAAGTTTGACATTTCACTTGATTAACTGATTAATCAAATAAACCCTTGTTTACTGACACCGCCACTGGACATGAAACTCAATCAAGACAACCTCCTTTTAATCCATTAACATTAAAGCTGAGATTACGCCGCATCGAGACGGGGAGAGAAGTGGAACAGATGGTCGTAGGAAATTAGAGATAGCACAGATAGGGGCCAGGAGGAGGAATAAAAAAGTCCCCTGTGAGGAAGAAACCAACACATTTACGACGGGAATAATGCTTACACCAGGCATGAAGTTGGTAGAAAATCAATATCAAGCCAACCAGGATATATGAAACTGTTGAGGCTGATGGATGATAACAAATTATGGGAATAATCAATATGCCCATAGCTGCTGTTCATGAATTAATCACAAATGGAGAGTCAAGGTAACGAGCCGTGGTCGCCGTTCCTATAGACCGTCTGTATCACGGTACAATGCCACGCGGCTGCTGCAGAGGCTGCTGGAGGCATCCATAAACCATGCATCGCATCACGCAAAGTCAAGAGAACCATCCATCCATTCATCCATCCATCATCTTACCCGCTTTGTACCAATGGTGTCGTAAGGGTCTGCTGGAGCATATAACCGGCTCACATAGAGTGAAGACAGGGAATACACCATGAGCAGGTCGCCAGTCCATCACTGGACACACACTCACACACACTCATACTCACACCTAGTGGCACCTATTTTAGATTCTCCACTGGACCTAAACATGCATGTTTTTGGACTGTGAGGTGAAACCTAGGCATCTGGAGGAACACAGAAAGACCACCACTGGGATAAAATTTGTTGTTGAGCTACCAGGTGTCTAAAAAAAAACCCCAATAACTTCCTGTATGACACTGGGAGGCTCCACTCACATGCATGTTCAAGATACACACCCGCACACAAATATGCACGTCATAAATATGTATTTGTGCCTCTGCTAGTTGAGATTGGGCAAGGAAACATATTAAATGTCACTCTGTATATATTTCCGTCTCACTTTTATTGGCAAGCGCGTGGTCGGTGCATGCAGCAGGAAGCTGGAGATCATCACTTTATGTGGAAATGTTAGAATATGCTCCTCGTGTGCAGCACTTTCCTCCCGAGTGCCGGGCGACAAAAGGATGACAAATGTTGGAGTGGATGGTGGAGAGTGATCCGCTGGAGATAGGTGGTGGGACGGAGACGGGTTGAGTTGGGAATGGAGGTAAAAAACATGTGAAAAAAAGAAAAAGCGCAACACAAAAGTGATGGTACTTGCTCTTTCATCCGCCCCTTTACTCCAGTCGCCACGGCAACTTGCCTGGAGGGCACTCAAGAGAGGTGTCATCACTGACAAAAACAACAGAGAGGCAGAGAGTGAGTGAGAGCGAACCAGAGCAAACTAGACAGACAGCGCACGCGAACCAGAGCCGGAGACAGGGAGCGGGGAGCGGGTCTGCAGCCGACTGCTGCTACACCGCAGAGAAGTGCGAGTTTGACCTTCAGGGACTCGGCTCAGAAGTGTAATGACTGTTCATTCATCACTGGAGGTCACCCAGATTAATGTTTGGATTGCTCGGCTCAAGTTTCACCAACAGCGACCACGAGCGCGTTTATTGGTGTGAATATCACTGATATCCTGCCCCCTCTCCTCCAAAAAAAGGACACTATTATGAGATATGAAATTGGCAGAGTTAATCAAACCGAGGCTAATTCTTAATATTTGGAATTAACTGAGCCATTAATACTGCGGGGCCGCCGTTCGGATAGATAGAGTGGTTAAACCACCACCGGCGAAATTAAACAGGTTAATTAAAGTCTCAAATTTTCATTCACTCCCCCTCCGTTCATATTTCACTGTTAAATACACACGTGTAGGCCCGTGCACGCACTTGCACGCACACACCATTACTCACACATACGTGTTATTATTATAGTTGTGATGGCCTTCCACGGGCCGCATTAATTTTCCTAATCTGAATCCCACTTCTTACTTTAACCCCATGTTGAATGGTGAACCCCAAAATAACCAATCTAAAAAAAATCCCCCAAGTGAAGCGAAAATAATGGACCTGCCAAAATAAAAAGCAAACAAAAGCAGTGCTTTTTAATATCTGGCATCCGAACTGAGCCCCACACCAGTCTGACCACCACGCTATAAAAGCCATGGATGGCACCACAGGTAGGCTTAGGGGACACGAGCCACAATTTTGTTTTTTGTTTTTTTTTCCCCAATTTTAATCACATATGGTATTTTTTTGTACCAAACCAAGGTCAGAGCAGGACAGAAAATCCCTGCACACTTTGTAGGTCTGTAGCCTCATCGTTATACAACAATACTGTGACAGACAGCATTGGACATTTAAACTACGTGTAAATGTGATTGTGACTTGGCAGACACTATCCTGCTCAGCCTGTCTCCCAGTCGATGATAGTTTTCTGTCATTCATGTTGTTTTTTTTTACTGTTACAATGACACCCAACAGTCAAAACAGCTTCCACGTTTTTCTTGCTGATGACAGAAATGTGCTCATTGTGCTCGTAATGGGCACTGACAATGAGTCAATATGTGATCATGAGTCATTTCACAGCTGGTTGAAAATAGAGTTCAGACCCTGAGTGTGTAAAACCTGAACCTCACAAGATGCAACCAGTCCAAGTCTAACCTATTCTCTTTCATGATTTGTGAAAGTTAAAGGTGACGTAGTGTGGTTGAAGGAAGTATTTATCCTCTTTCTCTGGTGTTAACATGGAAGCGATCTAAGATGCTGCTTTACAGTCCCACTGAAAATAGATCCTGTTTTGAGGTGTGTCAATATTAGGGTCTGTTTCTGCACATATTCATTTCAGCCTTATCTGGCAACCACATGTCAACTTTACTCTGACTGAAAGATCAACAAAGCTTAGCAACTTATTCCAAAAGTAAGTGATAACTGGAGCAATACATGTACATATCCAGTCTTTTATGTTTGAGCTACAATCAAAGAAGGAATCAGATACTGAGAAAGAACCAGAAGCACGTACGCTGACATTTCTTTGGAAACTTCATCAAACCGCTGCCTTGCAGTTGTGTGCGTTGTCATGGAAGTGCATCGTGTTGAGTCGGCACGTCTTTTTGAGATTTACTCTTTAACAAAGAAGGTGACAGAGTCGAACAGAGGGCATGGCCGTCTGTGAAGCAGCGACAAAGAGAGGAAAGAATAGAGAGTTCTTATAATGTAGAGCTGTACGCAGTGATGTTGTATAGGGTGAAGAGATGGCAAAGGTAGCAATTCTAACGGTCCACACAATAGGCTCCATCACTAAATTATTATGCACAGACATGACTAATATATATTAATACTAATGCATCTGAGCTGAAACAAAGCCACAAAGTCACACAACATCTTAATTTTGATCATTTTAATAACTCGCTCTTAAAAATGGTTGCTTCTTCCCCATGGGAATATGTGTGTGTGTGCAAGGGAAGTCCAGCATCTTTGGGAGATAAGACGATGCCACCCAAAATACAAAAATCTGGGCACCAGAAAAGACTCGAGAGAGAGTCCAGGAGCAGGAGCAGAAGTCAGAACATAAGACATTTCTTCTCCAAGAATGGTGAGAGTAAATCTACAGAAGGCTAAAACGATCCCTTGACGAGTCATCATCGGCTGTAACCGCTTACTTTAGGTGGGTCTGGGGGGGGTGGGGTCTCTGTTAGCGGTCATCAGGTGAGAGGCAGGGCACACTCTGGACAAGTCACCTGTTCAGTGCAGAGCAATGGTTCCATGTCCCAAAAGCAAGGTTACTTCAGAAAGTGAAGGGTTTGTGAAGAAGATTGAAGATATTGTAGTCATGAAACAATCAGAGACCAGGAAGCGCAGGAAGCAAACAAAACATAAAACAAATTTGATGCATTACATCATGCACTGTAACGAGCACTGAAAAACAGAGAAATTAAGAAAAAAATCATTGTGGGGTAGAGGGGCCCATGCAGATATTCTTTCAAGGAGCCCAGAGTTCCTTGCAGCTGCCCTGGCTGCACATAGGCACATTCCATATTGTGAAAGTTGTGAAAGCTATCTCATGGTGTCAGGCTAGTGTACAATACAACCATCAGAGACAGTTCTGCCCGCCTCTGAAATTGTAATAGTGAAAGGGCAAGGTCGCACACCCTGTACTTAGTTGTTGCAGTGACAGAACACAATATGGGAATGTACAGTGGCTATTCTCCTTCACAGTCCTCACGTACTTGTGTCCCTGAATGGAGGTGGCGGGGTGCATGTAAACTGGTATCATTGTTTGCATTATGCTCATATTTTATGTCGCATTCTGTCTCGAGGACGAGAGGCAATACTGTGACACTGTGGTTGGTGCTGTTGCCTCACAGCAAAAAGGTCCCAGACATTTCTGTCTAGAATTTGTATGTTCTAACCATAGGTTTTCTCTGGTCTCCTCCCACAGTGCAAAAACATGCATGTTTAGGTCCAGGGTGTACTCCAGAATTTTCCATACTGCATGTGTGATAGGCACCAGCAAACACCATTTGGTTCCAGGTATATACGATAAAGAATGAGGATGATGCCTGTTCATCTTTGGCTGAAATATCTATTCAACAAAGCTGAGGTAAAAGTAGTTTTTCCTTCTGCAGTCCCTTACTCATGCCCACGAACTAAATCCAGACCCAATAAATCTCCCCTTCACTTCAAACAACCTTTAATTCTAATTCTCATCCTGGCTTCAAACTTTTTCCCTAATTATTATCATTATCTTCAAGCTCTTTTCCCCTTCTGTTTTAATTAGGAGGATCACATTTTCTGCACACGCTCTCAGACACAAGACACACTCAGAGGTGTTTTTTTTTCCAGGGGGGGCGGGGCCAGGGAGCAGATGGACATGAGAGCGCATCTCGTCTCCATCAGAGGGCGTGTTTGTAGCGTTATGTGCGCAGCGTGCGGCCGCTGCTGCTGCTGCTGCTGCTGCTGCAGGTGCGCAAAAGCTTCTCCTCGGAGATCCAGAGCTGCAAACCCCGACCTCAGCTCTCACCGGTGAATGTGGTACAGCCTCTGTTGCCTTATCATCACTCTGTCCGTCTCTCCGATGAGAGCAGACTTATCCAACACACTCGCGGGAGCAGGACTCAAAGTGCGCGCACGTTTGGCACAAGTGGAGATATCCAAATGGGGTCTCGTCGCAATGGGATTTGAGTTGAAGAACACGTAAAGACATCAGCCTGTATCGACTCCAGCTGTGTGTTAAGGAGGTAACTGTGAGCGTGTGTGTGTGTGGACTTGGATGATGTTGTGAGCGACGCCCGGGTCCGGGACAGACGGAGCGGGGACGCAGAAAGGCGCAGCTGGGGAGACGCAGCCGCACCGCAGGGATTATGGCTCTCGCAAGGTTTTCTCTCAGCCTCCTGACGCTGGCACTGACGAACCTGCAGCTGACCAGAGCCAGCGACCGACATGCTGTGTACTGGAACAGCTCAAACATCCTGTGAGTGCAACACGACAACTTGTGCTGCTGTGATTGTCCTTCTTTGTTGTTGTTGTTGTTGTTGAGATACACTTGAGCTGCTGACACCTTGGCCTTATCCCTCTTTAATAAGCACAAGTGTTCACCCCAGATTTCAGACATAGCGCCAGTTGTAGTACTCTACAACCCCGATGTTATGTATTCCCTCTGTTCTCCATCCATGTAATCAGTTCAGGTACAGTAACCCTGCAGACTCCATGGGGAGGAAGCTGTTTCTGCAATGCTGAGTGCTTGCCATCTAAATATTTGATTCCCATCCCCACATTTAATCCATGCACTGCCTCGCCACTCATTTAAGCAGGCGTCTTTTCATTTAGCCTGCTTTCAGGTTTCTGCCTGTCCATCAACCTGTCTCACACACACCCCCCTCCTCCACACACACACACACACACACACATACACACACACATGCAGCACAAACACATCACTCAAACAGGCAGCTCAAACTTCCCCGAGCCTTTCCTGAGCTTGTTTGCAGTCTCTGCATGAATACATGATTTTTTAACACACACACACATGTCTGATGCTTGGACTCCAGTTCCTGCTACAACAGCAAGGCTGCCTACCTCAGGTAAGCTTCCCCAGGCTCCCCCTATCTGGCTCTACCTGTGAGCTATGAAGCCGGCGTGCTGTGGGGCAGAGATCGATGTGGATTCTGCCGCCTTTGTCTTCTCATTAGCCAACAGTGAATCCATCTTTCTCACATTCTTTTATCTCCTCTCCTCACACAACCTCCCTCCTTGCCCCACTCCTCCCCCCTCCTCCCCTATCTGCTTTCCTCCTCTGTCCATTTGTATTCACCTCAGACGCAGGTCTCTCCTATCGCCTCTCTCTATCTCATACTTGGTTATTTTCTTCCCCCGCTTATTTTTCTGCTGTGTCTCACCAGCAGGCTTGTCCCCCCTCAATCCCCCTTTTTCCTTTTTTTTCCCTCCCCCCTCCCTCCTGCATCTCATTACCGCCCCCCCATCTGCTGCCAGTCCTTCATTCACCTCCCAGGCTCTCAGCAGAGAGCACACATACTGTAGACGATTAGAATTGGAAATTGTATGAAAGTTATTTGATTGTATGTGCGAGTGGGACAGCTCAAATATTTGAAGGTTTCCTTGAGTCAAACAGGGAGAAAACTGCCATAAAGCCTGACGGAGGCGGCCGGGGTGGTGCTGCAGCAGAGCTGTAACTTCCTCATTAATGTTAATGTGTGAAAGGCAGAGTCACATTCAAAACTGTTCTAGATTTATGACTGCAGTTAATCCCATCAGTGTGACGTGAATTGAGAAGGGGTGCATTAAATGGGACTTGCTCGCGTTTAAGCTCTATGAAAGCGCACAGGTTTTTGAGTGTCACAATCAGTATTAGTCCTATCTATCACTTCTAATTAGTGCTTAAGCGGGTGCATGTGTGTGTGTGTGTGTGCTCCATCGAAAATGATTTTCACAGCGTGGGCAAGGTAGTGCAGTGCAGCCATTTATTACCGTGTTAGCAGATTTTGAGGCTTTAATTTGGCATTTATGTGTTAAAATGAAAAATATGTGTTTGTGTTTTTCCTGGCATTCGGAGTGCACTTTATACGTGTGTGTGTGTATGTGTGGGCTAAAAGAAGGGAGGGAAACAAGAGAGAGAGAGAGAGTAAGAGACAAAGTGCAGGTGTGGGGCTTCAAGCCTGCGTGAGCAAAACCTCTCCCTTCTCCTCAGCGAGGTGCAAATCTCTAAAATAATGCAAAAATTGACCCAGTTTGCAGGTAGCAGACAAATCCTTCGAGGCTATGGCAGGAATACTGATGGCCATCATGCTTTAAAAAGGCCGTAGGCTCGAGGCCACTTTCTCCACCGCTCTGTCGACAAGCGGTGAGAACAAGTTGAGGGCCTCTCGCTTGTTCAAGGATGCAGCTCCATGCCTCGTCCAGCTCCGTCTACAGAGAGCAACTCAGGAGGGACAAGGAACGAGTGAAGGCGGCGACAGAGAGCCAGAAACCGGAGGCCTTTAGGGCCGTACGCCGGTCGAGGCCTTAATGTTTTACCCTTGAGCGCGGCATTCACCGCAGATGGTCACAGCACAGCTGCAAGAAATGGGATCACATGGAAGCCAAGCTTTTTGTGCCAATGCCATGAAAATGGCTTTTCACGATAAGGTGCGACTCTTTCGTGTGTTGAAAGTCAAAAAAGGGGAGGAGGAGGAGGGGGAACTGTCGCACGGTTGATATCCAGTATTACTGCTCTGTTTGATTCTTTGAGGCTTAACACGATGCATTATAGGTTTCTCCCTCTGCCAGGGACAGTTTGAAAACGAGATTCCTCGATCATCACAACCCAAAGAAATAGCTCAGAGCACTTTGATTCCGTCGTCGTCGCACTACCCCCATTAGAATGTGTTGCTCTCAGCTTCCGATCGCAGCAGTGTGCCCGGCCAACTCGTTACAGATGTCCCTGCTAATGGCTGACTGAGGCAGGAAAAAAACACACACACACACACACACGGGCCATTAAATCATCTCGCATCTGAGGCCATCTGCCAATTAGAGGGGGGAGATGTGGAACATCTTGAGAGCACGCGGGAGCAGCGGTGCACTGCGGTAGCCTCGCCTTCCCGCACGCGGCGTCCCGTGCCCCCGCCACCTTCTCCCATCAGGTGCTTTGGCCTGGCTGGTTACACAGGCCGTATCTCCATAATTGGGCAGCCCCATGTCAGCACGATCAAAAACAACGGCGCGGCTTTCATTCACTCTCCCGCTCCCTTCGGCCGAAGTCACACTGCGTCTCTGCTAATGCTTATAACTTAGCAGGACGCCGGTCTTTGCACAGGCGTGGGAAGGGATTGCTGGGAATTGGGTCTGAAAATGTGCCACAAGTTTTTCTTTGCTAAACGGCCATTCCCCCGACCGCTTAGCAAGATTTAAGCCTTCCTTTGCCGTTTTGTGGCTGAGTTACAGCTCTGTGTGTTTCATGTTACGCATAATAACGGTGATTTGGAGCTGGAATGGGTATCTGCCAGGCCTCGAGACCGCGTGGAGTAAAAACAACAGAGTCTCCGGCAACACCGGATCCAGTGTTAGAAAATAAATTATCGCCTTGACAAATAGCTTCCCCGAGAGTTGGAGGTACAGAGGCCCGGTGATCAATGTCGAGCCGAGGTGCCGTCTTACTCAACAGGCTCATTAACCGCCAGCTCGGCCTGTGTGGGTGTGTGGAGACCCAGCCAGTACTGGAGGTGGTTCCCCACGGGGCGGAGGCGGATCCCGACACCCCGCTGGGAAAAGTTTCCAGATATTCAGTTCCAGTAATGGGAACTGTTACAGAGGAATTAAGCAAAAGAGATGGAGAAGGTGATGGAAAAGGACAAGCCTGAAAGCAGGATGCAAAGTGTGAAGAATATTACTGTCGGGAAAGAGGTGGGCGTGATGGAGAGAGTGAGGCGGAACGAAGGGAGGAGATGCTGGGAAGGTGGAAAGCGGAGCCGTTTGTCAGGAGGAGAAAGTGAGGGAGAGATTGATTGAGTTGGCCAAAAGTCAGGCAGGGTGAAAGAGAGCGTGGGTTTCGCCGGATATAGAAGTTAAGGTGGTTTGTCCGAATGTGTTGCAGACGCCGTTTTCTGAGGAGATGATACCCACAGGTGTTGATCCGTGTTAATGTGGACACAGGCCGGGTCATTCATGTGGACCAATGCTCAGAGACAATAGCCCCCGCCGCTCTCCTGTCCCTCTAGCCCCTTACAGCACAGCACAGGTGGAGCACCTGGGAGATGTAGAGGATTTGATACCTGATTACATGCACGTCCGTCCGCCTGCAGCTCCGTCTCTGGGCTGTCTCGGGCAATTTTGCATACAAATGCACCTTATCCGCCAGCATTCACTTTATTCTTTCACTTTTATTGTACAGCACAAGCACCTCAAAAAGCACAGTGGTTCTCTCCACGGGGGAGGGTGGGCGGGCGAGGGGCTGCCGCAGGGTGGCGTGAATAGGAGGACAAATATGGAGCGGTTTTTAAAAGTTAAATCAATATGTTTGTTGGTGGCATCCTGCTGATCTTTTTTCATTAGAAGTCAACATGAATCATATTTTTATGGGCTTCCCCTGTCATTGTAAGTGATTGATAAAAGCTGTGGGCTGGGTTGTGTAAACTTTCTTTGGTTTTTTTAAGGAAGAGGATAATGCCAGAAAGAGTTTAAGAAACCTCTTCCACAGCATGTAGATTTTTTCCATGGTTAGGGCTGTAATCCGTGTGAACATTTCCACAGCAGGTATGAAGTAGGTATGAAGATGAATGAATGAATTTCCACCGCACTGACAGAAAAGTGCATATTGACCTTTCATACCTTTTTGAAAGGAACATCTCTAGGTGATGTATTCTCTCATCCAGCTATTGAAGCTGTTAGCGAGCTTTAAAAAAAGATTTTTCTTCTTTCTCTTGCTTAGGTATTCAAAAGATTAGTTTGATAAACATTGATGTTAAATGTGTGGTTTAGCCAACACTCTCCTTGCTTCATTAGGGAGCGAATCTGCAAAGCTTATTAGTCTGTTAAATGACAGACTAATATGGGATGGCCATTTTTAGCTCAGCAGAAGCTGCTATGAGTCACGTAAATGGATGAAGAAAACACTGAGGTGATGTTTAATGGTTTTCATGGATCCAGGAGTGGGCATGCAGATCAATACATTTATATGGTATGGGAAGGTGAATGGACCCTGGCCGAGCAAAAACACAACAAGGTTGCTTTCTGCAGAGCAATCAATCTGCGTGCATCAGGTGATCAATGTCCAAATGCATTTTTAATTGGATTTCACGGTGTCAGTAAATTGGCATGAACTATTGGGAGCTCAGCTTGAGAGGCTCGGATCAAGTATTGCCTTGGAACAGCGTGCTTGAGAATTGATTATCACGGGCTTGTCAGTCACTGATGCAGGGTTTACGCTCCGTAGAGGCCTTAAAGACACTGCATCCACTCTAAACAGGGCCTTGGCACTGCGGCATCAGCCACTTCAGAGAACAATCTTAACAGAAGCGAGAAAAAGTGGCATTTGAATAAGTCCATGAGACATAAACAAACACTAATCACTCCTCTGTGTTTTTTCCCCTGAGCATATGTTCAATCTGCGTCACAGACTCAGAGGTTAGATGGAAACACCAGTAAACAGTATATTTTTGTCCACTGTCTCGCTGCTCATGCGCTTATTACATTTGAAGTAATTAGAAAGTTTCATTGTTCAGAGTTGATGATGACACCCTGGACTGTCAGGCTAAAGAGTGTGAGACAAACAAGCACAAGCACATTAACGTTTATTCTGTGCAGCGCCTCTTGGCAAACAGTAATTTGACTCTAAAGTGTAATGAATACGAGTCAAATGAAAAGGCAGGCAGGGGATTACAGATAAAAACTCAGGAGGAGGCATTCGATCAACCTGGAATTTAGCAGATAGTGCAAGAAGCAAAGTGAGATTGTGGAAACTCTGACTCTGTCACAATAAAACTCTCCCAGCTTGGTTTTCCCCACTTTTTTTTATCCTCTCTGGTCGCCTCTGGAGATCTGAGGCACCTCTGGCCTGCTCGGCTTTATTATTATGAGGAATTGGCAAGTTTGGTGGGCCATTATAGGCCCTGATTGCAAGGAGCCATGGGACTCATCTTGAGCTGCCCAGGGTGAGAGGGGTAGGAGCCTCTTCCTGAGGAGGAGTCCAAAGGAAAACATAGTTAGGCCCTTCATCAAAAGCCATTAGGATTCCTCGCGCTCTAAGGTTATAAAAACTGCACTTAACTGGCAGTGGGAACCCACAGGAGATAGTCCTGATCCCAGACAGGTAGAACCAATTTCAGACTCAATGATTTGAATGCAAATGCTTTCCACAAAGAGGGCTTTCCAGCTTCCGAATGGTAGCTCCACACTACATTACACTGGGAGTCTGCACCGCGGTGCCCGTTACCCACTGGGAAATTACATTGCTGCTATGATGGAAATGGCTGCCATGTAGGAAAAAAGATCAAAGCTGCTGATAGGTGGACAGTCACTGGCTGGAGTTTGATTATTTGGGAAATGGGGCTTGTTACGCTACACAGCCCAGAAAACGATAGAGCAGCCGCAGCGGTTGGTCAAAATAATTTGTTTTGTTATTGAAGCAGAAGGCTTCTTTCCGAGGTATGGCAATTGAGGTGTGCATGTGTGTGTGTGTGTTTTTTTTGCGCCGACCCGCACCATCAGCGCTATCAGTGTCCCCTTCACTAAAAAGGTGGCGAGCGAGGACACAGGTTTGTGCTCTGTCATATCTTGTTCTCCGTTCATTGGCTTCAGGTCTTGAGCCGTGACAGGTCTTCCCTCTAATGCTCTTGGGTGCTTAACAACAGTGGCGTTACGAGGAGTGGAAACTGTCCTCGCAGCTTAGAGGATGATACGGCTCCGCTTTTCCTTTCATGTGAGGGCAATTTTGAATACGGGCAGCGTGATAATTAGGTATTCTGTTATAATTGAGATTTTGCCCATTGAAGATGTAATTATATGAGGGTCTGAGACCCTTTGGCAGCCGTCATCTCTATAATGAGAATATTTGAAGAAAATTGAAATCTCTCTCTAGTGCTCTGTGCATCCAAAATGACAAAAAGTAATTTGACCCTCCACAAGCCGCAGCCGCCACCTCCAGTGGCTCGGCGTATCCCTCTTATATTGTTAGAGGGAACATTTTAAGCGGCACATCTTCAAGCGAGACTGTCATATTACAAATATGATAGCAAAGTCTCCAGAGCTTGAGAGCATGATGGGAGTAGATTGGATGGGAAGCTACCTACTGGCAGAAAAATGAAACTTATATTCAAGTGAATGAGCTGAGGCTGTGCTGCTCACATTTCTCGCATACAGCCATTTAAATATTTGAGGTCGTTACACAGAGTGAAGTAAAACTGCTCTTTTTGGGGGGATAGGAGTCACAGTTGTAAATCTTGCAGATTGTCCCCGACACAGAAGCCATCAGCATATTGGAACCAGGTCTGTGTGGGAGGTTGGGGTCAAATGGCTCCAATTATTACTTTTCTATGGGCTTCCTGCTCCCTCAGAAGTGGACAATAAACATTACTGTCTAAACTGCCTCAACATTCAAATGAGAATTTATGTCACATATACCAGGCAAAAGTGCTGCAAAATGTGTTTTGGCTGCTACAGACAGACAGGCTGCTAAACCTGTGACTCCATCAGAGGAAATGCACCTAATGTAGGTTTGATGGAAGCTGTGGAGCAGTCTTGTCTGGTCATTTTGTAGGTCAAACTCGTAAAAAATCATTCCTTTTTTTCTGTTTAATGATGCTTAACTCAGCGGTTTTTGCAGCGAGAACAGTTTGCATGTTCTTTCAGTTTTTCTCTGGGTACTCTGGATTCCTTCTGCAGTCCAGAATCATACATTAAGGTAAATTATGGACCTTAACCTAGCTCCTAGGTGTGAGAGCGAATGGAGTGTCTGTCCTGTGATGGACTGTATTCCCTGCGTTGCATAAACCCTATGTGTGCTGGAGATGGGCCCCAGCAGAGATGGATGGATGATTTACTTAACAGGAAACAGCAGAAATTAATGTGATGGTCTCATCCATTAAAATACACAATGGTGCAGAACCTTGTATGAGCTTCTGATGAAGACACTGCATGAAGTAATGAATGGAACCATGGAGCATGTAACTCTAGAAATCCTTGAAAAATTGAAACCTTCATGCTATTTTAAGTTATTCTAGTGTACTAAAATAGTGAATCAGAAGAAACAGAACAGATATTGTCTGCCTACCATTAATTTGCTGCAATGCATCAGCTTTAATATTGGAATAGTGATATTGATCAGCGAGGAAAAACATCCCGATCACACAGTACAGTTCAATGTAAGGGCAAAACGTAGTCAGTGGTGGCTCTCCTGTGTGATTACCTGAGGCCAGTGAGAAAGTTCATTTTGTCATGTAGGTACCTCACAAAATAAATGTTGATAGCTTATAAAAGTTAAAAATGAGAGGCCAGCTAACTGCTTTGATTCTACCCTTGATTTTATGGGGGACAAAGTCGCGCGGCAAAGATGTAGTGATGGGACATTTTACGCTTTAAAAGGGGTCATTGTCACAATCTCTGGCTCAAAGCCTGAATACTTAACACAAAGTCAGCGGATCAGAGCACAACTCCAGTGGCGTCACACTCTTTTTCTCTCCTTCCGTGTTTCCATATCTTCAACCTCATCGTTTAATCAAGTCTCGTGTTGGTCTGCATCAAAAATCTATTTGGAATTCATTTGCCGCCTTGATGTGTAAATTCAGTTATGGTTAATACATGAGCTACGGCACACGCATAATCATGTCTCTCTGCTCTCACACATGCATTTTTTTCCCCCTCCTGCCTGGTGTTCCTACTCATTGATTTATATGGACAATACGTGACTCATCTCGCACTCCTGGCATCCTTCATCAGTGAGGGGGGTGTTCCACCGCCCCCTCCCTCCTTTCCTCTCCTTTCTCCTGCTTTCTCTCTCCGGGTCTGTGTGTTGTGCTGGTTGGAGAGAACGGCTTCGCCGTGCAGCCTGTGATTTGCATTTGTTCCAGCCGGTGGGGGCAGAGATTTGAGGGCAGCCCTGCCTGTAGCCACTAAATTTTGAATGCCTCACTCTTAATGACTAGATTATAGAGAAAACGCACAGCCGCGCCAGCAGCCTACCTGCTAACCATACTCCCTTGTTAAAACTGTGCAAATTCTCCTCTGGCTATGTACCAATCTGCCGCAGTGTTTTGTTTGTGAAGGTATTTATTTGGTTGGTTCAGCTGCTCTCTGGTCGCCCTGGGCTATGTGCAGCAGGCATCTGTGTGGTATGTGTTTGTGCTTGTGTGTATGTGTGTGTGTGCGGTTCTTGTGGTCACGAAGGTGTGAAAGCCACACTTGTGACAACGACATGTAGTTTGCGTGTGTAGTATACGGCAGAAAATTCCTTACATCGTGTTTTTGTTCCCGTGGTGGTAGCGACCTGTGTAATGCTGCGTGGGCCTGTGCCCAGACCAGCGTAGTGTGTAAAACTGGGAGACACACGGCGGCGAGCCCAGCTCCTCACCATGCTGTGTGTGGGTGTATAGAATATCAATGTCCTGCTGGGCTCTCTCACTCTTTTCTGTTTTCTGTGTGTGTGTGTGTGTGTAGCTGCTTTTAAGTGGCATATACGGTGTTTCCACGTCTCTTTGTCTGGCTCGTCTGGCCGATTGTCGGTGAAAGTAGCTCCTGGTTCAGGCCCCCTCTCTGCCTCTTTTGGTCAGTTGCTCCCTCACCTTTCTCTGTTCGGTGCTTTTCTCTTTGCCAAGCAGCAGCAGAATCAGCAGCAGCAACCACCCTCTCTGTCTTCCTGCCGTGTCGTTTTGAAGTGTTTTTGCTCAGCCTTCTGTTCCCGCTCCGTTCTCACCTTGTGTGGAGTCAATGGGAAGTCCCCGAAGACCGGTTCGCTCAACCGCATTGCCGTGCGTGGGAGGAGAGTGGGCACTACCGCCCATTTAGCTCCCTTTAATTTATTGCTCTATTGCGACTTGAGAGAGTGAATCACATATATTGAGTCATTATTTAGAGACCCCTTCCATCACTGCACATGCATTCGTCCTTCTAGTACAATGTAAGTACTCACGAGCAAAGCTGTTGTTATCTCTTCCTCTGCAGTACAGTAAGAGATAGATGGTTATGATAAATAGATTTTCCTTTGCAGCACTTAAAGGGATTCTGTGCCACTTCCCAGGAGAAAGAAGAAGAGAAAGTGGTAGAGAGTCATGACAAAAAAAAAAACAAGAAGGAAGAGGATGATGTGGGAGGAAGCTTAAAAAAGGGAGGGGGAATATAAGGTAGAGCAGAGATGTAAAGGCAGAGAGTAGAGCGGAAGTGGGGATAGGAGAGGTGTAGGGGGAAGGGATATTCGTATGTAGGAGAGAGGAAGAGTCTGTATGGAGAATATTAATGGTGTGTCAGGAAGTGGAGACTCTTTAAAGACCTCAACCTTTCTCCTGGTGCTCATGCGTATTTTGTCGGAACAAGCAGCTCGGAGGCACTGCTGTAAAAACCCGGGCAAAAAAAAGAAAAAAAGAGCTGAGTAGGGAAGTGCATCAGTGGCAGATTTTCACCCACACACGTTCGTTAGCAGCAGTTGTATTTGCAGGAAACACAAGTTGTAAAGGCCACAACAGCTGGGAACGAAACATTACAGGGAAGTCTTAACGCCGGCAAAAACCACAGGATTTTCTGTTACTCCACTTTGTCGAGCATTTAACAGCATTTGTTTGGCTCTGCAAAGCTCAGTTATTGGATGTGACTTGTTTGTTTTTCTCAAAATTACTTTGCCTGGAGCTGGAGATCTGGCCTCTAGCACCTGCTCCTTTCAATTTACATACAGTAAACATACACTCTTTCTTTCTAGCCTTATCTATCCAGATTACTAGTAAGCTATCCTGCTAGCTAGTTAGATATATAGCTTGTTAGTTGTCTAGCACTTTATCTATAAAGCTAGCTATCTAGTGAACTATCTACCCAGCTACCTATCTAGCAAGCTATCTAGCTAGCTAGCTAGCAAGCTATTGGCGAGCTATACAGTTAGCTAACTTTCATGTACCTTAGATATTTAGCTACTTACACTTAATTAGCAAGTTATTGATCCACCTTGCTATCTGCAAGCTAGTTAATTATCTAGCAACATATCTAGCTAGCTATTTAGCTAGATGTTAGATGTTGTTAGATGTCAGCTAGATATCTATCTATCTATCTATGCTTCTTTCCTGTCTACCCGTATCTGTTCTGTATTATACACACATACTCTAATGCGCTCACTGATATTTGAGTTGCAGCTGTGCCAGGCCTCTGAAATCTCTCCTAGAACCTGTCAGCACCAAGATATGCAGCAAGAGCAAGAGGAGAAGGAGCTTCAGGTGTGTGTGTATGTGAGTGTTCATATTTGGATATATAAAGATATCGAGAGAAAAGGGAGAGAAAGAAGACAGAAAAGGAGAGAGACTTGATGCTCATTTACTACATGATGCAAGGGAGGAAGCTGCTGTCTTTGGTGGAAGCCCGTGTCACAGGTGACAGTAGGTGACGGGGCCAGGAGCGATCCTGTCACGGAGGCAAGAGGCAAGAGACGAGGATACACGGGAAATGAATATGGCATTCCTCATATAGCAAATGACAGAGAGCTGCAAAGGCAGAGCAGACAAGCTGTATGATGGCGGGGAGAAACCAACAGCTGAGCACATTGTTAGCAGCTAAATGATGTCGTGAAGAGCATAACATATACAGCCTCGGGTCTTTGTTTATGATGGGAAAAACAAGTGTGACACACGGCGGCTGCAGAAGATGGATTCCTCATGTGGAAATTGGTCTTACACCAGGAGGTTTATTCCCTGGGAGCCTCGACTGGCTGTTAAGAACACGGTGCACTGTGATTGAAAAAAAAGAGAGAGAGACTGTAGATAATCAAATTCACGTCTCTGGTGGCTGTTTTTTTTTTCTTCCCAATTGATCTGGAGTCATGTAAATCGGAACATCAAGCTGTTTAGACCCGTCTGCCGACGTTTGCTTGACGTATCGTCATGATTTTCTCCGACATTTCCGACGACTTCTGTCTTGGCATTTGCAATTCATAAAACAGGTTGTAATCCCTAATTAGCGGGCTTTAATTTCCCTAACGGGAATGAACTTTTGGTCAAATTAGAGGTTCCATTAAGTTCGGATTCTAACCTCCAGCGCCTGCTGCATGCGGTAAATTAGTGCCAAGGAAACCATATCTCTAGCTAATGTGCGGTGCCAGGAAGATAACAGCAGTTTCAAAAATGCCAGGGACATTAACATTCCCGAATTGTAATGTGTGTGCGGGGTCTGTTTTTAAATCTATGAAAAAAACAAGACGAGAGAAATAAATTGCTGTTCGTCAGCAAAAACCCGACTCTCCCTCCCCCTCTTCCTCCTCTTCATTAGACAGTTCATCAGCAATCTATCATCATATGTATTATTTATGAGCGGAGCCCCGTTCGCTCCAAACACACAGCAGGTTTCTTCAGTTATTTAGGTTTTTCGGTTATATTTCCGAACTCGTGTCAGGCCTATTGTGAATCCAGTGAGAGAGAGGGAGGGAGGGAGAGGATGGTTTCTGTTTAATGAGGACTCGTCACCACCTCCGCCCGGGCGGAGAGCCGGGTTACGCCGCTCTGCCAGCCCCTGCACGCTGCCTTGTATGCAAATAACCATTTTTCAATCAACCTTGTGGTTCATTCAGAGGTGTTCGATATCGCTCCGGCCTTCTGCGAGGCAATTTACCCAGAATTCCTTTGACCGCCAGGGTCACCTGGTGGAATGACACCTTTAATCACTAACCTCCAGTCAGTACACACTGTGTGTGTGTGTGTGTGT
This sequence comes from Karalla daura, assembly GCA_029224185.1. Classification (NCBI taxonomy): domain Eukaryota; kingdom Metazoa; phylum Chordata; class Actinopteri; order Chaetodontiformes; family Leiognathidae; genus Karalla; species Karalla daura. The sequence continues at coordinate 15,132,572 of CM055205.1, forward strand.
GTGTGTGTGTGTGTGTGTGTGTGGGAGGTGGGGGGGGGGGGGTTCACTAAAAGTAAACGGGTCGTAAGTTTGTATTAAGAGAAGCTGCTGGTGGTGGTGTAATGACACTGAAGTTGACAGCGTTGAATGCTGGGTAATAATGAAACGCTGGGCGCCTCCAGTTTAGCGCTCTCTGAACAGGTAATTTTGGATGATGGCTGCTGATTGGCTCGCCGGTTTGCCTCTCGCCCGGCTGTCGCAGACACAGTCAGGTCAGGCAACGTTTCGCTGAAAAGAATTACTGTGGCATTAGAGACTGCAGTGGCAGTAATGAGCCAATTAAAAGTGAGGAGAGTGCACTCAAATAATGGAATTGGAAATAGTTGGATTGGCAATAGATTTAAGGTGTTTCGGGGACAGTTAAGCATCTGAGACGAGAAGCTCGAAAACAAATTACCGTCAACAAGGTTGTTCTGACTACGGTAGTGTGAATGGTGTTTTGAAAACCCAGTTTTCACCTGGACTTTTGTATCATATGATCTTTCTTGACAGATCAGAGGCTTTTAGAAGATTTAAATCTGAAAAAGTTTGTTTAAAAAAACGATAAGAAAAAAGATTTTTTTAAGGATTTAAATCTGGAAAAGATTTGAAAAGAATTTCATTATTTTAATCTGGCAAGAATGATTGTGATCTTTTAAAAGAAACACAGATGAACACGTGACATGAAACGAATGCATAAGTGAATGAATCAAGGCTGTTAAAGACATAATTCTGCTCACTGTCTTTCTCTACAAGTGTGTGAAAGAGAGAGATAAAGAAATACGTAGTATTTATCTGAATATATTTCATTATGTTCTTATATGATAATCTATCTCCACCTCACACTTTGCATTCTGAAAGTGATGTGCAGAGGTTCCTTTGCTCTGCTTGGATGGAGGGGATGAGTCTGTAGATCCAGTCCGTGTCCCGTTTACCTTGTGTGTATTTGTGGGTTAAATCTCCATAATCACAGTTGATTTTCCGCTGTCATCATTGCCAATCTTCGCCTGACCTCCCTGTACTGAATCAATGTTGTCTTTTGAAAAACAGTCCGCTCCTGATGATCTGGTCTAGCGACGGGATTTAGATGTCTGAGTCTCTCGTTGCTTAACTCTTTTTTTCCGCACTTTCCATCAAGGTGCCCTTGAGGACAGGCAATAAACATTTAACTGCTCATGTAGGGCTGTTTAATGGCCAGTGGCACAGAACCCACCTCCCCTGTGATTTTTAGCCTACTGCTGTAAAAATGAGCTTGATGCCAATGAGTTAAAAAAAAAAAAGAAAAGAAGAAACTCCCGAGGGACTCATGCGGTCTGAAAATGTAGGGAGGAGTCACACCTGAGCACTGCAAATTACCAAGATTAAAAAAATAGTATTTGTATTAGGTACTTGTATCAGGCACCTGAAATGTTTTTCCAATCTTGGCAAGTGAACATTTGTTACATGGACGGATAATTTCAGCTGTGTGAATACCTTTTTTTGTCAATTTTAGTCATCGTATCTTGTTTTTAGACACAGCTGTTCTGCAGTTGTTTTCATCTATTACAGCCAGTCCAGTTCCAGCCCCTGAGAGCGAGCACCGGTTTCTGTGCCGCGTCCTCACAGCTCTAAACACCACATCTGTCCGCCATAAACTCTGTGATTTACACCAGGGGTCGCTGTAAATCTGCCCGGAGACTCCTTACATCTTCGGCGCCGAGGCCATGCACACGCAGCAGGGTTCGACTTGGCTAAAGGCCCCTAATTGAAGCGTGATCGTGAAATTGTATTGACTATTGAGAAATTATGCAAATTGCCTTGTTCTGCGCTGGCCCCCCCACCCGAATACATGTAGAGTAATCACGACAGATTGATTAAAGTTTTGATTGGGGGACGAGTTTCAGTGACGGGCTTTTAGAAAACAGCTCGAAGAACAGACCAAAAAAAAAAATCCTTTGTAGTGCGACATGAATAACAAAGAGACTGCACACACACACACACATATACATGTCAGAGATAGAAAAGCCTGCAACTCTCATTCCTCTCCGTGTAAAACGCTGCAGGTGTGGTCCGCTCCTCCTGTGCTGGCTATTAGCACAGCCTATCATTGGTATTCATTTCCCGCTCCTAATTCCCCCACTGTAGTTTTTCCCCCTCTCACTTGACAGAGGACCGTGGGTTAAACGCCGGGGGGAGTGCTCCATCACGACTAGATCTGATCCAATTAAATACAGATTTAATCAGCCCCGCGGTCGGCGAGTGAATACACAATCTGATGGGGCCGCCGGCGACCGGAGGCCCAGCGGCGTGGGCGCGGGTCTCCATCTGCGGGGCGGCGGTCTTTACGGACGCCTCGGTCCTATCTGACCCGTCTCTTAAGCACGTTCTGCACATTCCATTCAAAGACGTTCCTTTTCCTTTTCCTTTTCCTTTTCCGCTTTGACGGCTCCTCGACCCCGCCGATCGGGCGCTGCCAGGCGCTGAGTTGGCGACAGGAAGATCTGCGAGATTCGCTGGTGATGCAGACACTAAATTAATCAGCGGTTTAGCGACTGGAAGGATGTGCAGGAGGTTAATCTTTGGTTTACCGGCCTGTCTGGCGGAGCCGAGGCCGCGTGGAAATCAGTGAGAGAACGCCTCCGTCCGCTGCCAGAAGAGGAGGATTTTTCTTCCTCCTCCTCTTTTCGCCCCAATGGCTGCAGCTGCTGATTGTTGAAACCTTTTACTCTGCAGAGGAAGCAGTCCTGTGATATGAAGTACAGCTCCCCAGTGCCCCATCAAAGTCCACTGTAACTGCTGTGTCACCTTCAGACTTCCAAGGGAGGATTGTGCACGGGGAGCTGCCGCAGAGCTTACTAATGAGAAGTCATCACAAAAATGGGTTAGGTTTGAACATAGCCCGATGTCCGGGGTCATTTCACTGACGACCCGAGGCTTAATTATAAATGCTGATGTTAAGTTTATGCTGTTGTGTCCGTGACTAGACATTCTGGTGGAAAAGAAATGACAACTCTGGCCGCCACTCAAACGTCTGACCGTAAATAAGTCATGACTGCCTTCCATTAGTCACCTCCCACGCAATGCAAATACAACACACCAAGGCATTAAATGCACAGTTTAGTGTCTGAAGCGAATCCAACCTGGCACTCGCTGTTGGCTGTTGGCTGGCAAAGTTAACAGGCCTGGGGTTTGCTCCTCATCCAGCATGCCAGTCGTCTCTGTCAATGCAAACAAGTCCCCCTCGTTGTCTGTCTCTTTAATGTTTACAGCGATGAATTACGTGCTATCTGATCGCGGCCTCGTATCCCCAGCGTCATTGACATTCAAGGCATTCCCCTAACCTTATTAAAAAAAAAAGAAAAGGAGACAGCTAATATACGTTGTGGACTGTTTGCATCTCTCGGCCCATTGTATGGAAAAAAAAATGCGTTAATGCAAAAATTACTTTCAGGAGATCTCACCGTATTTTCTCAGTGTGAGAGGTCTAAAGAGGTATAATTTGTTAATTAGACTGTGAAATGGCTCCAATTTTTACTGTGAGCATTTCGGGCCCCCTCTGCCCCTCTGGGATGGACATCTTTCTCCCCTCCTCCACCTCAGATCAGTAGTCTTTAATTGCCTCTTGTGTTTGCAGGAAGACTCACCTCACTTGTTATTTCGAGGTGTAAATGAGATGAGGAGGGAAAGGTTACCCTGAGCCCCATAAGGCTGCGCAGTCCTTCAGGGTGGTCTCGGCTCACCCCTGCCGTACTCTGATATCTCAAACATAGCTGTGTTTGAAGTGCTCGGTTGGATGCCTCCGCTTTCTGCACTCGGGCTAGAGTCGCGGCGCTTGTTCAACTCTGGCAGCCCCTCTGTAAGTTCCTTCTTTTGTATTTGCATACCGAACAAACAGGAAATTGTGTTCATTTGTATGCAAATGTGTTTGTCCCCAAGGCTGGGATTTTGAATTAAAAGTTTTACCGTCCCATTAATTCCAAATTACACACAGGCACTGACATGGGCTCCTCCGCCTGGCAGGGGGGTATCCGACTTGCCATCCGAACGCATCTCTGTCAGTTTAGGCTGTTTAGTTTGCCATCTGCGAAACGGAGTCGGAATTTGGATTTAATCTGGTCCGCTGATTTGCAGATTGATCGTCTGCGCCACGTTGCAATCTCCTCTTAATTATCTCACGGAAATATGCAAAGATTTCGGTGTGATTGATATTGGAGGATACCGCGAGCGACAGACGCGAGGAGGCCTTGGAGTGAGTTGACTGACAGGTTGCGGGGAAGGCGGTGAATGAGAGGGAGTGGTTGATGCTGTCCACCAGTGCAGAGGCAGCACACCTCATCAGCCCCGCTCATTAAAATACATGTACAACCCTATGAAAAATGCATGACCCCATCAATGACGTGTGGCGTGTAGGGCTTGATGCTGACAGTCAAGGTAATGTGAAAAATTAGCGTCTATGCATCAGCTTCTCAGATGGGACTTTGCCGGATTGGCCTTGTCTTTGTCATAATTTTGTCCATCAAGTGCCAAGATCGCATGGATTCAGTTGTTCAAAGCCTTGGTTGCGAGTGATTGAACCCATGGTTGAAATATTGATATATGGATGGATAGATCTGGAGAGAAAGGTAAGAGAGTCCTCTATTAAAGTCAATAATTACACCTAAAACAATAATTAAATTCATCCATTAATTTGCTTGACCTGGTTTGGACCGACAGATAGATAGATAAACAGATAGATAGATAGATAGATAGATGGATAGATAGATAGATAGATAGATAGATAGATAGATAGATAGATAGATAGATAGATAGATAGATAGATAGATAGATAGATAGATAGATAGATAGATAGATAGATAGATTGATTGATTTGAAATCCTGCCTTTTTAGAATAACACTGCTTTCTTCCAGCCTGAAATTACTCGAGAGGAGACAAAGCAGCTAGTGGCACACAGAATAATGACTGTGAAAGCCTGTGCGAAAAAGAAAAAAAAAGATGAATTAATCAGAGAAACCGATGGATCGATAGACGTCCTGATCTAAATTACACCCGTCCCAGCCTTCCTGTTTCCAGCTTTGCCAAGGCTGAGAGAATAAAAGCTACGAGTGTAACGTCGCTCCAGCTTTTTATCGGGGTTTTAATTGTGTCAGGCGCGATCTGAAAGAAAAAAATCATAACAAAGAAGTGATGAAGGAGCACTTTTTGTTGGTACGACTGAGCTTCTCTGACAGAGGAAAGCGATAGCCCTGCTGTCACTGTGACGATGCTCTTTTCTGGTCCTGTCTGCGTTCTTCATCATTGTCGCCATGGCTCTTCATTATTTTTTCTCCCCCAACAAACGTTTCAAGACTGCTCGGCTTGTACTTGAATTCATTTTTTCCAAAAAAATCTGCAAAACAAATTCATAATCGTTTTTCCATGAGGTGTTGCGGCATCGACATCTATGAACGTGTAAATGTTGCAGGAAAAAAAATTTGCTCACGGAGAAACAAACACGCACATACACACAGCGCTGTTCTCAAATTAATAATGCATGGGGCACATCTTGTACACACGCAGACTTTTGGCAGGCATGTGATGTCTGCGTGTGATGAGCCAAGGGGGACACATCATTTTTGACTCCCCAGTTGGAGAGAGACGGCGGCTGAGTGCCTCGGTTGCCAGGTTCCGCTAATGAAAGGGGGGGATTTGGCTTTGTGTCTTTTCAAAGAGTTTTTTTTTTTTCTTTTTTAAAAAACTGGGCCCTGTTCTCCGGAGGTGGCGCCGGCGCTAACCTGGAAGAGGGCGATGGCGGCGAAGGCGCCTGACAGGCTGAAGAAGCGACTCTGACAGTGCGACTGACTCGCAATCAGACATGTCAGCTCGAGGGGGAATTCTCCCGTCGGCTGGAAAACACTGAACAGACACGTTACAGCTTTGACGGTGGAGGCTCAATATCGAGAAACATCTGAGAACATTTTTTTTTTCCTTTTTCCTAATCAGTGATTTCCTTCAATCTGCTCTCTGATCGTTTCTGTCACCGGCGTCTCAAATGAAAACTGCAGCGTATCCATAATAAAAGAAGCTCTTTATTTTCTTTGAAAAACAGCTTTTTTATTTTTTTTTTACCAAATTGTTTTCCTGCGACTGTAACGTCAGAAAATGACTCCCGCTTTCTGTTGACCTGAGACACGGAGGAAAGTGTCTGGCAGAAAATTAAACCACTGAATTGTGTATTGAATGGAGCGCACTCGACATGACATTCGACTCTCATACAGTGCATAATAATCCCCCAGTATTGATCACGAGTGCATAAGTGCTGCTAATACAAATTTTTCGTTATTTCGACAATGCTCTCCCTCAATAATAAAACAATATTCACAGTGTCTATTGAAAGAAATTGGTTTGCACATTGCATGCAGTTGTTTATTACTTGTTGGGGGGGGGGGGGGGAGTGGGGGAATCAATTTGGAATTTATCAAGAACAGATGGATTCAGGATTGTTTTGCACCTGAACAAAACCATTTCTCAACACTGGGAGAGAACACCAGGCAGATTTCTGTTTTCATTAGCCGGGCTGGCAGCCGCAGCTCGGCTCACGTCGGCCTGATTGCCGAGAAGGATGTAAAATCCCTCATCGTTGTTTGTTGTCGTGTCAGGCTCCCTGCAGGCGGCGGCGTGCGTGAAAGATGCCACATGTACAAATTCAAACGGAAGCTGCGGGGAGTTGCTGCCTTTTCTATATGTGTTAGAAACCACTTTATGCTCGGCTTTTATACGTGTCTGAAAGGGTTGATGGTAATCTGGCTTGGACACGCTCAGACTAAGTTGCGGATTAAAAGCTCCCCCGAAACATTTTGTGTGCGGATCGTGATGAATATTTGAAAGGTATCCTGGAAGATGTTTTACTGAGAGGAACGCGTCGGGCCAGATGTGTAGATGTGTGGATTTAGATCCAGGTAATTGATGTAGACAAGATTGCATTGTGATGTTCCTCGGCGCTTCAGAGCGCCCGCCGCCTTTGTAGAGCGCTGCACAACGTGCGGCTTTGCAACAAGAGTTTCTGATATGTTTCTGCACCACAGCGACTGAGACAAATTGGAGTTTGTTTATTGTACTCCGTGAACAAAAGCGAATCTGAAAGTGTGCGAAAGCGCCTGTTTCAGGAAGAGCTTAACACTGGGGGCTTCTAATTAAGAAGTTATAATGCCAGACAATGATGTGCTTTTCTCTTAATGGAACGTAGAATGAATGGACGCTTTTTTCTTTCTCTTCCTAGCAGAGCTGGAATCTGTCTGGCGTCCCCGGTGTTTGCAGCGACGCGCAGTCGAGCAAATGCGGGCGGAAAATGAGAGCCAGCTTTAATCAATCACAAGACAGAGCGAGTGACAGCTGATTAATATTCGTCAGAGGGAAAAACTCAACTGTGGTTTAAAATCCATCGCTAACTATTGAATGCGCTCGCTGCCTGTGCCTCTCTGCGCTCTCTCCGCTCCGGCGCTATTGTTCTGTCCTTGAATGAACTGTCACCGAGCACAATGTAGTCACCGGTGTGCGTTTCCTGAATCGAGGTGGGGTGGTGGTGGTGGTGGTGGTGGTGGGCGGGGGGGGGGGGGGGGGGGGTTGTCAGTATTGCCACAAGTCATTACAAGTCATTCTCCTGTGAGACAGAGAAGTGCCGACTAGGGACTCGGACCAGGTCCAAGAGGAAACGATTCAGGGGAGGAAAAAAAAGCAGGTGGGGAAGGAACACGGTGCAAAATGTAGCAGCGGCCATTATCGTAGCGCCCGCCTCAGACTCCCTGCCCACGTGTTATTAGCGGCGAACGGGGGGGAATTGAATTAGACTGGCTTGTCTTTCAAGGCTCCTAGAAATCTAGCTGCCAAAGCCTTTCTGCCTTTCGGCCCGAGAGCCAGTGAGGGTCAGCGGGAGCGTCTGAGTGGGCAACGAGCGGCAGTCACATCCACTCAGACGCCCCGGAGGGGGGAGAGGAGAGAGGCGACCACAGCTTGGCAGCTCCACTGGAGTCTGATAAGCTTTAATGGCACCGCCACAATGATTCACACCATGTGAGATGCACACACACACACACACACTAGCACACACAGAGACACACACACACACACACCTCTAGCAGGCTTGTGAGGAATGATTTCTGGACCCTGGATAAATTTGCAGTTGCAGGGAGTCTCTATTTACCAGTAATTGCATTTCTCTGCCCTCTTTCAGCCCTGCCTTCAAAAAATGTTCTGTGCCTCAGGAAGTTGAAGGTGGCTGGGGAAAAAGCAACAGAGCATGTTGTCGGCCTCACACGCCGCTCCTACACAAGTTGACAGCTTATTGGCCAATCTGTACCATACATGGACGCAAGCTGTGCACCACGCATAACCTGACAGACAGACAGGTTGTGTCATCTGCATGTGCTGAAAGCCTGCTCAACCAGGGAAACAGAATCATCCCACCATGGTGCGCGTGTGCGCCTACTTGCTTATACAATGACTTAATTGATCTATTTACTCAGCATCACAGACGCAGCAGAACTGCACCCCCGGTAAATGAAGATGTTCAAGCACAACATCTGTATTCGCCGAAGCTGTCTGTTGGTGTAAATTATGATAAACGGACTGGGTGTTCGGTTAATTTTTCATGGCGGAAGAGGCTCAGGCTTGCCTGTTGGCATCCATGCAAACAGCTAAGGGAGGGAATGAATAAAACATCCCGGTATCCCGAGGAATTAGGCCTCATTCTGGACAATCCTCCCGAACACAACTTTTCCGCCCAACGCCAGCGAGCAGTGCCAGGATGGGGAGGATGGATGATGGGAGACGGACATGAGGGTGGTACGGGAGGATACGGGCGCGGCGCGGCCAACTTTTACACCGGAGATCGTTTACATCCCGTCACAGACCGACAATTGATGTGCACAATCTTTCCCTCACCTTGAGAGGGTGTTCCAGTGATATAGTAGTTGAGAGGCGTGTGAGAGAGACTCAAGGCTGCAGAGGCAGAAACACAGGAAGCTGCTGATCGTGTAATGCAGCTCAACAGCATCCTCCGGACGACCCGGGCGACCTGATAAAATGCTTTATGTCTTTTAATCTCCTCGATTTGCTTCGAGGCGATGTAAATGCAGTGTTTGATTGTAATTCATACCTGCTGAATTTCATTCATATAAGAAGAGCTGCAGAAAGTTTTAGTTACAGGATATGTGGGCATGAATATGTCCCGCATGTTATGACCTGGCTTATCCATCATGTTGCCTGCTCCTCACCTGCACTCAAAGGCTGAGAGTAGGAAACATACCCTGGACAGGTCTCTAGAACATTCACAAGCGCACACCATTCACTCTCACATTGTCCGGGGACAATTAATAGTCTCCAATCGACCTAAACACGCATGTCTTTGGAGTGTGGGGGGAAGCCTGAGTACCTGAGTACAAGGGAAGAACATGCAAACTCCACACAGAAAGACTCTCTGGGATTCAAGCCACGGGGGGGGACCTTCTTGCTATCCACGAGTCCTCCACACCTCAGCCACGTGCCAGGAGAGCATTATACGAATGTTTTCCCCGGATGATTAAGCATTATAACCATGTGTGGAAACGGTCCGGTGTTAAGCATACTGTAACTGCCACGCACGCACCACATTAGGTGGATGTGACAGGACCGGCCATTAATCATAAGCGCTGTTGGCCTGATCCCCGGCGCCTCCTTTCTATATGCTGAAGTGTCCTTGAGCAGGAACGCCGAAGCCCCAAATTACCTCTAATGTATGCACAGAAAGAAAATTGAAGTGTCTTTTGACAAAAGCATCCGAATGGAATGCATAAAAAAAATCAATAGCTGAATTATTTGAGCGCGAATGCGGCGTGGCGTTCCGCGGAGGCGTCCCGTGATTAATGCTCTGCCTGGCGACGGGGTTACGCGAAACAACAATACGGAGAGAAATGCGCCAGCCGAGACATCTGCATCCTGGCTGAGAGACTGGTGACTGATCAAAGCGGGGATGTATGGAAGCTGTAGGAGCCGGGAGTAGTTTTGTGTGAACGATACGCTCACGCTGGGAGGAAGAAACAGGGAAGATGCACGGCTCGCGAGCGTGAGTGATAGAGTGCAGTGCCACCACAAAGTAGTGCCTCCACTTAATCTACACACAGCTAACTCGGAGACACACAGGGAAACACCACATGGAAAAAATCAATAGACTGAAGCAGTTACTTGAATAAAACACCCAAAACTGTCCGGCTCAGTGGAGGTTTTTTTTTCTTTTTGTTTCTTTTTTCTCTTAAAGCTGCTCAGCCCCCCTCCGAAGCCCGAGCAAGAGCTGCTCCTTGTTAGTGGGAAGTCACTACAATGCTATAATTCACTTAGCAGATTTGACTGTGGAGAGTGACTGCCGTGCAGGCTGCTCACAAGTGGAACAGATTGCAGTATTGCATATGACTCAAAATGTCCATCTGCCCTCATTATGTGTGCACTGTCTTTTTTTTTCTCTCTCTCTTTCCGCTCTCCATTTTTTCTTCTTCTTCCTCTTCTTCTTTTTGCTGCTTTCAGCATTATGCCTAAAATGTGCACGCACATCTCCCTCCCTGCGCTTCTGGAAGGTTGCTCTTCTTCTTCTTTTTTTCCTGCATTCAAAAGGAGAGGTGCTTAAACACATGCACACCCGAGTACAACAGGTAATTATTCGCAAAGACTGGAGCAAGTGCGTGGGGGCGCAAATTGCATCGCGTGTGGCTCAGCGGGGACGGAGGGATGTCAAGTGAGGAGGCTGCCGTTTTTCTGCGTGCGCCCCATCCATTGTTCTCCGCGGTGAATTGCAGGGGGCAGTGTCACTGTATTTACATGTACCTGTGAGGACGTGGGTGTATTTGTTTGTCTCTGTCAGAGAGGACGATTTGCCCCACGCCGGAGAACACAGGCTGTGCCCAAACTGCCGGTAAATGGGAACACGAGTTCAGCAGTAATTCCCGAACCCCTCTCGAGAGCGACACCGAGGTGTGCGCAAAGCCTGTCGCCACCTGTCATAACCCTCAAAACAGCAGGCAGGCCCGGAGAAAAAAACAGAAAGAGAAAACAACAAAATGAAAAAAAAAGGAAAACCCAACACCTGCCTGTCAAAGACTCCTTTCTCTGTCTAATTGTTCCGCACACATTCGCGGGATTACTGGTTTAATTCTGCTTTATAATCACTGCTCATTGTTCCCACTTATTGTTTCCTTGCTCAATTTGTTTGTTTGTGTTCACACTTTGGCAACACAAATGTTCTTTTGTCATGCCAACCGAGCGATTTGTGTGCAAGGCAATTGAATTTAATTTAATTTAAGGAGAGAATGGAGGAAGAGCGAGTGCCGGAGAGCGCCATGGGAAAAAGATGAAGTGGCACCTGCAGACTTGGAAAACACATGAAGACGAGAAACGGTTGCAAAATAGGACTGTCTTTTTTTTTTTTTTTTTCCCAGTCATGCTTTCAGGCTACATAGATAATGTTTTAACCACCGTACACGCAGAATATGATGAAATGGAAAGGACACAATTACCATATTAAGTAGGGCAGTTTTTAATTCATGACTCCGGCTGCCATGGTCGCCTATTCATTGGGAGATTCAATGCAGTCAGAACAAAGCAGGCCCTATCACTTCTCGGCTTCCATGCCTGTGCCTTAAGAGATGTGTTTGATAATCCTGGGTCGATACCATACACTTACTGTATCTATTGAGATTAAGCCTCGGGATCCACCGATCCTCGATAGGATCTCCTATTCAGCTTCTGCGGCAGAGATTACGGTACAGTATTTTCCAACTACAAACACAAGCCGTATTCCTTATTTCGGGGAGCGGAAAACATTTAATTAGTTGATATGGTGTAGCGGGAGAAAGGAATTTGCTGTGTGATTAATGAAATATTGAATACCGCTAACTTTGTGATAAAAAGGGAACGACTGGTGCCGTAGTGATAAAAGGATATCACTTGCAGTGGGGCTGTTAGTGCTGCTAAAAGCATGTATGATCCACTGAATGTTATAAAATGTCCCATCTATCTTCCAGTAATTCGGAGATTAAATAAAATGTAATGAAACGTGTCTTTTAAAATGTTAACGACCCTTTTTTTTGGTGGCGCTACATCAGAATCCATGTGTCGTGTGTGTTAATCGAGGTTCCACCCATTAATTATCACACCTGTTTAAATGGCGTTATGGTGTTATTCTAGAGCCTATCCCGGTCCACATTTGATGAGGGAAAGGAATATACCTTAGATACAGGAATACAGGAAATTGAACATCCTAGAGAAAACCTATGCAGACATGAGAACAGACGAGCTGCAACAACTCTTTAACCAGAAATGCTTAAAGAGGTAATTTAAAGACCTTTGTGATACAGGCAATAATCATTTTCTCCATTTTGCTTCATTTTTTTTAGACCAAACAGTGCTTACCGCTAATTCAGTGTAGTTGAGGATCATCAACAGCACAGAACTAAGACTGTGTATTTTCCACCTCAAACTTTGCCATGGTTACTAATCCACTGGCACACGCACTTCCCAAAACTCCCACCGTTTCCCCGTTTTAACGTGCCACGGTATTAGATCTAGATACGCCGGCCCAGGATATCGCCTGCGGGTTTAGCGGGGATCGGTGCCTGTTTTGTGAAGTGTGACGGTCTACAGACTGGAACGTGTCCAGCTCGCTCCCAGCTGTGGACTTGGGTGGTTCGGGGGGCCCTTTGCCCGGCACGTTGCGGTGCCCGGGGGCAGCAAGACAGGAGACTGATCGAAGTGGTTTTACACCAGGGTTGTCAGAGGTCTCCCATCTTCCCCGCGAATCAATACGAAGCCTTAAGATGCAGCCAACCGGCTGAAACTGGCTCAAGTCTCCGCGCAACTCGGGCATTGTCCACGTTTCTCATCAGTAATGACTGAGCAGTTTGGATTGGGCCCAGTGCCCCTGTGGGCTGCAGAACACTGACTCATGTTGTTCACACACATTAATAATGCATTATAGCATGTAACACAGGGTAATTAACTCTGCCGCTGAATGCAAGCTCCAAGTCCAAAGTGCCATTCTGCCGGGACGCTGTTTGCCAAGAGCGAGAAAGTAGCAGGGTGATGACTGAGCCATCCATCTTTGTTGTGGATGATTATAGTGCTCGTGCTTTCCTTTTTTGGTTGGTTTGCATTTTGCTTCATCATTATGTCAATAAGGAGTGTTACGATTACGTACTAATCAGCTGTTGAGTTTCGATCCAAACAACTTTCGGTCGAAATAACAGTGTTTGTGTCTCCTAATAAAACACCTCTTCTTCATACAGCCCTGATTTCAGAAAGTTGGCAATAATAATAAAGCCTTCTGGTAACTTGTTAATCCTCTTCGACATATACGCTAGATGAAAACAGCACCAGCACGCAATGTAATGCATCACCTCGTCAGCCTGTGTGATTTTTGTAAATATCCACCTCCTCTGGCTCGGATGTTTGATTTGTTGCTTTGTTTGATCAAAATGACCAAAAACTAAAAGACAGCAGTGGAGCCGAAATGATTAATCTATCGACTGATGACTCATTAGTCTTTTTAAAAGAAAATATTCAAAGTAATTTCCTTCACATTTCTTTCTGATGTGATATAAAGTCAATATCCTCTCACTGTTTGCTTGAGAAATTGTGAAGATTTTTCCTTGAGAAGATGATTTAGCAGTGTTTTACTACATTTGTAATCAGTTCATTGATTGAGTGAATAAATCAGTTGCAACTCTGTGTTAATAATTAGAGAGATCTACGTAAGAAGTTTCTCCACTTTTGTTCTTCCAAAGCCTTTTTCACTGAGGGAAGTGCTGGAAAGTAGTAGCTAGTAACTCAATCAGAGCTATTAAATGGACCTTGAGTTAAAGTGTTCACTTTGCCGGGATGCTTTTTCCCCCCTTTTCTTTCGTTGTAGAGTACCAAGGTTTCCCTTAAAAGAACTTTCTTTTCCTCATTTCGAATCCGCTAGATTAAACGTTAAACGTTTCAAGTTTCATGTTGTTTTAACACAAGCAACCAACCAAGAACTCGGCCTGAGGGAAATTCAAAGTGAAACAAGCAAAGTTTTCAGAGTAAGAACAGCCAGAGTCTGGTAAAACTGTGAACAAGGCTCAGAATGCAGAGGACCGTTTGCCTTTACTTACTTTCATCACCTGGCACTTTGTGAGACTGATGATAGAAAGTCTGGAGTTTCGAGACACTGCAGTGCTGAACTTTTTCTTTGCTTCCTTGCACTGAACACAAAATCTCCTCTGTGTCTAATGGGGATGGGCTCGATCCCATCCACTATTGGTACAAGTATTGATTTTATGTAATTCCCCAAATTGGATATCGGACGGACAGGACCTATCCACTTATCAATACAAAGCAGACTACAAGGAAACAAGAGGGGTAGTACAGAACAGTAGTTGCTGATATATCTCTATAGTGTGATACATCTCTTCAGTCTAAATATTTTAATAGAAGGAATAATGTTAACATCTGCCCATTAAGCATAACAAAACTCATATATTCCTTTGAAAATTTAGTGCATTTGAGTATTTTTTGCTCTAATAATAAGTGCTGTATGTTTAATTTGACTCTCTTTTATCAGAAATGGATCAGAAACTAATCCATATTTGCAGTTTGGATCGGCACTGGAAGAAGTGCATGTTGGCTCATCTGTAGTGTCTAATGTATGTTTGCTGCACAGCTCGGGCCACCCTCAACGTCACATTGGCTGCACATAACAAATAGACTTATTCTGATTCCGATTTGAGTCCTGCCATCCCTAATCTAACCAATGTAACAAACTAATTGATCGCTTAAGTTTAATTGGTATCACTCGAAGATTTGTGCTCCAATCCATGTTGGCCATGCTTCAGTCCCCTCTCTCACATTGCTTTTTTTTCACCTCTTCCTCACCCTCCATCCTCGCTCTCCCTCTCTCTCTCTTCTCGCCCGATCTCTCTCTGTCTATCCCCAGTGGTTCTGGTCCGCTGCTCTCCCTCCATCTCCCGTGCTCTTTATTGACTGTTGAGTGTAAGGCGGTGTTAAACCAGCATCGATGTAATAGTAGGCATTAGCCCTTTGAACTGCCCTTAATCTAACTGTAATAAACTCACATTTATTTTGGTGGCTTCCCACACCTACCCAACTACACACACATTCACATTCGCACGCACATAGACAGACACGTACATGTATTAGGATTTGTGAGAAGATCTCCGGAGTCCGTGAGGGCAAGGGATGGTCCCTGCTGCATAAATGGCCATTGTTATGGAGGTAGCACACCCAGTGCAAAGCTTGTCAAAAGCTCTTGTGCGGTGCAGCGTACTAGAGCCGTGCTCGAGACTCGCCTTTAATTGGAATGTAATTGGAGAAGCACCATTGATCATGAATCACATTCAGCTCTGGCTCGCTCTCCTCCCCCCTGAACTCGGGCCTGCTTCGTTTTCCATTGACTGACTCTCTCTCTCTCTCTCTCTCTCTCTCTCTCTCCCTCTCTCCTTCCTCCTGTACACCACCACCTCCTCCTCCTCCTCCCGTAAGGAGAGTGTCAGTCATGTGCAGTGGAGCGACGCAGAGGAACAAGGCCCCCTACTGGGTCCAGAGCGTGTGGGTCAATGTGTGTCTGGGGCACAAACCACCAGAAACAGGAAGAAAAAAAAGAAAAAAGAAAGAAAGAAAGGGACGCGAGTGTGGGAGGGCGGCAGAGAGAGAGAGAGAGAGAGAGCGAGGGAGGTAAAGGGAGAGGAGATTAAGAGAAAAAGAGGGTGGGAGCGATGAGATGGAGCGCAGGAGTGGAATCATTTGTAATAGCCTGCGCGCTCTATTGCGCCATTTCATCCAGCATTTAGTTAAGCGAGATTTGTTTTGTTTTGCCTTTGTTGTTGGGAATGCTCGGAGAAGTCAATTTGTTGGCTCATTTGTCAAACGCTGGACTGCGTCAGTGGCATCTCAGCGGTGTCATGGAGCGGAGAAAAGCTCTCTCACTCAGCTGGAGTGTAGATGGGAATCGGGCTCGGGGAGATTGCCTGTGTACCGTTTTAAATGTGGACTGGAAAACAATGAAAACTAAGGGCACGGGCAGTGCACCTCTGTCCCAAATTGATTCTTAAGTGGAATAGGGTCACACAAGTGATGGGTGGGGGGGTGAAGGGTGGGAGGCAGGTAAAGAGGGAATTGAAAAGATTGCAAGACACTTGAGAGCACAGCCGGACCTTTAATGGCTTTTATACGTCGAATTTGCGCTTAAAGTGTTTCCATTTTGTTTAAATTGCTAAATCATGGTTTAAATTAAGGCCTCATGGGGCTCAATAAGCTGTAAGAGCTGATTTAATTTCCAGAAGTCTAATGGTAACTTTCTAGGGACCTACTGTCTGGTGTCTAAAGACGGCTTATTGTGCAGTCATGCCTCCGAGT
Organism: Karalla daura; assembly: GCA_029224185.1. NCBI lineage: Eukaryota > Metazoa > Chordata > Actinopteri > Chaetodontiformes > Leiognathidae > Karalla > Karalla daura. The sequence continues at coordinate 15,148,965 of CM055205.1, forward strand.
CGTCTTCAGACAGCACGTCCTGTGGTGATGGACACTTGTAGAATTACCAGAGTTATGGCTTCATTCCTGCTGTAAATCTGTTTAATGACTGGTAGAGTACAGAACTAGAGCTGGTGCTGACGTTTTCTTTTGGATAGGACTTCGGGTGACTTCAGTGGAAGGTGACTCGGAGGTTATCGCTGTGCACCTCGCAGCAAGCAGGAGCTGGGTTTGACATGTTCTCACCGTCTTTTGCACAGGTTTTCTCCAGGTGCTCCAGGCTCTTCCCACAGTCCAACAACATGCACGTTAAGGCGGCTAGGAGACTCTAAATTGCCTCTGGGTGTGAGTCTGAGCGTGAGTGTGAATGATGTGTGATGATGTGTGTGTCCTGTGATGGACTGGAGCCCTGTCCTTATATACAGCACTTAGGCATAGATCATGCTTAACTGAATGGATCGAGCTTCACACATCCTTCTAAAGTACATAACTGGACTAAGTAACTGCACTTAAGATCAAGTGTGTATCGAGTTACATTTAATACCAGTGAATCTTGTGTAGCCTGCATGAATGCAAGGGCTGGTGTGTGAAACACTGACATAATCTCCCATCTAATCTTCTAAAGAAAATGATCCTTCATTTGTCGCAATTAGATGTGTTCTACAAATCACTCAGCTTGAGGAAAGAGCGACGGAATAAATCGGGAGCGAGGCGTCGGGAGAAGCTGATTGTGCTACAAATGAGAGCGGGGGTCAGGGTTCCCTCTTGGATATTTATGAGACATAAAGAGTGACACGAAAATGTGATCAAATGGATGAGACGAACGTTTGAAAGCGATTAACGGCGAGGGTCTGAGAGCCGATGTCGGGTGGCGGCATTAGACGGAACGAGAGCAAACAACAAAACCAACACCGAGCAATCAAACAGACAAACAGAGAGAAAGAGAGAGAGAGAGAGAGAAAGAGGAAAATCGGCGGCAGATAAGAGGAGGCAAATGAAAATGAACATGGATATGAAGTGGGATGGGGGGGTTGGAGAGTAACGAGGAGGCAGAGAGAGAGAGTGAGAGAGAGAGGCCAGAGGGAGGTGGAGAGTCGGGGTGAAAAGAGATGCAGGGATGGAAGAGGGAGAGGCAAAAAGCGAGCAAGCAAAAGGGGGAGGTTGTTGTTTTAAGATCAGTACGGATGAGTGCGCTTCCCCTCTCCGGGGAGGGGGACCATCGGCTCTCTGTGTCTGTCACTCCACTCGTTTATGCCTCGCTTCGAGGGAGAGGCAAAGGGCGCAGAGTCGCTGCTGTGTGTGTGTGTGTGTGTGTGTGTGTGTGTGTGTGTGTGTGTGTGTGTGTGTGTGTGCCCATCGGCCCGTGTACATGTGTGTTTGAAGTGACTTAGGTGAGGCCGGGGGTGATGTGGAGAAGGAGCGTAATCACAGAATGAGTCACCCTCCCTTTCATCAGGGTTGTTGTGCTCCTGAGTTTAAAAGACGCCGTGTGCTGTTCCTTTCTTGCTCGTCGTCCCGTGTGCTTGAGAGAGTGTGCGCTCTCATATCCTGTTTTTCAAAGGCAGGTTTTTTTTTTTTGTTTTTTTTTTGAGATCCGGGCAACCACTGGTTTTGTTGAAAGCTGTATTATTAGAATTGTATCACGCCCAGAACATGCGTTTTATCGATACAGAATCAGGAAATTACGGAAAATCATTGTCGACCAGGGAGACAAAATGAAACCTGAAGAAGCGTTGACTACCCTAAATCACTGACTCGTTATTTATTATATCATTGATAATAACCCACACAAGTGTACATTGTAGCATGACTGTCACTTTTAACATGTCTGAAACTGTTTTCTTGAATATTTTTATGGATATTTCTGACCTGAATTGCTGATTTGAAACACTGCACACTAAAGAAAAGACCTGAGATATCTGTCTATCCATTATCTCACCCATATTGTACATTAGCAGTCTCACATGAGTCTTCTGGAGCCTTTCTCAGCACACATAGTGGAGAAATTTACCAGGAGAACAACCAGAAAATACTCCACTCTCAGTCTGACTGGAATTAAAACCGTGGGACCTTCTCGCTGAGAGGCGAGCTAGCAAGTAGAGCCCAAGCTGAGACACAATGCAAATTCTTCACACTTTTATTTAAAATCTAAAATAAAAAAAAAAATCTAAAGTGGTTCACGGAGTTGAACAAGTTTAGAGGACTAGCATAATCGCTCTTGATTAAATCAGTCGTGAGTCGATATTTGGAGGCGATAATTACCTTTCCTTTATTCACCCTTCATTTATTCTGAATTCACGCTGTTCATCAGTTCCGGTGAATCAGATGAAAACATGCGTCTTAAACTCCCACCAATCAGCACTGGAATCAGCGTAGGAAAAGAAAAAAAGAAAAGAGTCTGAAGGTAAAATGATTTTTGCCTTCACAAACACAGGTGCTCCGAGAGTGACTTTGCTGTAATGTTAATTGCAATTACTTTTTTTTTTTTTTCCTTCCTCCTGCTGCTCACTTTAAAATCATTCACTAATGAAATTAATTTTGAGCTGGCAGGACTCCGGGTGTAAAAGCATTTAACACGTCTGGGATGTCTGAATGCTCGAAAATGAAAAAAAAAAAGCACATTCGTTAAAAAAAAATGAGCGAGTGGACAAAAAAAACGACAACAGATCGAGAGTCATTGCTTGGTTTTACGTCCTTTTTTTAAAGAAACTATCTGTGGGGGATGAATCCCCATTATTCTACTTTACAACACTGACATCTGATATTTAATTAAAGGCCAGCATCAGTCAAATATATTATCACGCTGATTCATCAGGCCGACCTGAGCGCTAAGTAATATCCGCACTCGTCGTAAAAAGTAACACTAAAACTCGATTCTGCGTCGCTGCGATAGCGTCGATTTGGCTTAAATTACAATGTGTGAAATAATGGGCACGTTTTTTTTTGTTTTTTTTTGTTTCCTCTCGCTGCTGATAATTGTATCGGTGCTGAAGCTAACTGGCAGCGGCCTCCCAGACAAAGTTATCATTGTTTTTGCAGGTAGGCAGACCTGTCACCCCGAGTGTGTGTTTAGCCCAGTCGCCATGAAGGTTATCAGGCCAGCGCACAAACTAGACTGGAGGTGGAGGGGAGGCGGAGCGGGCTCCCCACAGGTTAGGAGGCATAAGTATGCAGCACCAGTTGGACGCTTATTTTTACCTGCGTGCGTGCGTATGTGTGTGTGTGTGTGTGTGTATTTACAAAGCCGTCTATCCATGTGTCTGTTTATCCGCCTCTCTTTGTGTGTGTGTGTGTGTGTGTGTGTGCAGATTCTCCCAGCAGGAGCAGCCAAAGTGCGTTCCTCTAATGTCATCCTGTGGCCGTCCTCCAGCTAAAAGCCAGCGGCTCCGCGCTCCTTCCTCGCACTCCTCCCCCAATGTCACCTTTCCTCTTTTTCCCGTTTTACTTTCTCCTCCTCTAACACCTCCTGCTCTTCCTCCTCCCTCTCTCTCTCACTCCCTCCTTCGCTCTCTCTCTGTCTCTCTCACTCTCTCTCTCTCTCTCTCTGTGTTTGTCATTTTTCATCATCTGTCCGTGTTTGCTAATCTCCGTCCTTTCTCCGCACTCCGTCTCAATTCATCATCTCTACTTGGGTCCCGCGCTGAAGGTTACCGAATTGCTGATAGAGAGGAGACGAGGAAGAGACGATCATAAAGGCTGACAGGGAGGAGAGGAAGGGGTTATCCTCTTATCCATCTTTCTTCCCCCTTCCTGTCTTTCTTTCGCACTGTTTTTACCCTCCATCTCTGCCTCCTCAATCTACCTCCATCCTGTCATCTCTGCCCTGATGCCGCTCACCTCTCCCTCCTCCTCCTCCTCTTGCTCTTCCTCCTCCTTCTCCTCCTCCTCCTCCTCTTCCCGCTGATCCCTGCGTCCACTGACAGCCGTCAATTTCAGACTCGCTCCATGCAAAGTGCGTGCTGTTGTCTGTTTGCGCTTCACAGGATGTGGAGCCTGTTGGAGTGACCTGCAGATGCGGTCGACCCTCTTAACCCTGCGTTTTCTAGACCACTCTTTGTCACGTGTGTGTGTGTTTGTGTTGGTGTACCTGCACATGCTTTGATTTCCCTCCATCCATTAACCCGTCCTCTTTGTACATTTAATGGTGTCACCGGGGGTCTTCTGAAGCCAATCTCCAGTGGACATAAGGTGAAGGCGGAATACACATTCACTTGCACACTCACGCCCAGAGCAATTGTCTTGGATTGACCTAAACATGTATGTTTTTAGACTGTGGGATGACTCCACGCAGACATGTGGAGGACAAGCAAACTTCCCATGAAAAAAGCCTCTCAGTTCGACTGGGATTCCAACCGGTGGACCTTCTTGCCATGTGGTGCCAACCGCCCGCGGTTTGAGTTATTTATGCGAAATACAGTCGGACCACCTTGCTCCGTCCTGCCTTTGCGAAAAACCAATACAAACCTGCCCACACACACACATACACACACACACACAGCTCGGAGCATTAGTCTGTTGTATTCTATCTCTATGCCAATAAGGTCACATTCAGAACTTCCTGTACGCCCTACTACACAGGCCGGCTGCATTAAGGCCCAGGAATCATGGCAAAGCAGGCTGCCTCTCTCTATCTATCTGAAATTCTAATCACCGTTTGCAGACATTACTATTCTGTGTCTGCACGCCCGCTGGCAGCCCGGCTTTACACTGAAGTTTTGGTTAAACCGTGAAGGCCATCTCACAACACCCACATTTGTATTACCTATTGATAAACGCAATCTGTGTGTGTGTTGCTTTCTGCCCCCAATCTGCTGTCTCCTCCTCCCCTTCCCGTCCGTCTCTCTTCACCTTGGCCTCCACCGGTCCCCCGCTCCAACTTCAATACTGTGTGTGTGTGTGTGTGTGTGTGTGTGTTTCCTTTTTTTCCCCCTGCCACATTCACTGCGCATTCAGCGGATCCGTTCCCTTTGTCACGACTTATTTATGCATTACACATCTTTTCTTAATAATCTCTCCTCTCATCTTTCAATTTTCCCTCCTTTGCCGCCCTCCGTCTCTGCATCCCTTTCTTCTGCCTTGCTTAAAGCGGTTCACCTCTCCGCTATCTCACTGCCTGGGCACCCCCAGCAACCCCCCCCCCACCCCACCCAGCCCCAGCCCCACCCCCCCCCTCCTTCCCCCTTCGACTCAATTCTTATCTTCCTTTCTATATTCCTTCATCTCTTCTCTTCCTATCCCTCTTTCTCTATCTTTCTGCCCAGCTTCCTCGCGCACCCACCCACCCTTCTCTCTGTGCCCTCTATCCCCTCACCCCCCCAAACCACCTCCCCCTCCTCCTCCTCCTCCTCCTCCTCCTCCTCCTCCTCCTCCTCCTTCCTGCTGAAATTAAACCCTGTTGGCGTGAGGCTGGCCCCGGCCACATCTCCCACAGAGGTCCATCCACATGGACCCAAGAAACAGACCTTGAAAAAACAAGATAAAGTACATCAAAACTGCACCGGGTTCACCGGCTCCATGGCCGGGGTATATTTTTGGATACCATTTCACTTTTTCCTCGCTCCGCCCGGTTCGTCAGTGTTTTTTTCTCCCTCCGTCTGTTTTGCGCCATCTCCCCTTCTCCTCTCTCTTCCTCCTCAGACAGACGTTGTCGCAGTCACTGACAGTGAGGCGAGTCTGCAGTGATTAACATTGATTAAAGTGGCTAACGAGTCTCCTTTTCATTCTGGTGTGAGTGTGTGTGTGTGTGTGTGTATATGTGTGTGTGTGAGATGTGCAGGTGTGTGTTTAATAACTGTTTCAGCGAGTGTTGCCTTTGTGTGTCCATAGAGCTGTCAGTCAGCCGGGGCTGTACGCGCAAGAAAAGAAAAGCCCAGCTGTGAGTGCTTAGCAGTTGAGGTGTGTGTTTAATAGGTTCGTATAGGGGCAGGTATGTGTGTTTTTTTGTGCAGTGATGCATATATATATATATATATATATATATATATATATATACACATACATCGTTCCCTCATTGTATGTATATATATATATATATGTATATCCAATTTCGCGAAACTCTCTTCAAATCACTGGTCAAACCTGTCAAGAGCGCATTCAGAGTAAAGAGGGTTTTTGTGAAGTGAATTTTCTTTCTTGTGCATAGATGTGGACTTGTAGTTAATGTTCCAAGCTAAGTGTTTTGTTGTCACCCGTCACTCATCTTTGCAACACTTTTTGTGTCCATTTTCATATATTTTAGTAGCAGCAAATGGAAGTTAAAAAAAATTATGTCCTGTAGCAATTCGGTCTTTTGAATAAGCGTCCATGTGCTAACACAGGATTACTATGATAATGTCCATTATTTTACGTGGTTAGCAGCCGACAGTGATCTCCAGTGCTCATAGTATGAAGGCAGAGAATACACCCCGGACACGTTGCAGTCCACTCACACACACCTATAGACAATTAAGACATGCATCTTTTAAGACTTAGAGAGGAAACCAGACTGCCTGAAGCTAAGCCATACAGACAGAGGGAGAACATGCAAATACTCCAAAAGGCCTTGGAGTCAAACCAAGGTCCTTCTTATTGCTAATCACCAAGCCAAACTGATTAAATATGGATCACGATGAAAACGAACAAAATGCACAAGAGACGAGAGCATCTGTGAGCAGATGTTGCAGATGTTGAATGAATAGTAATTTTTTTCATTAACAAATGATTTTCTTATAACTTACCAGTAACAAACACTACATTTTCAGAACAATAAGAGGACACAGTCATGTCAGTGATTCAGATTCTGGGTTAGGTTGATAAATTATGATGCTGGAGCTTTGTGCACTTGCTTTGCTTTGCTGCATAAAAGGTGCTTTTAAGGTGCTTTTAGGAGGTCGAAGCAGAAGCAGGGAATTTGCATGTGCTGCGCGACCCTGGTGTGATTGAGCGTGTTGATTCAGTGCGGTACGGTACCTCAGCTCAGCGGCTCGGACAGTAACCCCCCCCCTCCTCCTCCTCCCCCCAACCCCCGGGCTAAGGTGGTGTAGGCTGAGTGAGCCTCTGAGGCGCACAGATTCACATCCGACATGGCTGCCTGAGCCATAAGAACAACTCCATGAATTATGAAAGGGCACAAGCCCATCGCTGGGCTCGCTCTGTGAGGGGAGGCGATGGAGGGGGGGGGGGGGTTAACCGCACGTTGTAGATAGATAGGAAGATAGCGAGTAGAGTGGAGCGAAGTGGAAAAAATAAAGGAGAGCAAGACGCGGTGGCGCAATGAGACAGCTAGGGAACGTGTGCATGTGTAGTGGGGTGTGTTTAGGATGTTTGTTTTGGAGTGAGGAGGAATTTGTGCAGGGTGTAGGTTGCTCCTAAATCTAAACAGCTGCCTGACGACCGAATTGGATTCCGGCTTGTAGCTCGACCCAACAAAGACGATGTTTTCATGCAGACATGACACACACACTCACACACACACACACACATACACACACTACGCAACGCAGGCTTTGTTCCAGCCCCTTCAAACACTCTTCACTGCGGAGGTGTGACAGCACGCCAGGCGGGGATCTGCTGCCCACAATTTCTGGACCTCAACAGAAAAAAAACAAAAAACAGAGGAGAGACAGAGACCGGAGGGTTTCTCTTCCCTTTTTTTTTTTTTTTCTTCCCTTTTGCGCCAATTATCTAATGTGTGATCTCGGGGCCTGGCTGCCCGTCATGCGTAGTCCGGGGTTTATCCTGTCTTTTAATCTTTCTAGTAATCTTTTTTGCCACCGCTGAGCTGGTGTCACAGCAGTGAACTCCAAGACAAGGCAATTCCATTAGGAGATGGCATGAGGCGGCATTCATTAGTGGCCCCAGCCAGATGCTGCGCTGCATATCGGAGGCAGCAAAGGGGGAGAGAGTGGGATGTTGGGAGGGGGAGCTGGCAGCGGGGGAGTGAATTTGATTAGATTCCTCAGGATAATGCATTGTGCCTCATCACAAAGTTGCTCTAGAAAGGGTGGGAGGGTTTCATATTCCTGCGGAAGGCATTGTGGGGCACTGATACGACAGGTGGATTTCCTGGAGTGTCATTGTGTGGTGGAACAAAGTCCCCTCCCGTCCCCGGTGCCAGGCCTCGCTCCCCGCTCCACGTCCCTCACCTGAGCACTGCTCAGTATTCAGGGCTCTCAGCCGTCCCCTCAAATCTCCCCTCAATCTATCGGAAGTGCTTCAACAGAAAAACAACAGAGGTGCGTAGAGGCGAGGCGGCTCGGCCTGCTCGGTCCTCCCAGACTCCCCTGTCCTGGCGCTGTCCGCCTTCAACAGCAGCTGTGCTGTTAGAAAATCATCCCGAAGACGTAAACAGGCTTTAAAGATGCCCCCGATGCCTCTGCGAGGATGTCTCGCATCGAGCGCCTTTTCAGAGCGCTCCCCTCTTTATCTCCTTGGTTACATAAGGGCCCTATACAGTGCGCACCTCGCAACCTTCACAATTCATAGCCCCGGGAGCAGCCGGAGTGACGGAGAAGGGAGAGGGATGATAGGGCGGAAGTATGAAAGACAACACAAAAAGCCGGGGAGAAAGAAAAAAGCAGGGGGGTGGCAGGGGGGGACAATAGATGGGGGAGGAGAGAGCAGCGCAGGTGACGCAGAGGATGTAGAGAGGAGCAAGGTGGAGGAGGCAGGGGGGTGGGGGTAGCTGGGCAGTGGCTGGTCAATTATTCAGAGGAGAAAGGTTAGTTGTGCCTAGGGAGCCGCTTTGAACATGCCTGCCTGGCATCACCTGCTAATGGGTCACAGATTGACGTGCTACCTGAGTACATCCACCCCCCCAACCCCCCCCCCACCCTCCCTCCTCCATCCCACCCCCCCCACCCTGCACCCGGCCGCTCTCCTCCTGTACAAGCTCTTATCAGTGCTCTCCGCTGGAACGTGTAAATAATTACTCCGTGACCACTCCGCCGTGCGAGCTGGAGGTTGTTTGCACAAAGAAAAAAGGAGGGTATATTTTAAAAGGGCTACGGGTTATTTTAAGAAAATGGGTGAATTATTTATGGAGCCCCACCGAGAAGTGTTTGTGCTCCTGTACGGCCGCTGTGTTTGGGGATATCACTCGCTGGAAGTGACGCGTGTTTTTATCGGATATGTGCTGTGTGGGACTTCAGTGTATTTGGCCACTGTCATCGGGGAGTGCGTTCTTCAAGAGTTTTGAAAGCATGTGTGTGTGTGTGTGTGTGTGTGTTTGGTGGTCTTTTGGGGGGAGTCGCTGCGTACCTCAAACCCTGCAGTTGCCATGGCTCAGAGATAAAAGAGCAGATTATTCTATTTGGCATCCATTAGGCTGGCACCGTCTGAATGCAGTCCGGTCTAAGTCTGACCCAGAACTACTCTCCTTCATCTTCCTTTCTTGTCCTCCACCTCTCTCCCATCTCTGCTCCCTTGTTTTTTCCCTCCCTCTCTCTCTCTCTGTTTCGTTCTCGCTGAGAGACGGATCTGTGCGCCAGCGCAGAGCAGGGGTTTAAAGAGGGAGGTTTTTTTTGAAAGCGAACACCCCACTGTGGTTGACTTCCTGCGAGGGAGGCCGAGCCCCTCTCACACGCTGAACTTCAAAGCCAGCGCTCCTCACTTCATAAAGATAATAGAAGTTGTCTCACGGCTCGTGAGCCTCCATGGTGGCTTCTCTTTTCATATGCCGTGCCAAGCTGCAACAATTAATCAGTGTATTCACCGATAATGGAAATAGACAAAGGACAATAGCGTAAAAGGAGGTTTAGAATAGTTGACTGCAGTCTGACCTTATTATAATGTAGAAGCTATGGATCATGGGTTTCATTAGAAATCCCTCAGAGGATGTTTCACAAGACCTTGTAAAATTCTTGTTTAAATGAGGTAATATTTGTTCACAGGTCTGGCATCTTTTCATGCTTATCTGGCAACCACGTGTAGACTCTAGACTCCAACTGTATTGGAAGTGTACATGAAGTATTGCTTACATGAAGTATTGCTTCATGTTACACATCTGTCTTTTGTCTCGTTTTTTCAGATTCAGAAGTTGATTTTTTTCCCATTTTAATATCCAACATTTAAGTATGAATGAGGACCTGCCTCACATCTTTGGACAATGGCAGATTGATTTGTTGCTCCTAACATTTTTATGTTTTTCTAGTTGAAGTCCAAGAAGTCCAAATTATCATATTTTTGAATTTTAATGTCTTCTGGCTTCTGGTTATCTGATGAAAAACCAAGATATTTTCATCATCATCTTATCATCTTGGACTTTGTGAATAATCTATTTCACCATTTTCCTAACAATTACCTGGTAAATCCAGAATATAATGGACAGATGAATTGACCTCAAACATTTATTTGGGGTTATTTGTTGCAGGCTTAATGCTTTAGTCATCCTGCTTTTTATGATGCTTAATATGTCGCTTTATTCTGTAGATGCCTGAATACCAAGCTGCCGTGTGTCCTCTGCTCCGTCAGGGACCAGACATTTGGAGACGGGCGAGATAAGCACTTTGTTTTTGGACGTGGCCTCGGTGGGCTGGCGGGAGACGCCTGGCACCCGGGCTGAGGACGTGCACTGTGGAGAATTCGTCTTGATGAGAGCTTCTTTTGTGTGTCACAGCCCCCGTGCTCTCCCTGCCTGTCTTTATGACTCTCTCTCCAGCACCCACGGCCTTTACGTTGAAGCCGCAGTAAGGCAGAAACAATAGAACCTGCTCTGTTTTCTCAGGCAATATGTCAGGTTTGCCACATTGTGCCCACAGCTTCGCTCACAATTTGATTTCTCCATCTGTCTTATTTCCACTTTGGGTAGACGGAGCTGTTTTAGCAGCGACATGAATCAGTTCCTGGATGTTGATGTTGTTAAACAGCTTCAATCTTTTCGCAATATCCCTTTTATGACTATTATGATTCATTCGTCCTTGATGAAGGTTGCTGAGATTTAAAATGTTCTCTGGACCGTCAGTTTTACTGTATTTTGACGTCAAATTTGCGCGGCGGTTCATCACTTCCTGCGTTTAGTCTTGTTTCCTGTTTTCCCGTAACGCAGCAGGCGGCATATGGCCATGAAAGTCCATTAGTTGAAGGTACGGAGCTCAACAGCTGTTTGGCAGCGGAGCAAACAGAATAAACGTACATAACGCATCAAATATCACACGCCTCCTCTGTTTGGAGGGAAACTGCACTGATGTCATTGTTATTTGCGCGATCATTTCGTTTACTCGATGAAAGAATCCGACAAGATGACAGCGAGAGACAAAAGCGATGAATCAAATGACATTCCCACACACGTCCGACTCAAAAAGTCAATTTCCTGTTCCAGTATTCGCCGTTTAGAAAGCAGCTCCTGGCCACTTCATTTCCTTCGTCCGTATCGTCAATTGTAAATCCACGTCAGTCGCAGCAGCTTGTGTCTCCATCACTCTCTGTATTTATTTTCGCAATCATCTCTTTCTGTCTCCGAACCTCAAATCATTGTGATTTGCACCCAATGTCACATTCAACGACCTGACGGGTCAAATCCAATCTTGCTTGCAGTTTACTGCGTCCTCACCTGAACACACACAAACACATACGCGCACACACACACACACACATATATATATACAGTCCCTCGCTTCCCTCTGTCATCTATGTGTGAATGAGGAACCTTTTGTGGGGGGGAAAACACATATAGGAGAGGAAACAGGAGCGGGAGCGGTGATCTGACATCTGACATCATTTCTGTGGAGTGAATGAGAAGCGAGCGAGAGGCAGAGGCAGAGGCAGAGCGCCGGGTACGAGATGATGCCAAGAGAGTGAATAGAGAGAGAGAGAGAGAGCAGATGTGGGCTATCAAGCCTTTAATGGTGGGGTACAATTAGAGCCTCACCTTGAGAGAGATGGACTCTTGTTATCGCGGCTTGTCGCCGGATATAATCACAGCACGGACTCAGCTGGATGAATGACTCCTACAGGCTCGGCCTGACATCGGCTCGTGATCCCTGCACAAGCTTTTTTTGCTGTTAGTAGAAGACTGTTTTCCCCGCTCTCTCTCTCTCTCTCTCTCTTGCTCTCTGTCGTCATTCACACACTTTTGATCTGTCATCGATCCGTTCGTCCATGATCTTGCCCACTATTTACCCACCAGTGTCATGGAAGTGTGCTGGAGTCCAACTCAGTGTCTCCGATCAACCTAAACATGCATTTTTTTAGGGACCGAAAACAGAGAGAAACTGAGTCATCTTCTGAAAACCAACAATACGAGCACTGGGTGGACATGCAATCTCTCCAGAGAAAGGCCCAACAGGGGAATCAAACCAGGTCCTTACATGAGGTGGCAGTCCTAACCACCAATTCACCTTATCCTCTTTTTAACCAGAATAGTTCCAGCTCTAGAAAGTTAGCTTTTCCACATACTGCATTTACTGTGCTGCTGTTCATAAACATCTATAGTCTTTCTTTAGTTTCTATAGCTTCCGTTTCATCAAGTCCTTGACTTCTCTTCCTCTATAAGGAACTTGTTGTTCTTGTTGGGTTCGGTAACCCTGCTCCCAGGCTCCCAGCTCTTACTCCTGGCCGAGCAAAGAACTCCTGCTACTGTGCTACTCTGGGACCGGCACTTTGGGCCAGAGACAGTTTGTTATCGGTGGAAATAGAACTAAGTAACTAAAGCCTAAAATTAAATGAAGCACTAGCCGGTAGCTAGCAATTGAACCATGTCAAAGTTCAGTTCTATATTCTACCAGGAGTTGACCTGACAGATGGTTTGAGCGAAAAAGAGGGTCTTTAAATAGACTTATGGCAAAAATTAAGCTTTAAATTCCACCATTGCTAACTTCCTGTCTGAAGCTGACTTGAGGGCACCATACCACCATGCTGCCGGATGCTATCGCCCATCCTGATTTGAGAGTTAAAAGTTCAGCAATATTTCTGGACATTACAGAGTTACATTACAAAGTTCTGATATCCCATCTACCGGAAAATAGACTGCATTAAACTGAGCCAGGAAGTTTATTGTGAGATTTCAGTGCTGATGAAAGAGTCGGCCATATTGGTGATGGAGTTGCCACACCACTGCAATGCCCAAAGCACGGCAGCCAATTACAGCAGCGGAAAAGGATTCCCAAGTGGTCCTTGGAAACATTTTCCTGTAATAAAAGAGGGGAAAAGATGCCCAGTGTCCTCTGTTCCATTCATTTTATGCAAAGAGTGGTTGGAAGAGAGCCACGGTTTAATATTCAACTGTGTCATCCATATTTCTGTTTGATATTTAAACCTCCTCTGTGGTTGTCTAGGAAGTAAAGAGCAGCTTAAGCCACATAGATTAATCAATGGAATTTATGCTGGTTCATATTTCCCCCGAACGCGCTGGCAGCAAACCATAATGCTCTGCAAGTGATTTAATCAGAGGCTGGAGCTGTGGAAATGGCGTTATTATGTTGATCATGATCATGTTTTGTTTTCCCTCGCTGCCACAATTCAAATAAAGATGCCCACTGAGCCAAGGAGTAAACACAGAATGCCCTTTGCGTTGGGCCACAGTTTCGCTGCTACGTGTTCATTTTAATTCATGATCTTCGACTGCGTTTAAAGCATTTTATATGTATGCAACTTGACAGCAGTTCAACTTCCTCTGTTGTTTTTCTTTCAATACATATTTAAGGGTTGAAGAGGAAGAACTGTCCCAATGTTCCCTAAAAAAAAAAAAAAAGCAAAAAAGCTGAAGGATGTATTTGAGCATACATAAATAGTTTAGTTCTTAAAATGAGAAACAGTTGCTGCCTCCGGCTTGGGAATTTGCCCGGGTTTTTTTTTTTCTGCTTCGTTTGATTGTAAGTGAAATGTATTTGCTTTTTGCACAAACAAAGAAGCAACTCTGCGAACTGTCGAAGGGCTTCCGAGAGTTTTCTGTTGTATTAAGACCATAGAGAGACATCACATCACTCTGAATAGAGCTGGTGCCTCAGAAGATCCTGGGTTCACCTTTCCATGCAGAGTTTGCATGTTCTCCTCATGTCTTTGTAGGATTCCTCTCATAAAGCCAAAAAAGCATGCATCGTACATACTGTACGTTGCCCCTGGGTGTGAGTATGAAAGAGAGTGGCGTATAAGTGTGTGTCTATGTGCACATGCCATGGACTGGTGAATTAATTAACAAAGAGTTGCTGACGTGCTTTTTTATCCAGCATCCTGAATGTTTTATATCCAATTGACTGTGGTGTTTACAATCTTCTCTACTCTTTGGAGTGTCCCAAACTCCCCGCTTGGTCGTATTTTTGGCTCATGTTGTTTAACCGCCCGACTGGAGTCCTGACTCATCTCTGCATCATCTCCTCCGCCAGCTTGGATCATAAATGTGGCGCAGCTGCCAGAAATCCCGTCTTCCCTAATATGTGACGCGCAGCATGCCCCTCTCATCCTCTCAGGTGCTTTTGCCTCGCTTAAGCTCGGCTAATAAGTTACACTTCTGAGCCGGGTCCCTGGAGCCTCCCACCCACTTTACTAAAGGCCCGCCTGGAGCAAGGCTCGGGGAGATGGAGACACCAAGGAACTGAACTGCAGGGTGGAGCAGCAGGCAAGAGAGAGTGAGAGAGAGCATCTTTTAACGAAAAGATCCATCTCCCGGCCCCTGTGTCTGCAGGAATGGGCCCCACAAGCTGCAGTTCTTCAGCTGAGGCTGCACTGTGGCGGCCCGTGGAGAGGGCAGAGCAAAGAGGTTTTGCTTACTGGAGATCAATAACGTATCACTGTAAAGCTGAAATCCATCACTTTCCGCGCGCTCGAACTACAGATGCAATCGAGCGTTTAATGTCGCGCTTGAAGCCGGTTCAGCTCATGGTTGTCGGCTGCTGGTCGACGCCGGGACCGGGCGGCGGTGGCGTGAATGTATGAATTACCAGAGTGATGCATTAATTTGAAGGCTTCGGCGCGTCAGCGTTTCGAGGCCGAGGCGACGCCAGCATTTGGGGAAACGGCAGCAAACACGTCCTGAGGTCAGCCGGCAGCACCAAGAGGCTGGACTGTGATTGGTTCCCATTGATAAACTGCTGTTAAGGCGATTGGCCTGAAAAGGTCAGCCTTGTCGCCGTGTCCTTGAGCGGCACTTGAAATTTTCTTCCTCGCACACACTGCAGGCGATGGCAGGTGGCTGCAGCGCTCCGACATACCTCCGAGGTGTGGATGTCGGTAAATGTTAAACTGTTTTTTTTTTCCTCTTCTCAAAGCTTGCCCTGAATTAAATAAAAGGCCAGCGAGGGTAGAAATGTGGCTGGGAGAAGGAAGCAGAGGTAGAAGGGCGTGGAAAAAGCCGTGGGGAGGCTTAGCCAGGAATGGGTAAATATAAAAAGGTAATGTTCTTCCATTTCTCTCCGGCCAGAGTGGACAGAGGAAACTGGCGGATGACTCCCAGCGGTCCAATAGTGATGCAGGAGAATTGCAGCGTTTGCCTCTTCCCTCTTCCCACAAACTGGCTCAGCACTTGTTCCATCCTCCGTCCTCCATTTTGGATCGAAACGTTGTAAACCGGGCCGTTAATTGTGGCGTTAACTCAATCAGCGACGACTCGTAGGAGGCGCTGAATTTCTGCGTGTGTGTGTGTCTGTGTGTGTGTGTGTATGTGTGTGTGTGTGTGTGTGTGTGTGTGGACTCTTGCATGTGTGTCTGATGGTTGTCTTGCACACAAGTAATGAGTTCTGGTGCTGAGGTACGGAGAAAAACAGCCGAGCCCAGCTCGTCCCTGCTGAGGGACTCGATCGAGGAGGAGGTGGTGTGTGTGTGTGTGTGTGTGTGTGTGTGTGTGTCGAGGAGGGGGGGGTACTACTACACAGTGGTGGTTAACAGGCAATCGGTGGCGTTTGAGTCACGCCATTTTCCTTGATGAGGCTGAAGTTGATTACCCCGGAGAGTGCTTTTTTTAAGGTCATCGATGCAGACGCCACGCTGACCTCATCTCCACCGAGAGGAGCCTGTGACGCTGGTTCGGAGCAAGGTTTCTGCATAATTGGTTCGGTGAAAAAGTTTAAGGGAGCAAATTTTCACGGCTGCCATCATGGGAAGAAATGGAGAATAATGCAGACACAGAAAAAGAGAAGAAACAGACCAAATAGGATGGAGATTTATACAAAAAGTCCGTCCTATCTTCTTTACCTGCCTTAACATTGAAGTGGGAGTTTTCTGGAGCCTGTCCCAGTTGACAAAGGGCTTGGGCTATAACACACCATTATTTTCTCAATTGATAATTCATTGTTTGGTTTATAAAATTATGTAGAAATGGTGAAGGCATATTTCACAATGCCTTTTCTTTCTTCACTTAAATTACATTGTCTGTCATAGAGGACTGAAGAAACCAGACAACATTCCCATTTGAGAAGATGAAAATATCTGTCTGAAATGTCATCTTCATTCTCAATGCTTAGAAAGATTACTCTGCATAGGGTGAGACTTGGAGTTGAACCCAGGACCTTCTTGCTGCGAGGCGTGGATGCTAACCACCAATCACCGTGTTACCACAATGGAGGCATTTATGCAAAAGCTTTAAAACTGAATCATAAAGACTCCATGGTGCCCGCAAGTGAGTCAGAGACGCTCTGCTCATAATCGCTGCGTAGTCGTGCGGGTGTGTGGTAATGCAAGCCGGAGAGCAGATCTCTGGATAGATCTGCAAGAAAATTAAATCAGGGAGTGAAATAAAAGCACTTTTCTTTAACGCGGTTACTCAGCTTTCGCGATCCATAAAAGTGAGCCTCAAACGGCTATGAAGCGTCTGCACTCGTAAAAGGACGACGTCCCTGTTCTTTTATTCCCACCGCACCTATCGGAGCCTCTGAAGAGTCGAAAACCACAAGTGTTTCCCCCCCCCCCCCCCCCCCCCCCCCCCACAGTCTGAAGCTAATACTACTTTTTTTTTTTCTTTTCCCTCCTGCGAGCTCGGCCCGTGTTTGTCAAAAGCAACGACTTGTCTCTTCCAGCTGTTTTTAATGGATTTCTGGAAACAGCGGGAGCCTGTGGCAGTAATGTAGGGCGAACCTGCAGCAGAACAAGCAGCTCCAACTTCAGTGTGAGGAGAATACCTCAGCGGACTCAGACTTTTTCATCCATTCACAGAGCGGGGCCCAAAAAAACAAAACCAGAAATATAACAGCGTTCGTATTACTTTCCTTGAAAGCGAGTGGCGCTCATGCCTCTCCTTTTATTGTGATGAAATCTGGCAGAATTATTATACAGAAGAAGAAAAACGACAGAGGACACGGGTTTGTTTCTGGGCCCGAGCGCGGCAAAGCGAAACGGGGAAAAAAAGCTAGATTGACATCGCTCATGTGGAAAGTATTGCTGGAGAAGTCTTTCATATCTCTGCTTATTTTCCGCAGCGGTGATTTATCCTCTATGATGTTAGCCTGTTTTGCTCAGATTTGCTTCGGCTACGGCAGCTGCTCCCTTTCTGTCCACTGTATGTTTTCCCGTCGTCTTTAGCTGTAGCGCTACCTCGCCGTTTTTATTTATTGATACTGGCTGTATTCTCCAAAGACTCTTTTTAGCGCAGATGTGAAAGGTGCAGTGTTGCTATCTTTGTCTCATCTTCCTCAACCCACCTCCCCTCTCCCCTCCTCCTCCCTCCTCCCTCCTCCCTCTCCCCTGGCAGAGCTCTCCAGCTTGTGCAGCCTTTACTAACTAGCCGCGCGCTCCCACTCCATAGGAAAATGATGATGAGACAGCAAAAAAAAACACGCCACAGACACAATGCACAGTGGTAAAGAGAGGCAGAGAGCAGCGGGGAAAGAGAGACAAGGAGAGAATGAGAGCCATCGGTCTCTTTTATGCACTTTTACCACATATATGTTCATCCCCGGGGAGCACTATGTCTCTGTCTAGGCCTCTGCCTCCTCTCTGCACCTCTCTCTCTCTCTTTGTTGTCATCATTCAGTGCATGTCCCTCCCTCCCTCCCTCACCCACTCCTCCTTCTCCTCCTCTGTCTCCCACTACCGTAAGTTATTAAATCTCGTCTCACCCTCTTCTTCTGCTTCTCCTCTCCTCTCCTCCCTCCATCCCTCTCTGCCCTGCAACCTTTCTGTCTTCTGCCTTTAAGTGGACTGCTTATATAACGCCGTACACCTAGAGGGACTCCTCTCCTCGCCAGCCAGCCAGCCTGCTCTTCTCACTCTCCCCCCTCTCTCTGTCTCCCGTCCTGCCGGTTTCCCCTCCTGCACCACCTCACCTCCAGAGTCATTTATTTCCCTTCCTCTTCCTCCCTTCTTCTGCTCCTTTTTCTTCTTCTGCTGCTGCTTCTTCATCTATGTTTGGAACAAACGGACCTCCTGCAGTGCCGCCATGTCTACTGAGGCAAAGCGAGAGCCACAACAGCAAAGTAACACGGTCACTTTCTCATCCCATGCTGAAACGATTACTCACGCGGCAGAAAATGAACCGCCGACAACTTTCATAATTGATTACGGCTAATTATTACAGGTATTTATTTACCAAAAAAAAAAAAATCTGGATGTTTCCAGATGGCCTGTTAAAATGTTACTCACTGCTTTTTTCATCCCCCCCCCTCCTCCCAGTTTTTAATCAACATAAATTGATGTCTTTGCACTTTGAAAATGTTCTCCTGGGCAATGTAGCGTCACTATTTCCTGACATTTAAACTAGATAAAGTGACACGGCGGACGAGTGGTTAACACGGTCGCCTCACAGCAACAAGGTCCCAGGTTTGCCTGGAGTCGCATTTTTACTCTGGTTTCCACCCACAGTCTGAAAACATTCATGTTTAGGTCACTGGTCCCTGCTTGTGAGTGTAAGAGTAAATAGTGTGTGTGTGTCTGTGTATCCTTCAATGGAGTGGACACCTCCAGTCAGTAATGTACAATGAGAGAAAGATGATGGATGAATAAACTATGTATGTTATATAAATATTATATATACGTGGGTTAATCTCAGTCTTAGACCAGATAGAGCAAATGCATCTCAGTTCGTTTTGCTTTCACTCTCACTTTTAACTCAGCCGTGTGTGTCTCACACACTCCAGCTCCTCTCACTCCACTGTTTTCTCACCTGTTCCTCAATCATCAATGCTCTGACTCCTCAGACACACACACACACATCCATGGTTCTTGTTTTCTCATTCAGCGCGCCCTCTTCCTCCGACTTTCATCTCAGGTCTGACTACTTACCATTCTCTCTACCCCACACCCATTGTGCCCCTTTATCTATCTCAACCCCTCTGCTCTCCCACCATCCCCAACTCTCTCCCCTCTCCACCACCACCACCAGCACTGACACCCCCCCCCCACTCCTCTAAATATAGTCCCTTTGAAGCATAGCTGTGTTGTCTCATCCTGCAAGACAAAAGTCTGTCATCTCACATCTGAGCAGCAGGGATAGAAAGCGTGGATAAGATTGATGGCCCCCAAAAAGAAACACTGGTTAGGAGAATTGATATTCATCCGCCTTAGTGTGTGTGTGTGTGTGTGTGTGTGCGTGTGTGTGTGTGTAAACGAAGAGAAAGGGGTGGAGATGAAAGGGAGGATGAGAGCGGAGGAGATGTGGAAAAAACTGTTGCAACGCCAACCTAAGAAAGCATAGGCGAGAAAAGAGAAAGAGAGGTAGAGAGGGGCTGTGACATTTGTGATCCACATTTTGTAATTGAATAATAATCTCTCTGGAGGCCTGACCTAGTAACGTATGCACGTGTGCGCCTGTTTGTGAGAGCGTGTCCTCGTCCTCGTGTGAGAGGTGGTGTATGCGCGTCTTTCTTTGCGTGTGTTACAGAAAATTTGTAAGAAACAGGAGGTGAGTAGCTGAAAGAGGGGGGTAAAGTAGAAGAGAGGCGCTCAACAAGCAAAATGCGGCACAATATCGCCACCTAGTGGCGCCTGTTCGTCATTACAGCCGCAGCAGACGCAGGTTACACATCATTGCAGCCAAGGCCAATTCCCATCTCATCAGCTCACCTGCAGGAGCCCTTCTAATGACTTCTAGTTTGTCTAATTACAGATTGTGTCATTTACATAATAAGTATGCTTAGTATTAACAACAGCAAAGATCACAGCGTGGAAGCCGAATGTGAAATCACATCACATCATTGTCTCAGTGGTTCGGCGGAGGAGCCTTAAATCAACTGTACTATCACACACATACACACATACACACACACAATGTTAGAGGAGCGCTCCCTACTGGCTCCGTCCTATGTACCGCACGCAGGCCAGCTTCTCCCCTGCGGCGTGAGCCTCTGCCTCAGCCTCGCTGACCCGGCCTGGATCCGGCTCAGGGGGAAAGACAAGAGGGCAGATTATCGTCCTCGGCACCGTTCTGAGCGCTCGCCGCCAGGCATGTAGCGAGGAAAAGGCTATTTTTATATGGAAGAGGGGTGGAAGGTGTAATTGAAGAGGAGAGGGTGTTAATGTTCGCTGAGAGACGAATCTGTACCTCTCTTGCCTCTTTCAGACACTTTTATGTCAATCCTGAACCCCCACCCCCCCCCTTACCCCCCCTCACCCCCCTCACCCCCCGGCTGCCGTCTGGTGATGATTTAGCATCTGGTGCGACAGTCTATGCGTCAGTATATCCAGCAGATACCTGGGCTACGATTTCCTTCTGTTATTTACAGTCCAATTAGCCACTTGACATTTAAACTTGACATTTCTAATCTAATGTCGAGCAGATACAGCTGCAGATATGTATTTAAGAAGGTGATGAAAAGCTGGGTTAAAGTCAGATGACGGCTGACGGCTGCAGAGATTACATTTCAGTCTGTTCGTGTGTCTCGTCCAGAGTCACAGTGCCGCCCTGCCTGCAGAGTCATGTTGGGATATCTGTCCATCCAGATAACATTCATGCTAACTGTAGCCTTGAAAAGACGAAATGTAGTGACCTAGTAAAGCTCACAGCAAGAAGAGTGTGTAAGATGTTGAATGTCTGACTCATTCTCATTGTTGTTAATTGGATGTATTTCACGTTTAGTTAAAGATTTGTACTTTGGTGTCAGCTCGATGACACCATCCATCCATTCCCACCAACAAGCTGGAAACTGGAACTGGACCTACGTAGATGATTTGGGATTTCAACCAGGAACTTTCTTACTAATCAGTGAATCTCCGCGTTGCCTCGTATTTTTCTCACTTCCTTGTGTTTTGTTTGAAGGTAGATGAGAACATACCATTCTAGTTTATCTCTGTTTAACAGAGACTGCATCTCCAGTAGGAGATGATTATCTTAGCTTAACAACACATCTAGTAACATGCAGTTCTAGCAAGAAGTTCACTAATGAACTTGTTGTGTCTTCTTTCTTTGTAAAGTCTACATTTTTTTGGGGCTTGGACTATTTCAGAAGTGATTTGGTGAATCTTGGTTGCCTGGCAACGGCGCACTGATGAAAAGGCTCCAAAATGTCAGATGTTAATTCCTTTTACAAATAACTGAAACAGTTGTATTTCTTTTTTACCTGTGGTTTCTCATCTCCACCTGTGTTGTTTTTTCTGTGTTTTCCATACAGGTTACGGAGGGAGGGATACACGGTGCAGGTCAGCGTCAACGACTACCTGGACATCTACTGCCCGCACTACAACACCAGCCAGCGGGGGACGCTGGAGCGCACCATGGCCGAGCAGTACATCCTCTACATGGTCAGCTACCGCGGGTACCGCACCTGCGACCCCAAGCTGGGCTTCAAGCGCTGGGAGTGCAACCGGCCCCACGCGCCCCACGCCCCCATCAAGTTCTCCGAGAAGTTCCAGCGCTACAGCGCCTTCTCGCTGGGCTACGAGTTCAACGTGGGCCAGGAGTACTACTACATCTGTGAGTACAGGCCCGCAGTCTGTGAAATCTGTCTCTCTGTCTGTAGACAGCTGGTACAGATGGATGTTACTGAGATTGAATCCTCAAATAAGGTGATTTTCAGGAAAATTTGACTTGATCTCCTTAAAAACACCTTAAAAAAGGCTCAAATCAATTGACAAGCCGTCGAATCGTTGTCAGCTATTTTACCAGGACTTAAATTGTGAGACTTTAAAAATAAACTCCACTCCAGATCCAAATTGTAACATGTGCTGATTGATTCAGATGCATTTGGAATAATTTGGGTTATTTCAATAGCAACACTGTGAATCACAGGATACTGACTCAGAAACATGATTCTGGTTGTTGTGATCGCTATTTATGAGCGACACAAACGCTGCAATTCATTATTTTTCACCCATCGGCTGTGTCTCATTTGGAACCGTCACAGCATCAAACTTTCACTGGAAACGGTCAGTCACAACCCGGAAGCTTAATCTGTTAATGTTAACAATGTGACTGGGTTCCAACACACATTGAAAACTGCCCGTAAGAGATTATTTCATAGGCATAGGCTGCACGTCTCGGGATGAAGAGACAGGAATGCAAACTGGGTAAACGTATGAAATTCAAGGTACAACCTGTAGAAAATGACACATCTCCAAAGCATGTGAGGACGTAGGCCCGCGTCTTCTATTACTTCCCAACACGGCGAGATGTGAGACGGGCCCGGCGAGCATTGTGGCTGATAGGGAGAAGGAGCCTGCGGAGGAAACACATCCAACGATATTTGATCGTCTGCTCCTCGGCTGCTGTCACCCACACCGAGCCGCCAGCTCCGCGTGGGCGTCGCTAATAGACGGTGGAGCCGGGTTCAGCCGAGGACGGCGGAGAGCTGCTCGGCTGCTCGGCTGCTCGGATGCAGCCCCGGCCGGGCCTGCAGAGGGCACAAGGTTGACGCGCTGCTGTGTTTGTGTGTTCTGTGTGTGTCGTAGCCACGCCCAACCACCACCACGGCCACAGCTGCCTGAGACTGAGGGTCTACGTCTGCTGCTCCACCGGTGAGGCAAACTCTCTCAGGATCTGCACCGCACACGCTACGTCTCTGTGTGTGTGTGTCACTGTATCACCACATCTCTGGCTCACACACACACACACACATACACACACAGATGGGAACAAAGAGGCAGACAGAGAGAGAAAGAGAGAGAGAGAGAGACTAAGATCTGACAGCCTTGTTTCAGAGAGATTCTTCTCTGCCTTGCACTGTTTTGATGATGGCGTCCTTTCCCTCGGAGCAGCGCTTTGAGACTGATGGTTTAATGTTATTCTCGATCTCAGTGCTATTACAGTAACGCTCCATCTCTCTCTCTCTCTCACTCTCACTCCCTCTCTCTCTCTCTCTCTGGCTCTGTGTGAATGACATGCTCTCGTGAAGCCACACAAAAGAAGTTAAAAGAAGCTGCAACTCTCTCTCTCTGTCTCTCTCTCCCTCTCTGCTGTCACTCGCCAGCCCTCTTGACCACCGACCCTTCCACCCCCCCCCACCCCCCTCCCAACCTCACCCCTCACCACTGCACCGTCTATCTCTTCTCGTCTCTCTCCCTGTCTCTGATGCCTGCTGCTCGGTATAGTGTGTGTGTGTTATTTTTACCCTGGTAGCCCGCTCTCTCCCCTGCAGGCCTTTGATCAGGCAGCCCAGTGCTGAAAGCCTCCTCCTCTCCTCTAACCTTGTCAGCACTAATACATCCCACACTCAGGCCAGTGTCAGCCCCTGTGTACACATCACCTTAACACTCCTCCCCACCCCCTCACCCCATCCCGGTGTCACGGCTAATCTATTGACGTGTCTACCGCGCCTCCTTTTGGCCTGTTTGTGTGTGTGTGTGTGTGTGTGTGTGTGTGTGTGTGTGTGTGTGTTTGTTGGAGGTTGTACAGTTTGCACGTGTGCATCAGACATACATTTTTTTGTGTGTGTATTCATGTGTGTGTTCATGAATGAGTGCGTCTGTCTCTCCACAACCTTTTTCTCAGCAAGGTCATTTTAACAGCTCGCTATCACACACACACACACACACACACACAAAAAGCTGTTTTCATTCCCCTCCGCACGCCTCCCACTTCTGCCTTTTGCAGGACTTTGAGATAAGAAAGAGATGTAAATATTCAGACCGTGTGCGGCGTTTACATCTCTAAATTAATTGCTTCAAGCTCCGATGCAAATTCCCTCGCAGTATTATTTCATTTCGGAATCACAGGCTCACGCAGACGCACAAAATCAATTTGCGAGAGAAAAGGAGAGGACGTATACAGATGCACAACGGCGAACCCACACATCATTCATCGGCAGATAATTTGGCAGCGCGGACTCGGTGTAATGCCGTGTCTAGACGGACAGAAAATGTGAAAATGATTTCTGCGCGCGGCTTGCAAATGCCTTTAATCATCAGATGGACGTCTGGAGTCTCGGTCCAGGATTTTCTTCCTGCTTCCTGTTGCACACCAACTGTTCCCCCTCTCCGAGTCTGTACAGTCCGCTGCAGCCTGAGATGCACTTTTAACTCAGTCTTGTCACTTTAATGGTGTGTTTATCTTGCCCTCTTCCTCTCTCTATCTTTCATTCTCTCTCTTTTATTGTGTGTGTGTCTCTCTCTCCCTCTCTCTCTCTTTCTCTATCTCTCAGTTTCCCAGGCAGATGATGACTCCAGTCAGCCTCCTCCTGAATACACAGTCAGGCCAAACATCAAAATACACAACATCGGTGAGTGACAATGAGTCGCTGAAAATGAACGGCGGCCGGTTGCCAGTTGCTGGTCAATATTTGGTTGCGGCTGCAGAAACGCTTTTGTGCACCGATCATTGTGGACAACGACAGACCATTTGTTAGTTCATTGTATTTCATGGTTGGGAAAAGAAAATCCGCAGGTTCATAGCTGGTTGATGAGTAAAACTGCTATTTTCCGCCTCTGAGCTTTGTGAGTATGAGACAATGAAACAACTCGAAGTAGCGGCTGCTCTTGTGGTGTTAACGGGAATCTGTCTGAGGAAGTAAATATAAACGCCATAGACTCCCTTAACCCGACATTCATTATGCTTCATTAAGGTTTAATTCCAGTCTATACAAACTTGTTTTTGGCCATCATTTTTTATCAGTTGTGATAACATAATGATCCCCAAATGAATATGGAAGCACTGAGCCAATATGCTGAAAAAGGTATTATACAGTTCATTTGTCAGTGTCATTATAAAATTCAGTGTTTCATTAGTTCCATTAATTCAGTCGTGGCAGGACACTAAGTCATTTTTTAGTGCCACAGCAAAGCCTGGCCTCATGTTTCCTCGCAGTAGAACTATGTTAATGAGCTGCACGCTGTGAGGTACAGTGATTACAAATCTGCT
The DNA here is from genome assembly GCA_029224185.1 of Karalla daura. NCBI lineage: Eukaryota > Metazoa > Chordata > Actinopteri > Chaetodontiformes > Leiognathidae > Karalla > Karalla daura. Next base: position 15,174,070 of record CM055205.1, read on the forward strand.
AGACTGGAGGAGTGTGAGTTTAAAAAAAAAATTGTCCGATCCCTTCATACAATCAGTGAACAACGCCCCTGTAATAGTTCGTGAAACGGTCCGCAATTGTACACTGTACAGCAAATAATTGCATCCTTATTCATGATTCTCGCAGCGTCCAAACTTTTCAGGGCTGAACAAAGATGGTATTCTGGGAAGGCTGCAGTCAGGAACTCTACATGGAGGCAAAGTCAGTACATAGGCTCTTAAAGAAGTAAAAAAGTTAAAAAAAGATTCCTCGTTCAGCAGTAAAACAGCTTGGTACAGTGGGTCAGAGTTGAACCACGAAGGTGGCCTGTAGACTGTGATGGATGTGAAGAACAGAGAGTTCAGGGAAACAATTTTACTGTCTGTCGTTCTCCTTCAAATACGTCTGACAAAGCTGGACGTGTGTTTACAGACCTGAAGTTTAGAGCTCGTGTCAGTCAGGTCAGTCTTCTCTCCAGACACAGCTGCATTCACACGCACTCAACCTTTGACGAGAGGTGAGTACAGTGCTATTAAAAACGATGATGCGTTTAAGGCCCGTAACACTGTTGCCTTTCAGTGTGGAGGTCCCCCAGTTCAAATTCCAGTTGGACCATGGAGTATTCTGCATTTCCTCCTCATGTCCGTGCAGGTTTTCTCTGGTTTCTCACACAGTCTAAAAACATGCATGTTTAGGTCGATTGAAGACTCTGAATGGTCCATATGTGGGAGTGAATGGAGTGTGTCCTGTGTTGCACTCTTGGCCTGTCCGGGGTGTATTCCCTGCCTTCACAGTATGTGCACTGGGATAGGCTCTAGCAGACCGTGCAGTTGAGTATAAAGCAGGTTAAGAAAATCAGATAAGTACTTTATTTATCCCCGGAAGGGAAATTGTTCTGTGCAGCAGCCAAGAATTGCACAAGGAGCATCACATTCATAATACGCGTACAGTAAATGAACAACAGATATTAATAAAAATGGAAGGATGGGGGGTTTTAATCATTATGTACTGCAATATATATAGAAAATAATAGAACTGTGCCACCTTTAATGCCTCAGACAGAGACACAGATATACTCACAGGTAGAACCATCCTTTTTTCTAAAGAGCGTGATTCACAAGGTCAGTAAAGGTCCTGTAAGGAATGAAAGGTCCATGTTTACCTAAGGAGAAAGCATGTCAGTGAGCGAGTCAATTGTGCAGCTGAGTGGTTACATAAACCCTCTATTTTTCTCTCTCTGTCTCCGTTCCCATCTCAAACAAAAGCCTCTTGCCGGGAATCATTTAGTATGCTTGTTTCTGGGAGCTGTGGGCAGTCTGTGACGAGGGCTAAGAGAGTGTGACCCGCCTGAGATGGAAACTGAGACCAGCAGAGACAGAGTGGAAAAAGCTCTTGAGCCATCAGCCATGAGTACCTTCAGAGAGAGAGAGAGAGCGAGAGAGAGAGTGAGGGGGCAGAAAAAAGAGAAATAGAGGAGAGGGACGATGTGTGAGGGAGAGAGACGGAAAGGACACAGTGTAGGAGAAATCTAGCGGGAGAAAGGTTGATAGAAAAACGGACAGATAAGGCAACGAGAGAGAGAGGAACAGGCAGAGAGATGGGTAAAATAGCAGAGAAATGGGGGTGTGCATGGAGAAGGGGCAGAGGAAGAAAGAGAGAGGAGCTCAGTGGTGGGCGAATTGCTCAGCGGTAACTCCGGCTCCAGCTTACGCAGAATTTAATATATATATAAAGAAAAAAAAACTCGCTGGCACAGAGTCATAAAAAAAAAAAAAACATCGCCTCCAGCATTGTGATGCATTTTGCTGAATACATTTGGCGGAATAACAGAATCAGGACGTGCACATTTATGCAGACACACACACACATGGTTGAAAACAGCCCGTACCCCCGATGGCCATGCTGACCACTGGACACCCACTCTGTGACTCACCCTCAGGACCAGACCAGCCCACAGACTGGCTCCGCATCAACACAGCTCTGCCTCGCTCTCTCTCTCTCTCTCTCTCTCTCTCTCTCTCTCTCTCTCTCTCTCTCTCTCCCCATATGTTTGGACTTGCTGTCGTCCTCGTTACTTTATTATTAGCTTCTGCACGTACGTCACGTTTTCCTTATTTAACGCCGTCTTTTAAGGAAAATCCCAGTCTATTGTGTTGCATGAGTCTCGTGGTGAAACCCTAGGACAAGCGTTAGGAAACCAATATTACACATTTTCTAATATTATCTGTCTGTGAACTTTCATCCCAGTTTGTTACTTGTGAAACGGGATGCTGCAGCGGGTGTCAAATGTGCTTTACAACATGCCCGATACGTCCGACTCTCTCTCCGGATTTGTAGGTATTCACAGCTCGCCTCCATTAACATCGCTGCAGAGACAGAACCAGAATTAGCTTTAAAGTATGACTGGATTTACCTTTTTCATGATTTGCATCTGTTAAACCCTGTGCAGCACACACATCTTCTGCTCCCAGCTGCTTACAGCTGAATTCTCTCACAGCAGAGTTCAGGTAAAGGATTATTGTCACAAACACTCTGCCAGAACTTAGCATCAGACTTGTGGCTTATACCTCGAATTAATCATAACTTTAGGGTCTCCTGCAGCAAAGCTGACTTTGCCGCTGTTTAACACGTAGCTCCCATACTGAGTGTCTGTAGTAGTAACAGTTTAGGGCAAAACCTACATTTTGAAATAGAAATTTATGTGCTGGAGTAAAAAAGAAAATAAAACCACAACCAGATGATATGTAAGATGCATCACAGGCGCTTGTGATTCATGGGCTGCTTGTTACGTGCAGGCTCTCTCGAAATCAATCATAGAATATTAGTCGTGTTGCTCCAAGTAAAGCACGAGTCTCACCAAGTATGTGTCAGTCTGGACACGGAGCCACCCGCAGATTGATTCAGACACATGTTGGACTTCCTGTGGTGCTGACCACAGCTGCAGACGTGCAGCCTCCTGCCTGGATAATGTCGGCCATCTTCCTCCTGGCCTGGGGGCTTGTTTTGATTTGTTCTGGACTTTGACCGACGGTTTCTTCACAAGTAAACATTTGCAGATGTTTTAGTTTTGTTTGATTTGCATTTTTTTTAATGTAAACACTTTGCAGAATGAAGAGTGCTATAGAGGTGAAATCAGATTGATTGGAGGATGTGGTTAATGCTGTCACCTCCCAGCAAAACTGGCTTAGGTTCGACTCTCAGGCCTTTCTGTGCTAAGTTTCTCCCACAGTCCAAAAACATGCATGTTGAGGTAGATTGGAGGCAAAATAGGTGTGAGCGTGTATGTCTGTGAAGTGGTGCCTGGAGACCTGTCCAGGGTTCAGCATCAGCAGACACTGGTTAGGTAGAGAGGAGGTGAGATAATGGATAGTGGGGCCTTAGTAGCAGCTCGCTGCTTTATGCAAAGATGCCCTTTACTTTCCCTGGCCCTCTCAGTTCACTGCTTCCTCTGACGACACTATCAGATGATTGTCGTCTCAACCTAAATGTTCCTCGAACTATTCAGAGCAAGTCCTCCATTGTGTCTGAGGGTATTCACTTTTCTCTGCAGACATTCTTTTGGCTGTAATTGTACGAACCGTCCCCGATATCGAGGTGCGCTCGGGCATTAAGGCATCGATTTATACTAGTATTAATAGAAGAGTGCGAGGCAGCTGAATGTCCTCCACACTCTTACACCTCCCCCAGTGACCCGTGGCGCCAAAGGTCCATCTCCCCGTGTTGTTTACGCATCGCTGCGAGTGTACCGACGGCCGGCTGCCGTGATGACTTATCAGCCCAGACAACCTCTTTCCACTCATTGACAGTCTCGGCCTGTTGTTTCTTATCTCACTGTAGAGCGCCCGGGGCAGTTTACCGTGGACAGGAGAGCTTTCCCGAGCACCCGTCTGTGGTTAAACCCCCATACAGACGAGACCGCGTCAGATTGTGTTCTCGGAAATTGATCGCCGCATCCCACACCGGCGCTGTGATGTCAGGTGTCGTACTGCGGACCTTTGATAACTTGTTATGGCCCGAGGCGTCCGACGTCCCCCACATTCATCTTTCCAAGGGCGGACCTCCCTAAATAGCCAGGGTGTTGAGGAGGTGCACGCTTGTGCTGCTTTGTGCTTGTCAGAGCAGCTTGCAAACAATGTCTGTGGCGTTGTTGCATGAAATTAATCGGTTTTCGCGCACACACAGAAAGCAGCTGTGGAAACAAAATTGCGTCTGCCCGTGCTCGTTTACGTAAAAGTTGAAGGAGAGCTTTATTCTTCTGCAGGGACACGGAGTCGCTTCATGTTTACATTTTCTTTGTAAAAGGAAAAAAAAAAACACATTGTGAAGCCGAGAGACCAAACCGGATGGTTCGCTGGCCCTGCCGTGACGGCGGGCGCTACCTGAGGCAGTGCTGGTTTGTTTTCTCCCTCTTGTCTCGCACGTCTGTTTTCACCCTGGCGTGCATGTCAGTGTCGTGTGTCACCGGCGCAGACAGACGCCTCGTGTTCCCGGAGAGCGGCTCTGACGCGCGCAGGCGTCACACGCCACCAGGTCGAACCAGAGCGGCCGCATGGTTTCCTCTCAGCTGGACGGGGCGAAAACAAAATTCCGAACATTCATCTAAACATCAGCTGACGACGTCGCTGTTATCTTATATCACCCTCCGTGTTCTTCTTCGTCATTGTCTTGGATTATATAACAAGGCAAAGTTTTGTCAAGATGAAAGATTGTGTTTGTGTGAAACTTTTCTGAAATCACAACCACAACAATAACACAGCGGAGAAATGGGAATTTAATAGACAAGCCCATTTTTTGTTAGTCTTATGGCTAATGATATTCTTTCTTTCTTGTCTTCAAACAAGTGTTTTACGTCTTTTGTGTTGCATTTTTGTGCTGTCGAAACCAAGCAATTTCACAACCGAACAACATCAGTCACATCTACGAGCTCGAACCTCTACTACCACACCTCCCTCTCAGCCCCATGTTCTCTTTTATGTCCGATGCGACTGATGCGACAGAATAAATTGCACCTTTCTTCCGCACTTAGTTAGATTACCTGAGAGAAAGAAAGAGGCTGCTCTCGTCTCAATTTGGTGAGGTCCACGCGCCCCTTAAACTTGTGATGGATGTGCGAGCGGCAGAGCTCTGTTTATGCTGCATTTTAGTGTGTAATAACCCCCTGGATATAATGGGGAAACATTATGCCGCGACAGAGCATAATGACTCGTTGTAATCCACTTTTTACCGAATATTACAAAATGTCTTCTCGCAGCTCTTTCTCCGTTCTTCCCCTCCAGCTAATGTTCTGTTGTGTCTAATCAATGGCAGGGCTATAGTAATTTGGTTTGATTGAAATCCCTCCAGGATAAAAACATCATTAGTGTGAAAAGAGGAATACGCAGCGAGGAAAAAAAAGAAAACAGATCAGAAATAAAAGTGTTTTTTTTTTTATTTGCCTTCCCACGGGGGGGAAATGGCCATATGTAGCCGAGCTGATGATAATTGGTGGTTTGTTGATAATTGCATCATGTCTCTTTCTCTGCATATGTTAAAGCAGGATTTGCATGCGTCACACATTGCCTGTAGATTGATGAATTAATAATGCGGTAATGGTTCGTTTCCTTCTGTCTGGCACACAGGCACCTCTTCTCTCTCGTTTTCTCACTTGTCTCTTCTCACTTTCTCTCTCTCTCTCTCTCTGTTTTTTTTCCCTTCCCCTCTCGTTCTCGACAGATGAATTTAACCCCGAAGTTCCCAAACTGGAGAAAAGTGTGAGCGGCAGCAGCCCATCACGTGACCGCCTTCTTCTCACCGTGGCCATGCTGCTGGTGTCCGCCGTCCTTTTGTCCTAGCGACCGTCGCCGAGCGAGAGAGCGAGCGAGCCTCCGCGCTGAGCTGGACCCGCCTTGTCCAAAGGGCTTCGTATCCACCGAGTCGTTGACGGGGAGAGTCGGCACAAACACAGAGAGAAAGAAACCCCAGAACCGCAGTCGAAAGGACGCCGAGCGAAATCCTTGAACTTAACCAGACTTTAAAAAAAAAACGAAGAAAAAAAACGAAAAAGAAAAAAAAAAAAAGACAGAGAGAGGCCTTTTTTTTGCTGTCATATTCACACCAGTGTATCTTGGCACTCCATGTGTTGTTGGACATCGTTATCATGTGAAAACCACGGCATTTCGTGCAGGTGTGTTTGCCACAACATGGAGACCACAACCGCAGCTTATATTCAGAGTCAGACTTCTGCACCGCAGTCGCCCAACAGGCGGGTGAGGAAGTGGACTTGTAACATGTTGGATGTAGACTACACACTCTTTATTGTAGCATGGATCTCAAATCACCTGAGGAGTTAAAGCTGCACCGTCATCAGCTGATAAAAGCAAGGGTTTTGTTTTTTTTTTGTTTTTTTTTGAAGCTGGAAGCCTTTGAAGAAGAAGGTGCCAAACGTGGAGGTTTTGCAGTGGAAATTAAGGCCTTGGACCACAGACCAAGCATGCCGATGGATGAAACTCATCTTAGATGTAGTGGGACCCTGGAACTGCCCTCAGCTCAGCTGGGCAACGCGGGATATTTATAGATATAAGTCGGTGATGAGAACTGATGCCACTGTCCTGTACACTGTCGAATGTTTTCTCATTGGTGCAAGAGAGAGAGAGAGAGAGAGAGAGCTGCTGGTGGTGAGAGCCCAAAGTGGTTCTTTAAGAAGAGGAGGAAGAGTTTGAGAGGATATTTGCAGGCCTTTCAACAATCCATTTTCTCCAGACATCAAAACTAGCCCAGGCTTTGTGATAGGTACAGATACAAAGTCTGCCTTTCCCCAGAGGATGAGCAGAGTCGATGGAGAGTGCCCTCTCAGAACTAGTCCTTTGTCTGCATTTCCTGTCTTGGCACTGTAGAAAAATACAGACCCTGGACTAGTAATTTGATTGCACTTAGTCTTGGTAAGAAATGCGTTTTGTTCCGAAGCATTTACCTTCAGCTATTGGGGCCCACATTTTCCAGATGTCAAACCTTTCTCCTCGCAGCAATCAAGTCAGAGTCATTCACAAGACCATTAATTTACAGTTCTCTAAAGCCTCTCTCAGCAGCAAGTTCCCTTTTAATCCCAGACAGCCCGTCTTTTCCTTTTCCACCCCAGAGGCTCCCAGCCAATCAGTGCTGATGGCCATTACAGCAGTCACCGTCACCATGGAAACGACCCCATACAGTCGCCAGAGCGCGGCAGGTGCCTGAGGAGAAATCTTGCTTTGAGTCTCAAAGTAACGCTGCCGCCATTTTCTTAAAAAAACAAACAAAACGAAACAAAACAAAACAAAAAAAAACAATGTTAAAAAAAAGAAAAAAGAAATACACGTGTGAATGTGCAAATAAAGAGAAGTTCACTTTTTTATATTGTAATACAGGACAAATGTAGGCTGGCATTAAGCAGATTACAATGTTGTGCATTTTTATTATTATTATTATTTAATTTATTTACTTTTTCAAATGTATTTATTTTAACATTAAAATATATTATTTATCTACCTAATTTATTAGCGTGCATTTGTAGGCCTTTGCTCAATAAGCTATCGTGCCATTTTTTTTATTCTTTTTTTTTTGTTTTTTTTTAACAACAACTGTGGAAATTTTTACTGCAGCGTTTTGCTTGTGTAGATAACTAGTCCAATGTACTTTCAGCCTAAAGATGTAAAAGAGGGTGGTTATTGGTTCTGATCGGTCGGCGGGGGAGGGGGAGGGGGAGGGGGGGTGGGGATGGGGGGGACTTAGGTGGAGTGACCCTGCTCCTAATGTAAACAGACCCCGCTGACCAGCGCATGACATAAACCAGCTGTGGATGCACAGACAGAGCAGACGCTGGGGGAGGGGCAGCATTCCTCGAGCGCCGCACCTGCCAAACCAAGGAGTCGGGATTGTAATGTATATTCATAATACATGCCGGTTACAGAATGTGTGTGAGTGTGTGTGTGTGTGTGTGGGGGGGGCATTATCTGCCTATGTGTGTGTGTGTGTGTGTGTGTGCGAGAGCGTACAGAAGAAAAAAAGACATATGTGTGCACAGTCGAGTGCGTATGTATGTAGAATGTGTTTGTCCGCGCTTTTTCAAAGTATGTGGCATTTAGAAATTTCGTACCCGTTCAAGGAGTCGTTTGTAGGATCTGAATATGCAAAGTGTGTATGAGAGAACGTGCTCTTCTGTAATGTTAGTTTACGTTACGGGGTCCGGGGGAGGGGGAGGGTGGGGGGGGACGAGGGGCGAAAAGCATTTACCGATGTTGGAGACAACCACACGCAATGTGTTTACCTTTGACAAGAATGGAAAAAGAGAAACAAACAAACAAAACAACTGTAAATTGATCCAAGAATGATTAAAACAATGGCAATTAAAATGTTTTTTTTTTTTTTGCAAATGTACCTTTGTTGGTGTTTGTTGGTGTATGGATAGCAGGGCTCCGGTCCTGTCACCTCTGTGCACCCTGTCTTTATCTGAAGAGCGACTCCTTCACCTTCCCTCACTCTGCACTCACTTCAGTTTGTTTTTCCTGAGCGCCACTTCCTCTCGCTCTCCTCGCCGCGTTCTAGACGTGTCGGTTGTGTGCACGCACGTAAACACAACACGCGGGAGCCTTCGCTTGGTGTGTGTGAAAAAAAAAAAACAAACCCATCGCCCATTCTCACTCAGCCCATCCTCGCAGCACCTCTCCACAGTTTCACAAACACTTCGACTGCCATAAAACATAATGACAGCGTAGGGGCTGGGGAGAAGGAGGAGGGGGGGGGGGGGGGGGCACTGCAGCACATCTCCCCACTCTCTCTCTCTTTCCCCTCTCTTAAAGTTTTTTTTTCTTTAAAAACACCTGCAAGCCATTCATGTCTGCACAAATCTGTCTCCTCACTCTGCTTTCCCGACGCCCCCATGTCAGCCTCTTTCTAATCTTCGCACGCAGAGCAGAGGGAAACTGACAATGGGGAGGGACGCACGTCTCGCATACGCTAATGCCCATGTCAGAAGGGACATGAGGGGCAGATAAGATTCCGTCTTTGATGTTGCACGTCAGGCCTGATATCACAAGCGAGAGAAGAGAGAGAGAAGTGGAGCAGACTCTGCTCTGTCGGCCGGGATCTCCTGCTCCTCACGTCCAGACCCGGGTCATGGAGGTCAAAACAACTCCTCTCCACTTTACTGTACTTTGCGTGATTGGCAAATTGCTTGAAAAAGCGTGAGTCAGACTTAACCAAGCAGGTTATAATGAAGCGATGTTGTCCATTAATATCTGTTTCACGGCTGCTTGGCTTCGAGCTGAGGCCCCAGCTTCTGATTCTCTCTGACAGTTGCACATTTAGCTGACAGACTGATAATTGTTGAATATTACAGTAGGTCTTGGATTACAGTCCCATGCCTGCTTATCGGTTTGGACTTGCACATGGAGGTTTGAGTGTTTTGACACTGGGGAACGAGGGGGGAGGGGGCGAGGAGTTTTAGCTCCTGCTCCAGGGCCAGAGTTGACAACTTAAACCATCACTTTACAAGAAATGGGCCTGCTTCTTTTGGCAGCGGTTACTTATGGAAAGGAATTAACGCTGTCATATTAGCACCTTAAATTTGTGTCCAGGAAAGCTTATGTTTTGCCTGTTGCCTAAATGAAACATTAATTGATCTTCTTACTATTCAAATGAGCGGATCAGGAGCGAAGGAGCAGGCTGGATTAAAGATTCCCACCTTTCCCTGAGCTGCTGACACGAAGCCTCACATTTCCACCGCCGAACAGAGATCTAACAAGTCCTCCGTCCACACTCTAACCGAGAAAGACATCCCATTAGCAGAGGGAGATGACCTCTGCTCCGTTCAGAGGCGTATTATCGTTTTCTGAATCACTTACTGTGAGATAAGCCATCTGTAGCTCGGGCAGGCCCGCGCCGTCGAGAAGAATTCCCCTGACAAACCGCACCGTCTGGCCCAAACAATGAAGCAGATGCCTCCTCCTCAGAGAACGTGTTATAGCTCAGGACATCAACGAGACAATCACAGAGTCTGGTTGCCGTGCCTTCGAGTGCTCCTTGATCTGTTTCAAGGTTGGGAGTCAGAGAAATGAGTAGTGGCTCATTCAGACTGCCTCCGGCCAGAGACTGATGTAATTGAAAGAGTCTAAAATCCAGTTAATTTTTGATTTTTTTTTTTTACTTGCTATTTTTGGAATCGTGAGGAAATCATTTTTGCCCCTGCACCCCCTCCAAATGCGTGCACACTTCAGAGGAGGTGAGATTGTGTATGGGAGGAGGAGGAGGAGGAGGAGGAGGAGGAGGAGGAGGAGGAGGAGGAGGAGGGGGAATCAAACAGCAGCCACCTGAGCTGCCGCCGCTGCCGCCGCTGCCCAGGGAGTGTGTAATGCACGTAGGCGTAATGATTACTGTTTGGCCGGAGCCTCCACAAGCATGACAACTACACTTTAAACAGAGAGAGAGGGAGCGCGGACGGCAGCTATTTACACAGAATGCCACTCACGTCACGGCTCTTTAGAGCAGAGCCGGGAATATGTGATATTTATTTCGGCTGAAAACGCTTTGCAATCCACAGGCTCTGCCAAGTTCTCCTCTCCCGTGTTCTCCCAGTTCCATTCAGCGGCTGTGCGCTTGTGTACATATTAAATGCATTCATTCCTTTTCTCTGTTCTGCATTCAGCTGCCCCCCCCCCACCTGCTCCCCCTCCACCCCACCCCTTGTTTCTCCTTTGTCTCATCCTCCGGCCCTTTGGGAGGCCTTGCTTTTTTGCATCTTTGTGTTGATTCCTGCAGTAGCTTCAAGGTGGAGGAGCACAGTGGAATGTAAGTACACGAGGAGGCTTTTTTTATCATGTGCAGCGACTAAGAACGAAGATGACTGCATGGCGTCTCAGGGTGGGGGGGGGGTTTTGCCAGGTAACATGTTCCCACAGAGTTTTGGGTCCTAGGATTCGAGTCTGCTTGCCCACCCATAGGTGTCGCCAAAGCTTCCTCTCAGGCCTGTGATCCTGCAGTCGAAAATGGCAAGAGACTCATCCAGGACATCTGCAAAACATTATGTAACTGCTCCCCTGTAAGTACGCTCGCCCGTGAGATAAAGAGTGAATTCAGAAAAACAATGATGACAGCACAGAGTAGGTTTACGTATTACGCGTCCCACGTACCCAGAATAGATTCTTTTTTACTTTACTCATCTAAGCAGATCGGAATAGAGGTTAAGCCGCTGAAGTTTAGTAGGACTAAAAATGCGAAATCTCCCGAAAACCCGTTCAGAGTTTGTGCTCTGTCATTGTTGCCCATTTTTGATTCATGCCACTCGAGAACAAAACAGCGGTGGTCCCATGATGGATCAGGGCAGAGAGTTAAGAAAAACATAACAGGCTCTCAGAGGGTTATCAGCCCAAAGCAAAAGAAATTCCACTTTGTGAAATCTCTTACGTAACAGCTGAAAGGGTGAGCTGACCCACTGTGCTAACATTTGTTCTCCACCGATCAGAATAATATTAGTTCTGGGGCAAGTCGTCACAGATTAAGAATACATTTAGATTTCCACGGTAAACATTATAATGTCAGCCATATCTGTTTTATTCCTTTCTTAATCTGGACATGCTGGGAACAGGTTTATTGGTGTTTTAATATCGGGCTCAGACCCAATGTTCTTTTCGCATTTCATACGTAATTCTCAGTTCAATGAAGGACCCAGAGCTTTGCCTACTTACAAAAGGCTCTTTGACGTTCCAGCATATTTACATTCAGTCATCTTCAGCTTCAGTCCAAAGCATCCCTTATGGTAGAAAAAACATCATAAAATCAAGTTTTCTGAATCTTAATCTGAATCACAGTGTTGAAATAAACAGTGCTTGGTGCAGCAGTGTGACTACTAATACAAGAGTTAATACTAGTTAGGAGCTAGCAGGAGAAAAAAGAGAGAAAAGATTGTGTGCAGTCTAAAACATAATTAAAACAGAACATGATAAATTTGACACATGCTGAATTAAAACATTTAATGTGTTTCACTTCTAACAACTTTCTTTTTTGCAAATGCGTGCGTAATTTTAATTTGATTCCAGCAATATGCTTCAAACCAGCTGGAAGAGGAGCGACGACAGCTTGGGAAAGTGGGTGAACACAAAAAACACCTGTTTTGGATCCCACCTCAGAGCGATTGGTTCACTGGTAACAGGTGGTAACATCATGACCGGGTATGAAAGACTGAGTTGTTCACAGGTGATGGAGATGATGACGACGGTGGTGATGATTCACCCGGCTGCGTGTCCGGATCGCTGACGCGTGTCCTCTGTTTTTTAAGTGTCCTAATAGGACCTCCTCACATCTTCACGGGATTCTGGTTGTGACTTGTCGCCCCTGTGGCGTCAGGTCACTGTGAGTCAGCTCTTCTCTACCGCAGACGGAAATCGACCCAGGTCGGGGGTCTGAGCTGAGATGAAGTGAGGAGACATTTGGGAATGCGAAGTGACATTGTTAAAGCCCTGGAGAGAAATGAAGCCGGCTGCTGCCACAAAGGTGCTGGTACACGTCTTATTTTAAGTGCTGGGTCTCTTGTTTATGGCAGATTTTCCACCGAAGGACTTGAAATTACGGACACAGTCATGTCATCATCATAAATTCAAAGGTGTCCTGGATAAACTCAGTATCAGATAGACTATCCAATACACTAATTGCATTAGTGATGGGAACTTCTATTCAGGAAGTAAAATGCTGGGTTGTCAAACTGTAAGTAACAGTTGATGGAAATAGACAAGGAGCTATCATGTCGTGCACACACACAGTTCACTTTCATATTCAAACCTATAGTAGGGGAAATTTAGAGTCTCCTGCTGGCCTAAACACGCATGCTTTTGAACTGTGGGATGGTACCTGGTGAAAAGGCACGCATGCAAAGAAAATCTAAATCTATTCTCATGTGCACTCCACACGAGAATAACAGCGGGATAGTGGGATTTATCCCTCGTCTGATTCAGAGACAAACATCGGCATGCATCATCAGATCGCGTGCAAGGATAGTCAAATACAGAGAAAGGTCAAAGTGAATAAAACAAAGAAAACAGAAATAAATGGCATCTTACCTGCACTCTGTGGTCAAATTTACAGTATTTTACTGATATCTATCAATGAATTTGTGATTTCCGAGTAAAGATCAAATGTTTCCTTCATTTGGCGTATATGAGCACCATGTATTTTAGTGGGTCTAAATGTCCTCTGCATGCTTGTTTAAAATGGACCTGAGTACGTGGCCTGCCTTTGAGGCGGGTAGTAAATGTGAGAGGTCACTCAAATCTGTCTTCCAGCTGCGGAGCCGAAACATGCAGCTCTCGGGGTGAGAAGGATCTGTGGAGTTAGTGTTCCGTCTCATTAATCGTCCCCTTTGAGCTGATAAATAGCCCGAGATTCGTGTTACAATCAAAGCGTGAAATCTGAAAGCATGAACAATGCAGCTGCCTTCAAAGGAAGCAGGAGGCTTACACTTATTGACTAATCACATGGACCTGACTTAAATCACAACCTGTAATTTTGCAATGACGGCCCTCTAATTTAAGATTTCATCGGGGGCGACTTTCTTGGACATGTTGTTATGAGAGGCAGGAAAATGTGAATGTGCATCTTAATTAGAACGGCATTAAGCTTCCTAGAGGGCTTTTGCTTTTGCGCACATTAATTTGGGCTCTTGCCAATCCTCTCCAGATCAGTTGACTAATGTGTTGACAAGTGGAGGAAAGTTATCGCAGAATATCAAACAGACCACATTTGCCCTCTGCAGCAGCCTGTACTGGCTGCAGCAGCGTGCGTGTGAAAACGTTTTGAATATTAAGGAGGGCAGGATTTCAATGTAACCCTGGGCCATAAGAAACAGAGGTAGATATGCCACTGCAAGGAGAAAAAGATGCTACTCCCCTGGTTTAGGTCATCAGCATGCATTTACATTTGTAAACATATCGTTGAAGTCAGACTCCTGTATAACCTTTTTATTTATGCCTTAACGTTATCTGTTTTTCCATTTAACGGGCTAAATCTTCTTATGAATTATAGAAAACAGATTTGAACTGTGCTGAAAGCTGCTGCACTATCCCTCTGCTTGCTAAAATATTCCCGACTGTCTACCCCGTCCGTGGACGTTCACCCGCTTCCTCTCCATTGCAGTAATGCAGAAAATCTGTGGACAAAGTTTGAATCAATTGATTTGACATTAAGGAAAAAAAAAAGACAGGATGTGTGACAGCCTTCCAAACTCCCACCACAGGATATTTCTTTACACACTCATCCGGCTTTCACATGTACATAAGCCTTCCTGTGTTCTTCTGCTTTCCTCGCTTTTTTTCTGAGCATTGCTCTGCTCTTTACCCTCTGCATACGGCTGAATTTCCTGGAACTCTTCTTAACCCTCATCTTCATCATTTTTTTTTTGACAATCGTACCTCTCCTCCAGTCTCCACACTGTTCCCTAATCACCCGCACCCTCCCTCCTCTTCCTCCCTTTCTCCAGATTTAGCTGTAATCCCTCATTTCTGGTTGCTACATCTGCACAGTCCTCAACAGCTGCAGTCTCTCTTTCACACACACACACACACACACACACACACACACACACACACACACACACACACGCGCACGCACACACACAGCTATAGACATTGTGCTGAGTGTGTGTTTAGTGTGTGTGTGTGTACACTTTGGGCATCTGGTCAAAACTTAAGTCCATGAATAGCAATTGCTTGTCCCCCACCACCACCCACCCACCCCAAAAAAAAGATGTAACAAAGTGTTTGTGTCAGGCTGAACGATCCAGGATGTTGCAGACTGACACAAATGGTAATCAAAGAATATAGATAACACTAGTGAGAATTAAAACGATCAGAGCCTGCGGGGAGACTACATCTCGTCCAATCTGTAAACAAATCTTAAAAAGCACATCTGTCTGTAAGATGACACGTTCCATTACTGGGGAAATTTCTCACTTCTGACTTGTGGACGTTTTAAAACGGATGAGCCGACATCTTTATAACATAATTACAGCGGCGAAAAAGACAAACTCTGGAGCTTCATTGCTCACAGACAACGAGAGGCGATTTAATGTTGGCAAATTCTTGCTAATTTAACACTGCACATGCACTCACCCGACAGAGGACGTTTGCTGCTGATGGGAAAGTCACTAGTTTTGCAAAGTATTGAACAAATTAAATTGTTGAACTGACGCTGACCTGAAGCTGTAAAGTCACAGTCTGACAGTCTGTCAGACAGTGTGGTTTCTGTCGATGTCTCTTTCACCCGGCAACCCAGGGGTCGAAGGGACAACCTCTGCCTTCCATGGAGTCATGCTGCTATGAAGACCCTGGCTGCAAAACACAGAAAATCTAAACAGACTGAGATTTTTCCCCCTCTGGGCTTCATAGACGGTTCGATATCTCGTGTCAATCCACTCAAAGCGATGACACTCAATCAAAAAATAATCAAACACACTTCCGTGGTAAAAGAAATCAATGTCCAGTGTCATCAAATCAATCAATCGGCGCGTATTTATATAGCACTTCTACCACAACGATCTGGAGTGATGAACAAAGTGTTTGACATAAAAGATACAAAACAGAAATCAAGATATATAGCCAGGATGAGACAAATGAAGAAGCAGTAGAAACATTTACAAAAGTAATCACGAGATATGAAAACCTTTTATAAATGAGTCTTAAGATTGCATACAGGTTGCCAGAACAGACACGATCACCCCACAGTTTATTGTGAAAAAGGTGCTTTAAACGGGAGCTGTTTTGAGGACCCTGCAGTACCGTCGAAGCTTTAAGACAGATACAGGTTGGGGTTATCTGGGAGCAAGACTGTGGATAGCTTTAAAAACAAACATTAAAAGATTAAAAATGAGCCTAAATCTGACCGGGAGCCAACGCAGAATCTACTTTATCAAAGAAAAATTCCAGAAACTTTTCACAGGTCATTGCAGAAACATCTGCAGAAGCACCGGTGGAAGGATTTATAACAGCATTTATAGAAGTGAACAACACCCAAGGAAGGTTACTGCTCATCCAGATGAGTCTGGATAAATAATGTGATTTTGTGTTTTGGTAGTTTGCTAGCTTGTCCCTCCAGATACCCAGAAAAACTGCAGATCTGTCCTTCTTCCACCACTGTCTGAGAGCACAGCACAGGTCTGTCCGGGACTTTGAAGATTTGATCTTAGCAGGAGCTCCAGAGTCGAGAGTTAAGGGGCGTGTGGGACAGAAGGAGGAGATGAAGCAGTCTGGTGTGGCGGGAGATAGCAAGCCATCCAGGATATTGGGATCACTATTCAGTAATGCTGATGCAAAGTCACAGGCAGTGGAGGAGCAGATAATGTGAGGAGGCATGAGGGGCTTAGTTGCAGGAGAGGATGCTATTAACTCAAAGAATATGGGGAAATGTTCTGAGAGAGAGACAGTGAGAGAGAGAGAGTGACATTGAATTCTTTGACTGACACTGAGAGTCCATGGGTAATTATTAGGTCCAGTGTGTGACCAAGATTATGTGTTGGGCCAGCCACTAATTGAGAGAGGCCAAAAGAGTCCAAAAGTCATTTTTAAATTGATTGGATGGACAGCAGACATGGATATTAAAGTCTCGACAAATCATATCAAACCATCCATCATCTTACCTGCTTTGTAACTGTTAAGTGTCTGCTCTCCAGCGAACATAGTTTGTGAGGAAATAAACCCTGGACACATCTCCTGTCCATCACAGGACACACTCACACACTATTCACTCTCCCACTCACACCTCAGGGCAGCTTAGTGTCTGCAATCAACCTAAATAGACATTGGGAGACCATGCAAACACACAGAAAGCCAGAGACCTTCTGGGCGACAGTGACGTCCACCCAAACGCTGTACGAGCATCATATTGGACGAATATGAACTCAGTTTCGAAAGATTGCATGTAGCTGAATGTTTTATGGGAGGATTACTTGGTTGAATGACACATTGGTTGTCAGAACAAATTTTGGACGTTCTGTGAGCACAACTCGTCAGTGTGATGATGAGTCATGGCTACGAAGAGGGTTTTTATGAAAATGTAAAGTGTGTTTTACCTCATAGCTTTATGTTGTGCTTTACGTGAGCATGTGTCAAATCAACTTAATACAAACGATTGCTTCACTTGTCAGGAGGTATCCTGACTCAAATCCCACAGGGTATTTTTTCCCCAAATGTCATATTGACAAACTAATTTTACGACCGCCTTTTTTTGTTGTTTTTTTTACCGTCTGTCTGTTTTTATCCACATAATGATGCAAAGTTGGACCGACACGTTGTGTGACTTGAAATATACATATTCGGGAATATGGAAAACGATTTCATGAAAACATTCATGATTTCCGTCAGAGTCAGCGTTTATAAGACGTCAATGTTTTCAGCACATTTCATTGACGGCTGCGCGTTGACTTCAACGGAAAACTATTCCTCAATCTGCAGCATTAATAGTCTTTGAAGCAGAAGCCAAATGCCTGTTCGCGGCACATCAGACCCGGGCGAGTGCTGCATTACACCAGACTGCAGTGCTAATGGCCACATTGATAGATGAGACGGTAATACAGGGGTCGGGGTAGCATTCAAATGAAGTGAACAAACAGAGTGACATCTTGTCACTGGGAGCAGGAAGTGCTGGAGGGCACCGGCTGAGAGTTATTTTTGCCAGTCAGGGTCTGCGGCGCTCGTACGTCCTTGCAAATTAACGCTCTCCCCCCTCAAACAGCAGCGGCAGCAAACAGCGGCACGACTGTTGGAAGCCGGTCGAGGTCTAGGCTTTAACAAGCTGCACCTGCACCTAATCAAACCCCCGCCTCTATACCTCCGAGCTTCAGTAAACTGGAGGAGTTTGGCGCTGAAATCAAGACCGACCTTTGCTTCAATCTCTGTGAGAAAAACTGCAGCACATGTGGTGTGTTTTACGAGGTACAAACCCTCTGAAGTCAGCCACAACGACCAGGAGGATTTAGATGAAACAACTGATTAATAAAGGGGTGACATGGATAGAGATAGACACATAACACGCAGAGGGCTCCCAGTTTAAAGGTCTTTCTGTGGTCCCCTTTTCCTAGTGCTTAGTTTGGACGCATCCAAAGAACTCACTGGTTCTAGAGTTGCACCACTTCTTTACTGGGCCAAGTCTAAGAGCTGCTGACGTCAGAGACTACGGGTGGATGGGGCAAAAAATCTGCCTTTAGTTCTGATGAAAAAAGCAGCAAAAAAAATCCACATTTTGACATCCTGGACTCAGTCCACAGGGTCAGACCTGCAGCCATGCGACTGACGTGTACAGTGATGCAATGACGTGGTTCTCATCTCAATGACGGAGCATGATGAGGTGCCTTTAAGGTACAGTCGAGACAGAGAAAGAGCAAGAGAGAGAGAGAGAGAGAGAGAGAGAGATTCTGCCTCTTCATCAGCTGTCACCTCTTCTTCATGCTGTCTTTCCCTCTGGTCGTTGCTCGTTTGGCGCTACGAATAGATAGCTGTTGTAACTGCGTGCAATAAATGAACTGATGTATAAAATGAGTGCTTACATTTAGCAGTCCCCCCCCCCCCCCTGCCTCACAGAAAGTCTCCTTTCAAGTGGAAATGTAACAAATGAAAGGAGACAGGAGTAACAAATGTGAATGGTGTGTCCAGTCGGGGCTCACGTGGGTGTGAGGGTCATCCTGTAGGCTTCTAATCCCTGCTCTGGTCATCCATCTTAAATCTAATGTCATTGTCTGTGCTAACAAAGCTACAGCTGACCAGCTTCTGCACTGAAAGGCTTTTTTTTTTTTTGGTGCTTTCACCAACAAGCGAGCAGGTGATTTTTTTTTTTTATAAAAGGTCAGATTATACAAAAGAGCCTTGTCAGACGCATGGAGTCGTTCTGTGTGATTTTATAAAAATAGCCGCCACCTTAAAGGGCTCATTTTTAGTCGTCTGTCACTGCCTTTGACAGATTGATAAATTAGCTTGATGCCAGTTTCCTCTAATTTCTATGTTGATTAATGGGTCGTGGCAGAGTGTTAAAGTGCCCCACGCGCTGATCCAGCAGCTTAACGGTTCAACCAGCCACGATCCCAGCTTGGCTTGTTTTTCTGGACGTCACCGTATGTTGTGCTGTATCCATATTAAAACGGATTGTAATCAGGGCAACCCCCACAAAGCACTGACACAAACATACGTTGTTGTTTTTTTCATTACTTTTATGTCTCTGTCTCTTAAAATGACACAGGAATTTACACCAATATCCATTTTTTCGTCTATTATGATTTCTGCTTTGAACCTTAACAGTGTCTACATCCAGCACACAAAAGCAGCCAATACAACTGTGACAGGCTCGAGTCCATCACAGGGCACTGGAGGGGCAAATATCCTCTGGAATAATGTTTCATGAGAACCTAATCAATAAGGACCTGGGGATTTTTATTTCCACATTCAGGATCATCAAGACGTCAAAGCTGTCAAATTAATTGTGGCACCTTCATATAATTAGACAAATTACATTACAGAGGCAATGATTAACAGCCTGTATCATTAGTAAGAAGTCTAAATTAAGGCTGCACTTCCCATGAGCGAGTTCCCCCTCATTTTCCCCGGTGGAGTGAATTTCCCTGGTGTGGGATTGCTCTATCTAACTCTTAAACACCCATTCGCCGTCTCAAATGATGTTGTTGCTTGTGTGTGTGCGTGTGTGTTTACTTTCTCTTTCACTTCAGTGAAGACGGTTAAGATGCTGGAACGATTTTCACCCCTCGACACTTTGTTCGTCCAGTATCCTTTGTTCGAAACGCTGGAAGCATTAGCAGCTTTTAAACTGAAACGCTGTGATCTCCAAAGCAATTTCGAAGATGAATCGACGCTAAAATGCTTGTTCACAGTTCTGGCCATCTCTAATGGTTCCAACTTTTTTAATCGTGAACATCACTTCTATGAAGGATGATAATGAGCGTTTCTTCTCCATCGCCTTTCAATGTGATTTAAATAAAGGAGAACGTTAACACAGAGCATGGGGCTTCCTAGTTCATTTCCCCTTAAATGACCCGGAACAAACCTCCGCTCCCTCTGTGGCACAAAGGTCCCAGAGTGGGGATGAGAGTCAGCGCTGACAGACTGATGACTTCGAGGCACTGCTCGGTTTATCCCACCCCCACCCCCCTACCCACTCCACCCTCCCAAACCCCTGCACCACTAATGCAGCTATCCCCAACTACACCCTATTAACAAGAGTCTGAGAGCATTTTTTTTTGTTGTTAATGAAAAATCCTAGATGTGGAGAGAGAGTGATTAAAAGACCTTTATCCGTAATCAACGAGCCTATACGAGGGATGTCCGTCGCTGTGACCTCTGCCCAGACATGCGTGGGGCTAAGCCCTCTTAGACCATCGCGACGGGTTATGAAATGATGTTGATTTTACTGAGTGGGATCAAACAGAGGTAACAATTACACACATCTGGAGCATCATGTTTAGAATGCTTTAAAGCTAGAAATGGACATTGAAAGCGAATTAAGCAGATGAGTGTCAGTGGGGCTTCCTTTGCGTGAGTGGACCGCAAATATGGAAGCGCATGCGTGCGCATGAGCGTGTGTGTGTGTGTGTCCATATGTGTGTGTGTGTGTGTGTGTGAACAAGGATACAAGCTCAAGGCTGTACTTATTCAACAGAAAACAAGTCAGAACATGGTTACATGGTTCACCTGTCCTGACAGAGCTGTTACACAATCGCAGCCCAGTTCAAGGCACATCACAGCAAACGACACAGGCTAGAAATTATAAGGCGTATTCATTTGATAACGTTTTCCCTTCATTATCAGGTCGTGCACTGGAAATTTTGTGTTATGCTTGTAGACTTATGCCTCTCCTTTTGTTGCGTGTGTATCTGTTTTGATTTGGAGATTTGTTTTTGTAGCTGAATTTGTCATGCTTTGACCACACCCACAGGGATCAGATATTGCACAGAGATGGGGTTGTGTTTATTGTATTAATCCAAAGTCTTACTTTTATTTGAACAAGTCAGAGATGTGGCATCCACAGTTTTGTAAGTGGAAATTTTCTGATACTGTAAAGTTCATCAGTTGTGACACACACTGAAGTCATAGATAGCGGAACATTTCAAAAATTGATTTGATGCTTTTTTCTCTCTCTCTCTTTTCCTAATTCTGTTCCTAAATTCAATAGTAAAAAAGAAAAGAATCCCAAAGACTTCAGTAAGCTGTCCCCCCGCAGCTGCGCTGCTCTCCTAACATAATCCACTTGATTGACAGACAAAATGTGAACTTGACTTCCTGTGTCATGCAACCGCCCGAGCTTATTTTTCAAGGTTCATTTCCCAGTTTTAGCTACAAAACAACATTCCCAACAAGAGTAAGAAGTGAAAAGAGACTCCAGCCAGAGGGAGACTGCTGTCATTTATATCTGAACACAGGAACTCGAGCTCTGCGTCAGCTTTAATGCTGAGATACGAGAACTAAAAACTGGCTGACAACCAGGTGGATCATCTGAAATGTACAGATATGAGAACGGGCCACAGAGGAGAAGGTCCCTGGTTCAAATCCCAGTCAGACCGAGTATTGGTCTGTATGGAGCTTGTATGTTTTGGGGATTTTTTTCCAGGTTCCTTCCACGGTCCAAAAACATGCATGTTCAGGTTTAACTGGAGACTCTAACTTGTCCTCATGGTGTAAGTGTGAGTGATGTGTGTGATGTGTGTGTCATATAATGACTGGTGACCTGTCCCCAGGAGACCCCAGCAACAGCATTAACGTACGATAATGTAAGACTAATGTATACAAGAGTGGTATTTATGTGTGATTCAAGGAGATATCATGCCGGCTGTGTCTCATGACCTGCATAACTAACCTCAGAGCCAATCCTCCAGCATCACCCGGTATTTCATGAGTGCACGTGAATGAATTTCACCATGCCACTTTCAGACGCTACTTGGCAGCTCGACTTTAACCTTTACCCGGGCTGTGCTGCTGCTGCGAGATCACGATCCATTAATAGCAGATCACCCACAGGGAAGATCTGTCAAAGCTCCATCGTACACACTACCCCACTGGCCAACATGGACACTCGGATTAAACCTCCACTAATACGATTTTTCACTGGAACAGTGAAATTTGCCAATAGCAACGGGCTGAATAAGCGCACCAGACTGCGCTGAGCCCCCATATCTCTAGAGATGAACACAGCTTACTGTACAGGCACTAATGCCTGCTCAACGCTTATTGGTGGAAATCCAAATGAGAGCACATCATCCCAGATAGCATCCATATGTATCAGCATAGCAAGAGGTCCGGGCCAGGCTGTAAACAGACCATCCAGCTGTTGTGCCAGTTGTGTGGTAAACACAGCAAGGATTAGCCCCTGCTCTTTAGCGAGGAGATAATGATTCGAAAAGGCCCGAGGTCAGAGGTCGATTGCATGGGTCCTGGTTGTGTGGGCAGCATAATATGCTCCCTGTGTCCTGTCTGCATTCAGAAATAGAAAGACCTCTGGTCCGGGGTCGGCGCCACAGTATCCACTGTCACACCACAACCGCCAGGCTCAGATTAGCAGTTTGGAAGCACAGAAATCATAAACTAATACATATGGTGCAAATCATGTGCACAAGCGAGCAGGCACATGCCCAAAACTTGTGTGTGTGGGTGGGTGGGTGTGTTTACAATACAAAGCACAGAATTGCTCCTGATTTGATCCATGCGTAAGGCTGAGTGAGACATTTCCGGCACTTTAAACCACTGGATAAGTTGCATCAGGTAATAAGAGGCCTTCAGCGGCATAATGGACGCAAGTGAGTGCTCTAATACACAAGGGCAGCTCAGGCTATTAAGGTCAGCTGATGAGCATGACCTTAACTTCCCTCAATTATTAAATACTGTTACACAATATATAGACGAGTATGAATAATCTCTCCCCATTCCAGGAGCAGGAGCAGCAGCTGTACTTATTCAATACAATCACACTGAAATCTCACCAAATCTACACCGGGTTATTATTGTGGAATGGTCCTGGGTTCAATGCTGCAATGCTGTAAAGAGGATAATGGAAAGCACAAACGTCTCATAATTCAATTAATCATATTTCATAATCCTAATCATATTTAGCATTTTTTGCTGTGAGATTAGGCCTTTTATGACATCCATTCATCCATCCATCCATCATCGTACACGTTTTGTTGAAGGTTTTGGTTGAAGGACAGGTGAACAGCTCATCACGGGACACACACACACACACATTCATTCTCACATTCACACCTAGAGGCAGTTGACTGACCCAAACATGCATGTTTTGTGATGCTGGGAGGAAACTGAACGACCTGTTGAAAACCCATGCAGACACAGGAAGCATATTATGCAAACTTCCTGTCTGACTCTCATGACATAACGTGCCTAAATAAATGCATGCATGAGCTTTAAAGGCTTAGGGCTTCAGACTGACCCCGTCTTGATCTTGCAATGATATGATGTGTAGTTAGCAGCATTTAGAGCTGTTAGATTAGTGCTCCACTACCCATATCACATTAACACTGACTGAATTCATTACAATCTATTCTAGCGGCCCTGTCGAAACTGTCATCTCAGTCTTCTGCTTTTTAGCGGAGTATTTGTGTTCTGACTCCCTCCAGCTCAGCCTCAGATTGACCTGTCTGTTGAATTTCTGTTGCCGGTTTAAACTGTCAGGTTCAATCAGTCACTTGCGAAACCGGGCTCGCATAAGCCGCTGCTTTTGCTCAACCGCCACCTGTGATTGTTTCTCTGAACTCTGTCATGTTGTAATCACCAATGGGAAGCTTTTGCGCAGAGAGACACTGATTCAGTGGTGATTTCTCCACACTCACGATCACGATGGGGGAATTAATCATTCTTCTGTTTACGCACTGAACACATCGAGACTCCTGAGGGTCGACCATGTTTTCAAAACTACTCACTCAGACTCGGAAAGCAATGCAGCGCTCTGGTCTCATTTAGTCAGTTTTTTGGTTCATATCTCTCCTTGTCATTGCTTCATTTTACATTGATCAACCCTGGTAATTGCTGCTAATATCAAGCCCTCGGGAGGATCAGAAACCGCTTTGGCATCGTCTAGTGAGGATTGAAATGTCAATCTCAGATGATGTCTGTTTCCAAAAGGTGCGTGACGCATGGGAGCACACCTCCTCGAGCGCTATGACAAACGTTAGAAACAGATGAGCTCTTTGTTTGGCGCGTCGTGTCCGGCCGCTTTCTACTGAAAAAACCTGTTCAACAGACAGGACTCGTCTCGCGCTCTCTCCCTGCACAAACATGTTCCCTTTTTTAAAGAGTCTCCTGTTACCCCCGAGGAGACAGCAAGCGAGCATGCATATGCATGGACGGGTGCGTGTATTGTCAGGTTACGGGCTGCAGACAGTGGAGCGAGTACCCGCTAAACCCTGAGAGCAGGCAAGTGCACAGGGCGTGATGCATGGCGGTGTGGATGCACGGGAGAAATGCATGCAGAAAGATAGATTTCGACAATAATGGATGCGTTGTGCCGGTAGGGAGAATGCAGCCTGTTTAAGAATCATAGCTGAAAGCCAAGCCGTTTTAAGAAGGGGGGCAGTCCTATAATGCAGAAATCCCAAGGGGTAGCACCTGCCTGCCTATACAGGCAAAAACACACACACACACACACACACACACACACACACACACACACACACAGTCACACACATACAGAGACAGCATGCAGGGCCAGTGGAGGCTGTTGCTGTGGTGGTGTGAGGTGCAGAGTGGGGCCCCTCTTGGGCAGAGGGTCTTTGTTCCTCTTTCATGGGTTCTGCTTCCCTCTGATGATGGCCCCATTGTCCATGTTTCCAGTGGACCTGCACCATTCAGGCCTGCTGATAAAGCCCCCTTTCACAAAACCAAAGCGGGGGGACATGGATGGAAACCGGGAGAAAGGGGAGAGGAAGGCAGTGATGGAAGTGTGGAAAGGCAAAGGAGATGGGAAGGAGACATGCAGCAAGAGGCAGCGAGGGTTAAAGGCAGGAAAGAAAGGGTTGTGATGGAAGAGAGACTTCTGGAAGGCTGGTGAGATTTCTCCAAGCTTCAAAAAAACATCAGAGATAGAGGAAGAAAAGAACAAAAGAATAACTGGATTGGAATGGAGTGTTTCAAAGTGGATGAAAAAAAGTCAAAGCTTTCCCCTCACCGGCTCTTCATCTGCTGATCTGAGATTAGCCATCAGGCGAACAGAAGCTCCCGTCTCTCCAGTTGTTTCTGGCACGTTAGATCACACACACACACACACACACACACACACACACACACACACACACACACACACACACACACACACACACACACACACACACACACACACACACACACACACACACTGTGCAGTCAAAAATCAGCACACATCCAGAGCTCACTGCACAACAAGGACTGTTTTTTTTCCATCACTGCAGCATCTCTGAACTTCAGGGAGAGCTCTGTGCCACCCTTAATGAGAGCTAACATCAGCGCTTGACTCACAATACACTTCGCCGCCGTTCGGCAAAAACGGCGCTTACGTAATTATGCAGATTTATTTATTTTTTTGTGTGTAGCCACGCAACTGAACCAAACATGTCTCTCTCTCTCTTTTTCTTTTTTATTTGGTCGGAAACACTGGGGAGAGGAGGAAGGAAGGAAGGAGGCAAAATATATAATACAAAAAAAAAAAAAAAAAGAAAGTGACCGCTGTCGCTGTCATGCAGAGCCGGAGGGGATGCGACTGAGAATGTCACACAGCGTTGGGTCAGAGCAGCAGGGCTTGGCCTGGAGGTGGCCTCTCCTCTTTTCTCCTCCGCAGGATTAGAGGGGGTGAGCGGCGAGCACTCATCGTGGTCGTGCGTTTTTTTTTTTTTCACCAACTCTCTACGCGACTGCACACAAGGAAAATGGGCATGCAGAAAGCAGTGAGACGTGGTAAACAGTAGCCAAGTGCCACAGGAAGGCATGGATTTGGGGGCCACAGGCCATGGCAGGACAAGGGAAAGAGTGAGACAGCCGGCCACTTCAGATAGTTAATAACCCAGTCGCCTTTCACTGAGGATAGAAAGCAAGAGACCAGAAATAACAGACGCGAGCCTAGAGAGATATTAAAGCAGATTTTGCGCCGAGATTTAATGAGATCTTTCACCCTTCGAGATCTTTCTGCCAAGAAATCCATTAATCTGCCCTGAAAAAGTAATAATCTAAAAATAGGCGCCCTAACGATGAGGAAGTGTCAAAGAGATTCTGTGTACTATTCTTGGGTAAAAAGAGCCTTGTGACGTGATGCATTGCAGTGGAGATGGTCATCGTAACATAATCTGTGCTGAGCCTGTCCACAGCGTTTCCTGTCAAAGTAGCTCAAACCGCAGCATCACACATTAATGCTTACGTCGGCCTGTGTAAACAAGGTCTTTATGTAAAACTAGTCCTCTGAGAGCGACTCTGGTTTGTGTCAACACACGAGATCAAGATGCCCTTCCAGATACCAAAGGAAAAAAAACAAAACTCAGAGCTGGCGACTCGGTTTGACAGCTCACGCACTCTCATTTGGAGTTCTTAAATCTCCGCTGTGAACCACATCTGTGAGAGAAAACTAACAAATTGCTTTGCACATCCTCATCAGAGGCAGCTCCGTGCTGCAAGCTTGGTACGTCATGGCATTTGAGGTCATAATAAAAAGTTTCTGAAATGTTAAAAATATTCAGTGATGATTACAAAGTAAAGGCCTCTGAGGGCGCATTAGAGTGCCAAAGCAATGAGGCATTTCAGAGGTGCGGTGTCCGTGGAGTATGACTTTTCGCTCTGGCGTTTTAATCCACTGACTGCGCCCCATACGTGTCTGATATCCTGCAGATTCGTGTGTGTGTGTGTGTGTGTGTGTGTGTGTGTGTGTGTGCAGGGTCATTCACAGGGTCAGAGCTGAATTAACAGGTATCGGGTACAGAGCCAAGCAATTAAGAGACGCGACAAATGAGCATTTACCTTAATCCTAACACAAGCAGACATCATCCAAACAAAGACAAGCCTCTGCTGCCCAGACTGGGATATAAATACCCGTTTTGTGAATGGAGAGGGGGATGCGGATCTATAGGTTACGATGGTAATTACAGGCGGGCAAGGAGGGGGAGACAGGAAACGCTGAAACTGAGCGGCAAGCAAAGCCGCAGGGAGGATATGTTTTTAGAGGAGACGTGGATGTGTTCAGGACTCCCATCCGCACAGCAACAGGCACCGGGACAAAACAACAAGAAGAGAAAACAAGTAATGTGGAGGGAGGAGAGGAAAAAGACGAGATGGAGGAGTGCGGAGGGGGGTAGAATGAGTACACAGAGGAGCATGAAGCAGTCGTGTCGTATGACTTCGGTGTCAACCTGACACGCAGCGGCTCCATTTGATTTTAATTAAATCGTACTCATACGCGAGCATGTTCGAATGCATTATCAGGAGTGCAACGTATGGAGACAGGAAGACTAATGTCATTTGAGCTGGGGAGGTATAGAGAGATAGGGGAAGTTAGGGAAGGCGGAGGAAGAGGGACGGAGCGGGAGGGGTAGGTTAAGTACAAATTTGGAACCACACAAGCCAACCACACTCTGAAAGACTGTAATTTGGATTTTCCCAGAATAGCCAGTAAACGAGGGAGAGAGGAGGGACGGAATAACATAAACTCTTTAGCAGCACGCAACACGCACAACAACAACACACTCTCCACGACAGGCATCGTATCTCACAAACACACTCATGTCATTTATATAGAGGTGAACATATAGGCAGTCACCACTGCACTTATAGGTTACTGTACACCCTCGTGGGTCGGGATTACATTTATAACATGCAGGGAAAAAAAACGGTGTAGTACTCTCCTCGTGTTGCTGAAAATATTAAAGGAGTTTTTCCACATTTGGAGAACTATTCTTAGCAGTTTTATTGCTGAGAGCAAGAAAAGACCGATACAACTGGTCTCTGTAGAGTTAAGATGAAGCTACCCACCATTGCTAGCACCTACGACAAATGTTACGCAGATAAGACTTTGTTTATCAGTGAGCTTTAAAGCTGCTGGTCAGGGCTTGTCCAGTTTTAAGCCAAGGTAATCACCTTGTCGCTTGGCACTTCTTCTTCTCTTTTCTGTTTTTTTCTCAGTTTTATGCTGATAGCTGAAGCGATATGAGAAGACTGATACGACTCTTGTCTCAGTACAGTAAATATGAAGCTGAAGCCTGTTAGAGCTCCTAGCCTAACATATTGACTGGAAGCTTCTGATTTCACAATACTTAGTATGCAAAACATGACAAAATCTACTTTCTAGCACCTCTAGCCACAGTTTTTGTACCAACACAGATATCACTCTGGTTTCGGTATGGTGAATATGAAGCTAAAGCCAGGGGCCGTTTGTAGTTTCTAAATCAACTACTGGACACAGAAACGCTAAAAACTTGACAAAACATGTAAATTGAACAAAATATACTCTCTAGTACCTCAAGCCACAGTGTTTGCGTGTTTAGCAACACTGTTGGTGCCGTTTTCAGTCCTAATGCTAAGCTAAGCTATCTGTTGCTGTGGCTTTTTAGTTCTGGTACACATGTGTTTTGCACAGTCACAGTGCAGGGAATAAAGTATGAAGCAAAACGTTCAGAAACCGTAAGCAATGTCTGAGGCATGCGATTCGTAACCTCCTAATGTGACGCTAAATAAGGTTATCAATCACCCGTAAAATAAACACTTCTCTTGGTTTTTGTATCAAGTAAACAAATGAAATATTACACGTTAATTTAGGAACTCCATCCCTCTGCACCTCACAGGCCCACGGAGACGTTTACGTTTATTGTCGGTGAACCATACAATAATTCCAGCATCACTCTCCAATGTTTGCTCTGAAGCTAACAACACAAATGATTTGTTCCTCGATTTTTCATCTCTCCCCCGGTTTTCTCAGCTTTTTTTTAGCGCTGTGGTCATTGTTGTTTTTCGCTAACACAGATGTCTCCGTAACCAATCACGCCACTTGTACAAGTAACTAATACTTGTGGTAACTTCCCCAAAACATCTGAAACCAATAATCTCATCAGCAGCAGTAGTGTCACGGCTGATTTATGACTTTGCATTTAACACTTCTACACGGGCCCCGCAGCGCGCCGCACACAGATATCCATCTCTGTGGAGGTTACGTCCTCATCACCGCGCTCTCAGCGGCACGTCAGACACGCAGACACTGCACAGACGTGCGCACTCCCCAGCATCTGTCCGTCAAACCTACAGTTTTAAATATACACGCATTCGATGTAACTGGACACAGATGTTGTGAAAACCTCTGCAGGATCTGACATGCTGACTAAAACACTAACAGCGTGAATTGCAGAGAAGTATAAACAAAGTGTCATTCATCGCGCAGCGTTGGACAAAAAAAAGAGAAAAGAAATCCGCTCTGATATGTCAGGCACCCTCATATCTGTTTTACATGCAGCTTTACTTCATTATCACATAGGGAGTACATGTCACAATAGCACGATTCTGACTGGAAGATCGCTGGTTTCAATTCCGGCCCTGCTGGGAAAACGTTAATGGGGAAGAATAAAACCCGACAGAAACTGCTCGCTTACATTTCAGAAACTGCTGTAAAAGTGCCTGTGAGCAAGGTATTATTGCTTAATTGCGGCGTGTTGCAGGTTAATGAGGCAGCTGTGGAAGGACGGCTGCCAAACGGTGACAAAACCGAACTTTTTATGCCCGCTTTGGCGTTTGGCTGTGCTGAGTGAAAGCTGGCAAACGTATAGTTTTAACTTTCACAGCAGACCCTCGCAGCGAGGGAAAAAAGCTCGCTCTGATGTTCAGTAGCTGCTTAAAGGTAATCACTATTAATTAGGTAAGACTGGTGGACTGTTTGTTGCTGTTAATCCTGAAGGGGTTTCATGTTAATAATCATACACATGCTACCGTTCAAGTAATCTGCTTCTCTCTTGTCAAATCCACAACATAATCTTAATCTTACAGTCATGACCTTGATTCCCTGTCAAAAAGTAACAGCACTTCCTCCCTTCATATAACGTAAACAGCCACTTTAAAAAAAAACTACTTAACTTGTGTCACTATTAATCTACTCAGGCCTGGAAAACAAAATAAATCTTTCTCTCAAGCCACTTATTGTCATAACTTCTTTGATATGAAGTGATGGCCTCTGTGGACTTTGGAAGTTCAGTCAATGCTCGCAAGTCCATTAAAGCACAATAGGTAATCAAAAACTAATTTGTCATTAGATAATAGTCTGTTCCTCTACGCTCCACTCTTTACCTGCATGGGACTAAAAATTCACAGTAGATTGTTACAATAAGCGAGGGCTACTTTAAACAGCATCATATCGTTTTTAACATATTCTTGACTGAAGTTGACACAGTGTGTGAGATGATTGGACTGAGGGCATTTCCGTATGGGGTTTGCTTGGTCTTGTACTCTGCTTCCCTCATAGTCTAAAAATGTCCATTAAGATCATTTAGAGACTCCCAAGGCGTGAGATTGAATGGGGTGTGTGTGTGTGTGTGTGTGTGTGTGCTCTGTGATGGACCGGCGATCTGTCCAGTCCCTTATGTGAGCTAAAGACTCCTGTGAAACCACTGGCTACAAGATAAGATAATGGATAGCAGGACGTTCTCGACTTGACTGACTCCCTTCATTAAGGAGAATGCACAGTTTTCCAATCTACTCTCAGTGTGTGTGCCGACCTCACATAGTGGCCCAAACATTTTACTCAGCCTCCGTTGTGCCCTCCAATCCATTTACTCTCTTCTTGTCTGTTTTCTTGTGCGTGAACGTCCAACCACTCGTTCGGACAGGAAATGAAAACAGCGAACATAGGGCTGTGTGACCGCGGCGACGCCGTCAGGCCTCGGCGCTCCATGCGTTCTGCTACAGCAGGTCATGCGGAAGAAGTAGGTCAGCCGCTGATTGAAACTGGGTCATTTTGGCCCACTGCTGGCAACCCTCGGGCCGGCCAATGTGGGTATTAAGTATACGCTGCCCTCATTAACAAACAATCATTTTCTCGCCAGGATTATCACTCCGGGATCCTCCAGGATGACTTAACCTCAGTGTCAGTTTAACTATTAACAGAGGGGATTAGGATTAAGTTTCGTTCGTATATATTTTTTAGGATGTTTTTAAGATGCATTTCATGGAAAAGCAAAGAGGGAGTCAATGACGCAAGTTCCAATTCATACATCTGTAAAAATGATGTCTCATCAATAATAAAGCATTGTTCTTGTTTTTGTAAAACTTGGGCTGGGTCATAAGGTTTTCATGGCAAGGATTATATGAATAATGATGATATTTTATGTTCTTCCCAACATTAATTTATTTATACAGCATTGGATTAATGCCTTGAGGACACTGGGTTGCCCTGACATACATTACTCCAATCTTATTCTAGGTAGAGGATATAATGTACATTTTGATCTAAATCTGTAGAGGAAGATTGATGCTGCTTTATGTTTTTGTACATTAGATCACTGCATGGCCGTATGCAAAGGCCAAAGTGTTTTTATAGAGATTAAACAAACATGGGAGGGTTTGGATGGGGGTGGGGGGTCTATAACCATCCATCTATCCATCATCATCTTATCTGCTTTGTATCCAAACAGTACTGAGGGAGTCTGCTCCAAAATCCCAAAATCCCTCTATCAGCAAGATTGGAACCAGAGACCCTCATGCTGTGAGGTGGCAATACCATTTACAGATCCACCATGTTGTTTCCTCCCTTTTTTTTGGTTCTGGATACACTGTACGAACACGAGAAAGACTCCTCTCCTCAAACTCTCTCTAAGAGTCCAGATGATCTGATTTCTCTCAATGTCAAAGTTTTTCTTTAACACCAGAGCTAAAGCAATATTGAAAATGTTTATCCAGATAGGCTTGAGGTGTAATTGGTTTGGCGAACAGTTCAGTTTTTTCCCCGCAGCTCAGTTAGTTATTCAGACGTCCCCATTTATTAATCAGCGACTGCGACCGCAGAGGAAAGCCTTCCTTCCTGTGGGATGGTATTCACTTGCTAAAACACATTTGTGATTTTTATTGGCACCGAGTGTGTGTTATTACTGCAGTGTTCTTCTTCTCTATGGTTTCTGAAAAAGCAGCTCGGGGAGCGAGTCACTGCTGAGATGAGTCAGCCCATCAGAGGAAACCAGTATCACCACCAGCCATGTGTCATTATGTATTCCCTGAACTTCCCTGCCGAGGCTCTGCGGACGTCCTTCACGGTGGCTCCGGAGTTTTGAGACGCTCAACACATCTGTCATTTTCATCCTTCGTTAGGTAGAGCAAATAACCTAAAGGTAGCCAGCTAGGGCCAAAACTGTGGAGATGAGCCAGACATGGCTTCACTTGTTTTGTTTGATTTGACGTGAGATTGAATTTCGGAGCAGCGGTAAACAAGCTGCGGGGCTCGCTTGACATCGGGGGGGGGAGGTGGAAACAAACCTTGGTTGTCGTGGCAAGTCATGGAAAAAGGTTTGACGGCATTGTTTGTTTTGCAACGCGTGGGGCATTATCAGCCAAAATGTTGCCCAGTCAAACATAATATGTGGGTTTTTCCCCCCCTTTTCCTCCGTCTCATTTTGCATTTCCATCATGATTGCTCTTTGGCTACAGTGCCAGAATCAGTGAGGGGTTGCGGTGGTTTGAGTTGGATCACAGTGGATTTCTGAAAGTCATTCAGGCAACATTGTACAGTTAATCTGGGCGACATCTACTCTAATTGTTGCAGAGGACACTTTGTTTCCGTGTGGAACATCCTCCTCCTCGTGCGGATTTGACCGCATCGCTGCCTGTGAACGCAGTGACATTTTGTACTCCAGCTAATACACGGAACCCATACATGGCCAATTATTTCAGTTCCCAAGGTCATTTCGTCTTTCAGTCCAAATGTGAAGGCATTTTTTTGGCAAGCCCTGAACCATGTTTGGATGCAAATAAATCATCCTAATAGTGCACCATGACAGTCGGGATCTTTTAGTGGCTTTCATGCAGCTTTGAGTCAAATGTCCAGGTTTATTCTGCTTGATCCAGGGATCTCCTCATCACACATTCGTCTTCTCTTAACACCGGCTGATGAATGGGGCCTGATGAAAGATTGTCAGCGCGGAGTTGAATGTGCTCAGGTGTGTTTGTTCTGGCTACAAAGGTGCTGCGGACCGTTAACACGCCCATCAAGTGTGCACGCATGCAGACAAAGCAGCGTTTAATCACGCGAGCGGTGCACACGTGTCCGTGCACACACACCCGCGCACACGCCCACACACACACATACAAACACACACACACACACACACAGTTTGTCTACATTACAAAGAAGGACATGATTTATTATCAGCCCTCTTTAAAACACTCGTGATTACGTCAATAAATATACAACTCGGTCTCAGATATCATATTTGCTGCAAACAGATTAGCTGGCTGGATTTCCAAAATGTCACAAAAAAGAGAGAGATTAATCTTGGCAAAGGAACAAAACTCCCCTCGTTTTTCCACACCAAAGCGCCACTTCCAAACTGTGTACAAAGGCCATGTTGGTTGCTTGTGTCCTGCGCTGCAAGTTACCGCTGGCTGTAGTCACACCCAACACTCTCACCAAATCAAAATCGACAGATGAATTGAACCGGTTTTTGGAACACGCATTTCCATCTATTTTGTTGTCGCTGACTCCCTCCCCCTGGCACTGCTGAGCACTTTTAATCTGATTAGTATAGTCTCTGTCATGTCAATAAAGTTTTAAGGGGGGGTTTAAAGAATAAATCACATCCAGGCAGGCCTCGGGGATCCGTTGCAAAAACAACAAGAGATTCGTGGAAAAAGGCTTTTAATTGATGCCTTCTCCGCAGAATATGTACAGAATTTTCTTTGGGCTATTGTTCATCTAAAAGCACACTGACCTGCTTTCTAATAAGACTGAATGTGGACCTTTCCAGATTTCCCAGGCTGTTCACTTTGTGTTTTGTCTCCTAGTGACACCCCCATGTCTTTGTTGTTGGAGAGAAACAAAGCCATTTTGTCCCGACCCATGACTTTATTTAGATAAGTTGGTTTTTGGAATTATGTAGGCTTTTGTGTTTGGTATCACACAGTGAGTGTTTTGTTTGTGCATTTGTAATGTGGTCAGCTCTCACACGAGAGGCATGTCCAGTCGATGGTGGACTGGGGATGCTGTCAAGCGTATGAACCCAACTGGCCATTACTGTAAGACTCGAGTGAATGAAAATATCTTCATTGTTATATTCCGACCAGTGTGAAACACACACATTTCTCCATACATTTGCAGTTAGGAACAGTCTGTTCATTCTCTCTTTTTCTCTCTCCTATGAATTTCCATCTGCATGTGTTTGTATATTTGCATTGGGAGAAACCTGGGAAGGGCCCTCGTCTGGACAGGCTGGGCAGACAGACGGATGAACATGCCAAAATGTGACCGAGAGAGAGGAAGGCAGCGTTGAAAACAAGGGAGGACAAGAGGGAGCAAAGGCAGCGAGGAGTTGGACAGTAGAGAAAGTGGAGAGAGACGGGGCCCCTGACCTGACCACATTGACACACTCGGGTCTCTCTCTCCTCGCCAGCTGTGCATTGTGGTCGATTCGGAGAGGACACACTCACACACACATATACTTATCTACGCATGCTGGCGATGAGGACATACTTGGCCTGTGTGCTGGTGTGTGCGTGAGTGTGTTATTTGGGAGTGTGTTTGAATGTGACAGCCTATCCATGCGTGCTAAAGAGAGTGTGGAAGCGACCAAAAATCCAACCGTCTGTGTTTGTTTTCCTTCCAGCCTTTGTGCCTTTGTGCTCATGTCCCCGAACCTGTATGCACATCTGTGTGTGTATACGTATATTTACACGTCTGCTGGAGTGCGCTGGTGCTCATTTCCATCTGTTTTTCTTGCTTGGCAGCATGAGCAGGCAGGATATTGGTGCGCAGCGAGTCCCCGTGTACCACTCCATCATCTCGGCCTCTTCGCTGCGCCTCCACATGTGAGTCGCGTCTGCGAACCATTAGCGACGTCGAGCACAAACGGAGTAATTAGGAATAAGTGCTCAAAGGTGCAACAGCTAGACCCCACAACCCCCCGAAAGATCCCTTCCCACAATGCTTTGCCGCATTCTGAGGCCACTGTTCCCACCACCACCACCGAAGCCTGACTGTTACCCAACGCGCACACATCTCCACAAATAGAAACGGTACTGCCTAACAGGCGATGTGGGCAACCTGTGTTTTCAGACCGGGCCCCAGCGAGTGCTGACTGGCCCTCGGATGCAGCTATTTTTACGCTTTGTGTGTGGAGTTTTGTTGCACTGGCAGGAGAAAGAGAGGTGCAGGACATGCAACATGGTCAAAGAGTCAAGGAGGGGAAAGTTCCCTCTTAACACAGCAGTTTCTTGTGTCTGTGTGTCATCCTGAGTGTGTGTATGTGTGTGTGTAGTGCACATGCTGGTGTTTATGCGTCTCTGTGGGTGTGTGTGTGTACATTACACTGTAACCAAATGCGGGTGGGCTTCCACAGCGTGTGCGCGCTGTGTTTAGGCAAAGAGAGCTATGTGTTTGTTTGCAAAAGTATTGCGAGTGCGTGCATGCGTGTGTGTGTACGTGTTTGTCTCTCCATTTCTAGGAAACAGCCTTTCCTTGGCAAAGCAGGCAGCCGGCAAATCTGCTGTAACCTCCGTAACCCACACCCACCACCGACATCACCACCGCCACCTCCACCCTTCCTCACCCTCAAGGAGAGAAAGAGGCTGGGAATCGATACTCGGTTCTGTGAGAGAGCCGAGCGTGCCAGCATCCATAAGATGAGGTTTGGGCATGGAAGATCAGTCGGAAATGGGCACACCATCATCTAAACAATCGTATGTAAACACACACACAAGGGGTACACATGTCTGTGTTTGCGAGGACATGGGGGACTTCCCACACGCGTTCCATGACATCTTAATTCAGTAGTGCAGAGCGCATAGCGGTGCACACTGGAGGGAAAAATGCTATGGAAACACTGCTCCGTTCCAGCTGAGGTCAACTTTGGAGACGAACCCCTTGTTGAACGAGCAAAGCACAAAACCTGAAATATGTGCCTTAATCGCTGTCCTCACTCTGCCCTCCAGCGATACGTGCTCCGGCTGGAGTCAGACAAAGGGCGAAGAGGGAAATCAGCACAAACATATTTGCATATGCTCACAGTTTACTCCCGAGTGAGCGCAAATGTTGTGTGATCCAAATAATCGTAGGTGCAGTTGAATAGAGATAACGTTTTTTTCTCTCTCTATCTCTCTATCTCTCTCTCTGTTCTAATCACTTGCTCATATAAACAAATCCATTTGCTATGCATAGATTTTATGGATAAACACACCTACCACTCGTGCGTGCACACGCTCCTGCACGCACACAAACGTAAACACACTGAGGCCACCGTAAATTACAGTCATCCCATCTGGGAGCATTAAGAAGCTGTTAATGAATAGGGTGCTGCAGCAGCAGCCACAAGTGGAGTGAGGCAGCTGGAGGAGGACGAGGAGGAGGAGGAGGAGGAGGAGGGAAGCACAGTGGAGGCAGGGAGGATAGAGGTGGGTGGAGGTGGGGGGTTGGAGGGGACTGGGTAGCATCTGGGTAGCAGATATGTGTGTAGTCATGTAAAAGAGGTTGCGGTAACTGTGCACATCTTGGGGGGAAAGAGTAGACTCAAAAGATGTGTTTTGAAGCCAGTGCGCTTTGTGACCCGGCTGGTAGAAAACACTCTTGTATCAGAGCGTAGCATATGCTAAATGATTTCCCACAGTCACGAAAATCTGTCTTTGCGAAAACATAATCTGTGGAAGGTCAAACGTGAGTGTTCATGTTCTCAACTCAAACATTTAACGTTGTATTAACAAGATCAGAGAGCCAGATAAACTCTGTAACCCCGTACACTCCCCACACTGCCGAACAGGCACACACAGGGCTGCAGGCTGCAGGGGAAGGGCAGCACCCCTGCTCCAGACTAATGACTGCACCTTATCTATGGGAGGTGTGAGAGGAGGTGTGGCAACAGAAGGGCCAGTTATCTTAAGTGACCTTTTAATACCCTCTGCTCTTTCACAATACCTCCAGTGGTGGGTGTTCAAAGTGGACACATGGGCAGTACACGGAGCAGAAGTGTGCCTCAGAGAGAGACAAAAGACACCACCTGTATGCTAATGCCGCCTCGCGAGGCTTTCAGAGAGGCCAGCTCTGTCGGAGCAGAGGGATGAAGTGTGCCGCTCCTTTTGGAGCAGGCCCGGGGGCTGTAAAGTGAAAGCAGAGGCCAAAAATTGATTTTTGGGCTGAGAGAAGACAGAAGACAAAATCTGAAGTGTGCCACTTTATGGGGGAGAAGGTGCTGTAAAATTGATTTTCTCCTTCTTTAAGGCTGAAAAAGGGAGAGAGACAATAGGAGCAATGCGGATGAGTAAGTGAAGGACAGTGCCGAGGAGAGAAGAAAGGGCATGGGCAGTAAAATTCATTTCCAATCTTTGTGTTAAGTAATGAGAAAGAGGCAGAGCGGTGGAGTGTGCCACTTCACATGGCAGACGGGAGGCTGTCAGAGGAGACAGATACGACTAAAGGCTGTAAAATTCATTTTCTCTTCCTCTCTTTAAGTAATAGAGGAGCAGGAGTCACAGACTGTGCGCGTGGAGCCTTTGTCAATAAGCAGAGGGTGGGAAAATGGGGCAATAAAATTCATTTCCTCGCTCCTTATTCCGTATTTTCTTAAGAAAGTGGGAGGTTTGACTTGTGGAGTGTGCCGCGGCAGAGGGACCGCTGTTCATATGGAAAAAAGGAAGCGAGGTCAGAGGCTGTAAAGTCTTTCACTTATTTCTTCAAGCAATAAAGCCGAGTAGCAGCATGTGCTGTTCAGAATGGAGGGTGGGGTAATTGCTATTAAGTAGGGATTTTTTTCCCCGTTGTTTCTGTGGCCCCACAAAGAAATGCATGATCACACTTTTTGGAGCCATGGGCCATATGAGCGTACTCTCTGCTTCATTCATAAACAGTCTTATGTAAACACATCCACAGCACGCACACACACAGGCACACATTCTGTGTCAGATTTGCTGCTATATCTTTGCTGCTCCTCCACACTTTGGAGCAGCAGCTTTTTTTTTTTCTTCTTCTCCTTCTTCACACTATCTCGTCTCAGCCGAAAAGCCCCAAGCCATCTATTTACCACCCGGTCTATCTGTGTGTATACATCCAGACCTCTGCACTGCATATTTTGTCACACCATATCTCTCTCTCTGTTTCAGCTGCAGAGCCGTCCTCGATTATATAACCCTCTTTCAACGCATGCTTTTGCTTTTGCTTTTGCTTTTCCTTTTTTTTTTGTCACCTTCACACTGTCTCCAAAAACGCGTCGTGAAAGGCATCTCCGGAGCAGGAAACTTGCATCAGTACTACTTTCCCCCATCTGTCGCTTTGACTCAGGAGCCATGCCACCTTAGCGGCTGCCGTGAACGTGAATGTAAAGTATAACCCCCTTGTTACTAATGGTGTCAGTGGCAGTTGCTGTCAGGATGGCACTATTCTGGGAATGCCAGCCGCTTCTTCTCCCCCCTGGGCTACCCGGGGCCCATCGGTGCCGGGAATGTCTGGACACTTTGGACACACTGCAGCTGCAGGGAGGGGAAGGCAACGCATGTCACCTTCGTTTCGACGTGTTTCATGCAGTAACGAGCCAAACACGGATGGCAATGCGGTTGCGTGACAATGAAGGACCCTGGTTGGAATCCAAACTCAGGAACTTTCTTTGTGTGAGTCTGTGGAGATTTTCATTTCTTCCAGATCATCATAATCCAAGGAGTTGTGTACGATGTGGCAACTGGACTTGGCAAGTCCACAACTCCTTGGTTATTCTCCTTGTGTCTGCATGGGGTTTTTCCCAGAGCTCTCTGGTTTCCTCCCACAATCCAAAAACATGTTCAGACCAATTGAAGACCGTAAATTGCCCCTAGGTATGAGTGAGAGAGTGAATGGTGTCTATGTGTGTCCTCTGATGGACTTGAGACCCGTCCAGAGAGTATTTTGTGCCTTCAAACTATGTACAAAGGACATAGACACCAGCAGACCCTGTGACACCTTTGGGTTTAATCTTAGTCAGATAGAATAGAATATGTCTTTATTCTTCCCACAGTGGAGAAGTTTCAAAGGATAATGGACAGACAGATAGATGGATGTCCAAGGTCGCTGGTTTGATTCCAGGTCCGGGGCCTCTCTGTGTGACAGACACAAAAAAAGGTTATATCACAGAGAGAATATTTTTGTGATAAAAAGAATAAGTAATTCACAACAGAGCAACATCCTGCTTCTAAAAACTGGCTAAATCTCAAACTGTCAAGTTGCGTCTGAGTCACTTAATCTCAGGTTTGGTAAGCTTTGAGCTCCAAATGACCAGCTACAGTAAAAGATGGTAATCTAAGTGATGTAATGCTTTGGGGTAACATGGTGTCTTGGTGGTTTGCACTGTATAGCAAGATAGTTCAAATCCCAGTTTGGGCTCACCAAATATGTCTGATATAAAGTGGATAAAGTAATGGTTGGATGGACATAATGGACAGATAATAGTGTCACAAAAAATGCCGCTCCACACACTGCAGACTACCAAGAGATGAGAGTGAGAGTGCAGTGGTCTAAGTACTAGTACAAGTGCAGAGTTTAAGCACTCGTTAAGAGGAGATGTAAGTGTAATAGAATAGAATAGACAGAATAGAAATACTTTATTGATCCAGAAAGAAATTAAGGAGAGGGACAAATGAGGGCAGTGGCTGGTAGATGAAAGTTAGGAGAGGTGATGCTCTCCTGAGGAGGTAGTCTTCAAGAGCCTCTCAAAGATGGAAAAGCAATGTTCTAGTTTGTTCCACCATCAGGAAACTGCAAATGAGAAAAGTCTGGATTGCCGTGCTTGTACCGCACACATGGCAGCGCAAGATGACACAACAGACGGGGCTTGACGTATGTCCTGCATAGAAGTAGTAAGGGAGGGTGCGTGCTGTTCCCTCGAACAGATCCGCTCACGTTGACCACTCTAGGGGATCAGGTGCATTGAGCCTTTTGCTTCCTCTAAAAAAAATAAGCTAAAAAATACGCAGCTCTGCAAACCTTGTCATTACTATTCAGCTTCTCCTCTACCTATTTCCTCTGGAGCAAGGTGCTCAGCTGGGATCTTTGAGATTGTTTGAGCTCTCTACTGAAAATTGCAAAAAAAAAAAAAAAAAACGCTGGGCAGGCATGCTCTACTCAGGGCTGGGATTTTGGGATTTTCTCCCCCCCCCTCCCTCCTGCATGCCAGCCTTGTCCAGCTTGTACTGATGTAATTGAGCTTTGGTGCGGGGCGTTGTAATTTAGCGCTCAGGTCATTCACACCCCGGCCTCTGAACGCTGTCAGCTTGTTGCGTTGTTGTCGGATGGGGTGTGGGGGAGTTGGGGGGGGGTGTAGAAAGCAGGGTACGGTAAACAGAGCCTCTGGGTGGTCTCCTCCTCTCTGCGCCTGGACACACTGTAAAGTCTGCTGACAGCAGAGCCGCTCTTTTCTTTTCAGCACAACCTGCGTCGCCGCTCTCCTCTCCTTTCTGTTCTGTCGCTTGTTTGTGGCTGCCGGAGTCTATGGAAGTGCCCTCATACATATTGAAGGGGCTTTTGAGGAATCCACCAGTGTGCTGCTTTTTCATCCAGTGTACCCTCCTCTCCCTATTTACATTTGAGTGTCAATCTCTTCCTCTTTCTTTCTCTCTGTCTCACCGTCTCCCTCGCTTTCTCTCTCTCTCTCTCTCTCGCTCTTTCTCTCAGTCTGTCTGTATCTCTCTAAAAAGTACTTTTGCATTCCGCTATTCAGTGTCTGTTTTTCTCACTCTCGCTCTCTCCCACCTGCCCACTCTGATGCAGTCCCCCCACCCACCTCCCAATCCCACTCTCACACCACTTAGCTCTGAATATTTCTCTGCCTATTTTTTTTCCCTTTTCACTTTTGTTTTGTAGCTTAAAACTCTCCTGTGTGTGTGTCTCTCTCTCTCTCTAAGCTTCACTATCTTAACTCACACGCTTTTTGTAGTTTTATTTCTCTCCACCACCACCGCCCCCTCCAGATGTTTATTCCAGCTCTTTCTTTAAAATCTCGCTTTTAAAGTATACCTTTTATGCATCGTTCAAACCCTTTCTAGCTGAGCTCTCGGATACTTTTCTTCGACTGTCTCCAGCCCCCCCCCCCAGTAAATACAGTAATAATCTAATTCGGCTCAACCAAATAATACTTCTCTTCACTTCCTTTTCATTATTGTGCTCCATCTTTCCGGGCTCGCTTCTGCTTCCCTGTCTTTGTGTTTGTATGTTATACGCCTCATCTGAACATCTTATTACATCTTGTGCTTCTCCTCTCTCCTTCTTGTTTGTTTCCTGTCTATTTCTATCTTTCTCACTCTCTCGCCGGCCCCCTCTTATTCATTTGGCGTCCTTCCCTCTTTCCGCCTCTCCTCTGCACTCACTTTTTGCCTCACATGTATTTATGTTTACACATTAGGTCTCTTTTCACCTTATTTTAAACCTTCCTCCTTCACATCCCCTCCCCTTCATTACACTTCCTGTGGACTCCTGTCCTACATGTGGAAAATCTACACCGCTTGAAGCTGTAAGGGGTGGATGAGGCATCCCGTCATGAAATGACTCGGCATTTCCCCTGAGAGGGCACCACATTGTGCACTTGTTTGTGTGTGAGTCACCTACAATATCTCAGACAGCACTTACTAGATTTTGACAGTCAACGGGAAATGATGCATGGCACCTCTAAAAATTTCACTTTGCCCAAGGGATGGAGACATAATTACAGGTTAGTCAGAGTAACGTATTTGCTAATTACCAGTGTAAAGGTTTCCCCTGCATCATTTATATTTGAAAATATGTGTGTTATTGGCTACATGGTGCATGGTTGGTTAGTGCTGATGCCGTGCTAGGGTCCATGGTCGCCTTAGATGCCTTAGAAGGTCCATGGTTCAAATCCTTTTTGCTGAGTGGGTTTGTGAGAGAGAGTTTTCTCCGGGCTCTCTGGTTTCCTCCCACAGTATATAAACATGCATTTTTTGGTTGATTGAAGACTCCAATTTGCTCCTAGGTGTGAATATGAATGTGTGTGTTCCCTGCTTTCACCCTATGTGCACTTGAGATTCTGCCATAGGCTCCAGCAGACCCCGGAGACACCGTCAAGGAACAAAGTGCGTAAGATGATGGGGGGGAATTCGTGTATTGTTGCCTCATGGTATATCCCTCTCTTGCTCCATTCCTCCTGAATCTTTTCTCTTTGCATATTATCTCCCTTAAATGCATCTTTTTTAAGCTTTTCACTCTCATCTCACACGCCTCCTCAGTTTTGCTTTCATTCTTGGTCTTACGCTCTCGTTATCTAACATTGAGTTTGCATTTCTCCCCAATCCTCCTCCTCCTCATCCGCCTCCTTCTCAGCTGCTCTTTGTCTCTCAGTTTGGCTTGTATGGTGAGTGTGCAGGCGTGCGCATTTGTGTGTCTGTGTGTGTGGGCGCGTCTGAGAATGTGTGTGTGCGTGTGTGCTTCCCTGAATGTCTAAGCACATGCAGCGGCTGCTTGGCTATCCGCGGGGCCACTCACTGAGATGTCATCCTAATAGTCTTACCTGACCTCCAATCTCATAGTCACTGCATTGATCATTGGATACGGCCACGAGTAATCAACCATCTCTTTGTTTACCTCCGATAATTAACCACAGCTAATTAAGAGCTGGCACTTAGCACTTCATCTCCTCTCTGCTACGCTAAGGTTACCCACTGATTACCTTTGTTTTGCTTTAAAATCGCTCCACCTAATCATTAACTTTCCTGTTGCCTGGGGAAAGTGGAAGGAAAAATCAGCACTTGTGCCAGAGCAAGCTAAAACAAGATTGTGAACAAACTTTCATGCAAACACAGAGGCAAACCACTGACGGATGGATGTTTGCAGGATCTTTAGAGGCCCTATTTCGTAAGAGC
Source organism: Karalla daura (assembly GCA_029224185.1). NCBI lineage: Eukaryota > Metazoa > Chordata > Actinopteri > Chaetodontiformes > Leiognathidae > Karalla > Karalla daura. The sequence continues at coordinate 15,217,084 of CM055205.1, forward strand.
AGGCAAACCTGTGCAATGCTAATTACAGGAAACACTTCCATTGTTTGCAAAGAAAGAGCTCTCATTAAAATCCCCTGCAGAGGAGTTGTGCTGACTAACAATGGACGATGCAAACCAAGAGGACTGATGAAATGGGATGCACAGTGGACCGAGCACTGCCGGCCTGTGCCACAGTTCACACCAGCACAGCTGACTTATGTAAATAAGCAGCGGGGTGTTGTTTGGGGATGGGAACATGATGACAGTCTGTCATTAAACTGCTCATTTGTATTCATGGCGCTGGAGTCGAACTCTTCACTTTTAATGGCCACTTTGGAGACAGGAAGATGGAAGTGGCAACAGTGTCCAGATGGGGAAAGGAAAGTAACACATCTGCAACGAGCACACAACACAAAAAAACTGGACTGAGCAGCCATGCATTAATTTACCTGCTTTCCACCCAATGGTGTCATGGGGGTCTGCTGGTTCATGTCTTCAGTGAATACAGGGCAAAAGCATGGACACAGCACCAGTCCATCACAGGGCACACACACAGTATTTTACTCTCACCCTCTGTAATTTCTGGAATTTCTCAGTGTAAGATCAATAAAGTTTATCTATCTACTCTCACACCTAGGGGCAATTTAGATTCTCCAATCGATGTAAACATGCACATTCTTGGATGCAGGAATAAACTGCAGGACCCAGAGAAAACCCACCCAGACACACAGGGAGAACATGGAAACCAGGGGTCAAACCCAGGTCCTTGCTTCTAAGAGTGCTAATCATTCATCCAGTGTGCTGCTGCTTACCCAAGTTGAGCACCTTCATCTGTTAGCAGAACTGAGATTTTTTTCTTTTCCACCTCAAAAATGCACAGTTTACCATGTTTTTAACGGCACACCCTCTTTCCAACGCTCTTAACTTCACGTTGAGCCGGTCAGTCCCGTTTCATGTGGAAGTGTGCCACAAAACTGTATCTAGATATGCAGGCTCAGGTTATTGCCTGTAGGTCACCCGGTTGAGTGGAGGAGTGACGCTCCACTGACTGGCAAATGTCCAACTCGGTCTCAGCTGTGAAGTCTCCAATTGACCTAAACATGCATGTTTTTGAACTGTGGGAGACAAAGACATAAATGCAGGTTAGTCAGAGTTAAGTTTCCCCTGCATCATTTATATTAACTTGCAGGAAAAACATGCAAAGTCCTCACAAAAAAGATCAGACTGAGGTAAAATCTTTTTCTTATTTGTTAAGAATGCAGCAAGTAGCTTTCTTCTGTTTAAGAATTTCCATTCATTTCAGAGGGTAAAAAAAATACAATATTTTGATTTATGTTTTCAGGATCACAGAAAGTGCAACCCAATGACATCATCTAATTACTTTGGTTGAAATGGTTGAAGAGACCAAATTATGGACAGTCGAGTTCCCATGCCTACATGAAACGCTTTTCCCTATCATTTTCCTATATCTTATTTTCATGCCGCAGAACAGGCTCAGTGCAAATTCTGTCAGGATCTGAGGTGAGTAGGGTTGTGTTTATGTGTGTACGTGCACCCGTGTTAGTGTCTGCATGGACGTGAGAGCCTGCAGAGGGCCGTGCGTGTGTGTGTTTGTGCGTCTGTCTGTCTGTTTGCTGTTTATCTTTCTATTTACTCATTCAGTATTTCAGGATGGTATGAAATTAGAGGTCTACTCATTTGGCTCCTGATAGAGTTTTGACATAAATGTCTGCGGCGTGGTGGAGGCTTTTTCCACAACAATTTTCACTCGCAATGCAAATGACAATTATGTTGGCAGTCCCTCTCACCCTCTTATCTTCCCACCGAGCCAGAAAAAAACAATTGGACTAAAAAATTGATCCACGGGGATGAGCGGCCTTCATGAATACAAAACGCATTATTTCGGACGACCTGCTTGACACTGAATAGCACACAATTACCATGTATATGTGCCTTTCTGCATTTTAACTGTGAGATCTGAAAAGGTGGCTCAGTTTGGACTGAATTTTAAAACACAGATCGGCCAAACTGAATAATCAGATGCACTGAACACAGGCTATATTTTCAGTATGGAGCGGCATAGTGCAAGAAGGTCCCCGGTTTGAATCCCAGTCTGTGTATAATGCAACAATAATGCTAATACTGTGAACGAATACGAACAGCCCCTCTTGCATGTGGGCATTTTTGGGTACAACTAAAGGCTGGTTTCATGTTAACAGCTTGATAAGACTGTGGGTGTTTCATTTTGAGGTGATTGTTCGGTGATAGGATTGTCACAGGACACAGTCACGCCTGGGTCAACAGGAGCTGAAAAGCTATAGCAGAAGTTGTTTTGATGTGCTGGCAGCACCACGCGAGTCAGATTTCATCACGCCGTTACAATTAAACTGTCAGATCAACTGTTGCCGTCTTATCAACACTCTATCTGACAGTTTAATTGTTTTTGCGGGCCTGTCAAGTGAATTGTGACAACTGTAACCTTCTACGGTTTCAACCCACTCGGCCCTGCAATCTAGGTGAGATGGATTTATGCAAAAAATAATAAAAAAAAATCTTAGAGGCTACATTTCAGGGCTGCATGTGCCGTTTCAGTGCAGAAGGGCACCTTTCACATGCAGTGTTACATTGGGGTTACATCAGGAGCGAGTACCCCTCCTTCTGCATTCCTGCAGCGCTTTCTTAAACATGGGACCAAATCCCCGCAGAGTTTATTGATCACATCCCCGAATCTTATCTACGTCCTGAAAACCAAGTCGATCCTCCAAACCTCTCTTGCAATTGGCTGTTTGAATTTATCATCCGCCGCCATAGTTTTCGCCTATGGCTTTTTTTAACTTGCTTTTTCATTTTTGTTGTCTGCTGCGATACCTTTGGACGGCATTATTCTGCAAAGCAGGCACAGCAAATAAAGTGCCATGTCAAGCAGAAGCGGGCTCGAAATCCACCCCTGGCAGTATGGCTCACCAGGCTGAACAAGCAGCTCGCACTCCAGATTATCCATGTCAATGGAACAGAAAATGAGAATCAGGATTTGCAATGCATCTGACAGCATGGGAGTGTTCCAAGCTGCAGTCACAATATCATTCAATGATTTAGCATTTTCTCTACATGTTATGTCTAACTTCAAAGCTCTGAAAACGCCTAATATTCAAAGTTAGGCTGTGTGACGGTCTCAGAAATGGGAGTAAAGATAACACATAGTGGCCCTTGTGTCTCTTCTCACATAAAAGAGGCTTAGAAACCCAGTAAGATATCATTAATCCAAGAAATCACTGTACAAACACAAAAAAAAGTTGGCTAACAGTTCTCCAGTAAGGGTGGTGCACCTCAGCGATTGAGAAAAACCTGCACAGTTTGAACCCATTCAACTTTGGACAAACTAAGAAGGACGATTGTGCAGTATAATGCAAGGGCCGTGGAAGAAATGAAATAATGTTTCACAGCTTGCAGTGTTTAGGTTTCATTTACAATGTGTCAGTGAGCTGTTCAATTAACTCTGCAGTAATTTGTTAGGTTTTATTTGCTGGTGTACTGTTTGTGCAGTATGAGTCCGATGTGGATAGAATTTCTAAGTCGCAGGTGTGATGAAAATGTCTGTTTTATATGCAGGCTTGCGGTACAAACAATCTGCTCTATGTATAAATAAATGATTTCCTCTTTTTCCACGCATTTCCATCCTACCTGCAAAACTACTTGCATTGTATCTGTTATAGCTGTAGCTGCTCTCAGCGCATGACAAAGGTTTTCTAGGTCAAGAAAATGCCAGAAAAGTAGAGACCTCCTTATCATCCAGGATCGACCATATGGACCATCTGGACACGTGCCCACAGCCCCAGAGCATCTACGAGCTTTCTGAGATGAGAGAACGAAAAAAACACGTATGCATTTTTATTTTGTCAGCCTGCACAGAAACATGATATTAACTGGAGCCATGCTCTTTATCTTGGCATTCATTCAATTAGAGTCAAATGAAAGGACTACTTTAGAAAATTTACTGTCATGGTCGATTGTTGGTTGGACAAGAGCTGACTGGTTTGCAGATGACAAAGCGCTGTGTAGACTGGCTGACAGTCAGGGTGGGTGGGTTCAAGTGGGTGCTCAATGCATTTTACAACTTTCAGTGCTCAGGGATCTCTGGGTGTAATCCAATATTTAGTGAGACATATAAAACATTGTGAGAAGTACCATAGCCTATGTGAGATTAGATTAGATAGGACTAGAGTCAACTTTATTGTCACTGCACCTTGTACAGGTACTTAGGACAATGAAATGTAGTTTGGCATTTAACCAGAAGTTCAAGAGTCAATGTACACAGTATAAAACTTAACTTAGAAACTTAATTTTTGCCATTATTCTACTCCAGTGGTATTTAAAATGATAAACATACAGTTCTCATATGAGGCGTGAAGTTCAGGTCAGTAACAATGTATATCTGTAGGTGGATAGATGATAGATACTTTATTTACCCACTTGGGAAGTTCCCATAGGACAAATTCAGTCTGTGTTCAGGTTGTTACAAATAAACTTCTGACATATGTAATGTGGAAAAACATTGCACCGAGTACAAACCCTTCTTCTTGGATCCCAGACACACTGTCCGTACTCGCTGCAGTTGTAATTATGTGTACAAGTCAACATAGGGCTGAGGAAACCTGCGTCTTTCGGACAGCCCTCCGATTGGTCGCCTCCGATGTTGGGGGCGGGGCTTGCGGCTTTGCGCGTTTCACAAAACCAGCTCGCACACAGCAGCGTTTCCATTCACTACGGATAAGTCGAGTTGTGGTGATCCCTGTTGGCGCCTCTCCTCGCTGTCTTCCTGCTCGTACCAACGCTGCGTGCGTAAACTCCTTCTCCACAAGCGTGCAATCTCCAGCTGCACGGAACTTATTCTTTGGAAGGCTGCTTTTTTGATTCCTGTATTTGTTTGCACAACCCCACCTGAGTTGCGTCTCCTCCGTGCACGCCTCCACTCCTCTCCACCATGGATTTGGTTTGGATTGTGGGCTTCGTTGTGAGCGTCTGCGCCTGGTTTGCGTCAGCGGAGCGACACAGCGTCTACTGGAACAGCACCAACCCAAAGTAAATATCTGTCTTTATCTTCTTCTAACTTTTTTTGCACCAAACTTTTCACCACATGTCTTTATTTACCCCCTGGTAAACAATGTAGTCGCTGCTACGCATAAAGTTTTAGCCTTGTAAAGCACAGGTGAGGTCTGCAAGATGCATGTCCCGATGCATTTCATGGCTGCAGCTCCTGCATATTCAGCAGCTTGTTGTGATGAATTTGGGATGGAAGCGACTCGCCCCCGTTGTCATGATAATGCAAGACATTTAGGAGCCTCCTTCCCTCCCTCCTCTCCCCCTCCCTCTTTCCCTCCCTCCTCTGGGCTCCAACCTGTTATTATGCCGCTGTTTACCTGTAAAAGGCCACTTTGTCCAACCTGTTGAGATTTAATCCGGATCACAATCTGTTGTACCTGCTGGATCGGTTGCAGCAGAGCTATTTGTCTTTGGTGGAGAGACCGAAAGTGAGATAAACTGCTCATACTTCAGAGGGGAAATATTGTGCTTCCCTTTCAATGGGTGTTGGGTTTGTTGCAGGACGTGATCATGAGAGATCTGGTAATACATCTCCTGACGTGGACTCTTCTGGGGTCATTCATTTGCAAAAGCGCATCAATAAGTAAGCAGTGTAGCAACTGTAATCTCCAATCCCGGAGGGGTGGTCTTGAAATTTTCCTTTGCAGAGTTTTTATTTTCTCTGTGGGCTTCTAAAGGTCTGAGTCACAGCGCGAACAGTGTTGAAATATCTGTTGCAATATCTCCCCTCTGACAGAGCCCTAACCTCTGCTTGCAGTGGGAGTGTTGCTGTATCTCCTAAATCAAGAGATATCACAGGGGGTTTAAGGTGGCTGTCAGGGAGACGCAGGGCCGTTCATATTTCAGGTGGTAAGACGAGTAATAATGGTGTATGACAGAGACAGAGGGGGTAACTTGAGGCCTGCCCGGTAGGTCACGCCGTGGGAGAGATGGATTGCTCAGGGAGGGAGAAATCCGAGCTGAATTTGTCGGGGTTAGGGGCCTTGTGGAGTAAGTGGGGGTCAATTAGAATTATGGTTGATGATGGCTGGGGTGAAATGGCTCCGGGTGCGAGGAGGGTTAAGTTTACACACCTTCAAAATGAACCTCTGGACGCACCCATGCACAAACACGCACACACACACACACACGCCACACAAGCAAGCAAGCACAAACAGAGCCTCCTGGCAGACACTCACTCAGTCACAGCCTCAGACGCCACCTGCATCAATCAGGGCTGAGCAAAGACGCCTGTTCTGACTCAAACACCCTGATATTCAAAGGCGCGGCTGCAGGCTTTGCATCCCCTCCTGATGTACCACACGCCACAGCATTTACTGTTCTCAGAAAGGGCCGTAATTACAGCGACAGAGCCTTTCACTGAAAATCAGAATGAAGTCACAGCGTCCCAGATGGAAAGTCGTTTTTTTTCCTTGGTTTCTCCGTGGAACAACAGTGATCATTCCCCCTCCCCTCTGCATACATTCTCGTAATCTGTCCCTTTTGCACTTGCTATTTTTTTTTCCGGATGACTGTGCTAAATCTCTCCCTTTGGCCACTCTTAATCCTGTATTCGTAGAAAAAAAAAACACAGTTTCTCAGATGTTTTCATTTGGCGCTTTTCATCATTCCCAGCAATCTGTTGTCCCCTTTGACCCGTTACACGATCTCACCGTGTTGACGTCTGGCTTGTCCCCTGTGACACAAGTTCTCTCTCTCTCTTTCTCTGCATGGTGTTCGACCACGTCAGTCAGTAAGCTTCTGTTAATCAAATTGATCTCAGATTGATCACTTCGGTCCATGTGGTGCAGTCTCATTACCGCCTTTCTTTCTGGGTGTTTGTGGAGGGATTTACCAACACACACACACATGCAAATACTTGTTTGTGTGTGTGTGTGTGTGTGTGTGTATGAGTGAGCTCGCCTCAGGCCTCACTGGCCTCCACAGTCGTTTCTCTCTCTCTCTCTCTTTGCACTTTAACAACTGCTTCCTCTCAGCGTGAGCGACTTCTGCTCCTGACACTGTGCATTCCACCACTTTTTGGCCATTTACTCATCAGAACACTTCCAGCCTTTGTGTCACTGTAGCGGCGGCAACAGCTTAATCATCCGCACTGGTTGATTCCCAGAAAAGAGGCTCAGCGGTGCGCCCCGTCAGCTTGGGAACTGCCTGCCTGCCTGTGTGTGTGTGTGTGTGTGTGTGAGTGTGTGGACGTGTCTCATTGTGGAGGGGAGCGTCTGAAGAGGAAGCCCTGTGCATGTGCTGTTTAACATCATATCTCAGTGGCTCACACATTAAACCAGTTACGCACACATGTGTGCCACATAGTTGTGATTGATGCTAACATGGTCCCGGGAGCCGCTTAGACGCCAAACGTGAGGCAACAATCTGCTCTTTCACTGCGTCTTCTCTTTTTTTCCCCTTTTCCCTCCCTCTGCTGACAGAGCATGAGTAGACCTCCACCTCCACCCACTCCTCCTCCACCTCCACCCCCACCTCCTCCTCTGCTTTGTACCTGTCTCCCCCCTCTCTCCCGCACTCCTCTCCCCCTCTTCTTGGCCAGGTTCCCTCTTCAGCTTGGTTCTGTGGTCTGCAGCTCAGCCTGTTAACTGTTTCATGGCTCTTTCTCGCACAGACACACATCTGTTCGATGTTTATTTTAACATCATCATCATCATCGCCCTTTTTTGTTATGATAGCACATTTTTAACTGTATCTTCCACCCCAAAAATCTCTGAAGTCTTTGTTTGGCTTTGTCTTTCTAATGAGCTCTTTGATTTTTCGGAAAACCACACAAAAAATATGCTTCCAGATTGTTTGAACCTTACAGCACTGCTGCTCCTGCTGCTGTGTTTTAAGGTTGTTTAATTGAATCTGCCTTTTTTTGTGCTGTGTTTGCTCAAATGTGGGAGTTACTGGAGGTGTGTTTCCCCCACACGGAGGATTTCTCCTTGGTATTTATCCAGTCAATATGGGTGTTTTTGGGATTCCTTCCATACAAATTGGGGAATGGTCTTCACGGTGAGCCACAGAAAGAGAATAGTGAGCAGTGTGACCGATTTGGGGTCAGAGTTCGCGGTGTGATGAAGTGGCACAGCCTCTATCAATCTGTCAGTCATTCTGTCACGGCGGTGGTCCCTGAATGCTGGCTGCCACTCAGGTCCGGCCCCTCTCCACACAGCCGAGCCTCGGCCTCTGGGAAACTCTCATTCTACGGCCCTCCTGTCTTCTCGGTCCCCTTTCGCTCCTTCACCAGCTTTTATCTCAACTTTACAAGCTGTCCCTTTTCAGTCTATTATTTCCACAAACTCAAACCCTGGCTCTACGGGAAAGGGGGAAGGAGGGAAGCATGCTAAGAGGTGTGGAATTTTTTTATCGTTCTTGGCACCCATGGCAATCCGTCACAAGGCACTTTGGCCTTTCCTTCACGCTTCTCCCCCCCTTCAACTTTCTCCCTTAAAGCTTCCTTCGTCTACTTCCCTGAGAAAAGCCACTCTAGTCCTTCCAGCAAACCTGTTTCTTTTTATCCACCAGTCTTCCTGGTCTTTTCACTTGCCCGTCTACGTAGTCTTCAACCCCTCTTGAGCGTGTCCTTGAAGGAGTGGAAGTGGAAGAGCCAGTCTGAGAACTTACAACCATGAAAGGCCAGGGTTTAAAAAGAGAAAAAAAAACAAAGCTTTACATGTAGGAGGAGGTTGCTGTGTCTGCTAGCCTTGCGTGTGTGCATACATGTTTGCAGAGAAGGAAGATAAGTAAGACTGGATCGTCCCGTCGTCAGGGAGTGATTAGGTGGGCACAATAGATAAGGGATTTCTGATTCTGAGTAATCTGAGCCGAAGCTACTTTCTTCGAAAAACATCCAGGTTTCCCACTTCTCCTCCTAATCCTGGGCTCTAAAGTCTCCCTCCCAATGGTTGGCCTTCTCTACAGCAAATTCCTTAGTCTGCCGCCATCTTTTCCCCCCAGCATCCTCTGTCCCCCTCCCCCCTTAATCTGGCCTTGTAATCTGTCTGGTGAATTCAATCTGGGGGACTATACTGAGAGATTGTCAACCGCATGGTAATCGCCTGAGGTCTATTCATGTCTGTCTTTACAGTCTGTAATCATCCGGAGGAAGGCTTTACCTCGGTGAACATATTGACCATGTTTTTTTTTTCCTCCTTCCAAATTCAGTTGTTTCTTCCTGTTCAATATTCCCACTTGTTGTTGTGGTGTTCGAAGCAGGGGTGCTCGTTTTATTGACTGAACCAGATACCAAATCAGGCCAAAGGTTTTCGCTTCCCGCGGGCGCGCTATCCGTGTTACCAAAGTCTGCACGCTGTCTACTCTGTGTTTCCCTATGAAGTGCTGTGCTTCCTGGCTGCGACTTTTCCCGGGAAAACAGCGTATCCTGTCTGCACAATAAACAATACAGTTCTCACACACTAACACACGCGAGACTGAGTAACAGTGTGGACCCGGGAGGTGATTGAAGTTCCCAGGGTCGGACGAGAAACAAATACGTGTTAAAGTCCGAGAATAAGTAGATTACTGGTGATTAATAGTGATTAATTGCTTTTATGAGGGACGTGCTCAAGTTGATCCCAAATCATCCTCAAGTTGAGGATCATTTGGGATCCGCTGGCCCTGCCCTGCTGTCAAATCTGAGTGTCTGTGTTTGGGATTCTCCAGTGATCAGTGTCTCCCGGGTCAATCCTGTCCGTGTTTTCTCCCAGCCCATCCCCGTGCCTCTTCCTTATCTTAGCAGCAGACTTCCCCCGCTCCTTCCCACCCTGATTTCTCCTCGCCACGCTGCTTTACGGCTGCCCTACTCCTCACAAACCCCAGAAGGGAAAGAGAAACTAAGTTGGCTCTCGGATTTATCATTATGGCATGATCATACATGGAGCCTGCACCTTCCTCCTCGTGGTATGTGTAATTGTCCGCCAGACTTGTTTGTCATGTCTTGGTGACATTTACTGCGCCAGCAGCTTATATATGTGTTTGGACGAGGAAGAATTACCCAACAACAGTCAGATAATATCTCTGAAAATGAGCCATTGTGTTTGTTATGTTGTGTAAATAAGAGTCATTGTGTAACCTTTGTTTTTTGTTTTTTTTCTCTCTTGCATGGACATAATGTGTACACATGCCCCCATAGCAATTATTGCCACCCCCTAGAGGCCATCTGTATTATTACCATTATTACCTCGAGGTGTCTGTAACTAAGGACTATTCCTCCCACTGAAACAACTTTTAAAAATCAATGCAATATCTGTGGTGCGCTTGTGCTCTCATATTGCAAATTCCCAATGGATTTCATTAAGCCACAAACTCAAATGTGTTTGCAGCAACAAAAACACTGTGCATGGAAGTTTTACCTCGCAGAAATCAATCCAGTAAAATCGATCTTCTTGTACGGATATTTGCCTCCTGAGAAATGTTATGTCAGCGTTGACCTTTCTGTTCAGGCTCTTATAAGATACAAATGGCTCGGGGGAGAGCGTGAGACAGTTGGAAAGAGCATATGTATTCATCTAAACCTCCCTTAGTTCCATGCAGTCGTCCAATTATTTCTCTGCTGGACTTAAAGCTCTGTCACTTTTGCCGGGTGGCGTAAGGAGCTCGGCTAGTCCAGCTAGAAACGCCGGCAGAATGACCAATGATCCGCGCAGACAAAGGTTGAATGACAGGAGGGAGAAAGCTGATTGAGATGGATGACAAAAAGTCACACGGTGCAAAGGCACAAGGTCAGAATATTATGTTAAGAGTAGGGGGATGGAGGGGTGGGGAGAAAGAGCCTGTCTGTGTTTGTTTCAGTGAGAGTCCAAGCATACCCACGGTGCATTGTGCGTGGCTCTGCAAACGGTGGGTCAAAAAGTTGCATATTTGGAATACCACCAGGGACAGGTTGTGATTGGTTCAGAGAGTCTCTGGTTGGGGGAGGGAAGGAGTTGACATGAGGATCTGGTTTGCTTATTGAGTGATGAAAGACGGACAGAGAGTGGGCGGGCACGGCTGACATTGATGGATGAACAGATAGACGGATGAAACAGTGAAAAGGAGGAAAAAAAGAGGTTTGAGTAGGAGCGTTAAACAGGTCCAGCCTAACGAAGCCCGTGATGCACCTCAGAGGGTCCTCACCTCACGATGATGAGCCCCCACCCTCACAGAGCAGCTTTCACTGATGTAGGGAAAATAGCTCCCTTGTGTCCAATCTCTTTTATTATTATGTTAGCGCCTCTCACGTCCCCCCTCTGCAGGCGTGGACACCCACACACACACACACACATACACAGATGCATAGTCAGTGTGTCTCTTTTTGAACTGCAAAACACTTGTGTAAAGGAGTAATACCCCTTCTCTATGCAAGAACAATAGGAGTTTGTGGGAAAAAAAGCTCCGCCCTGCCTGTCTCACCCTTTACTCTGCCCCGATCCCTCAGTCCCTGCTCCGGGCCTCGCTGTCCACCCTAAGCCCCTGTATTAAGCAGGGTCTGGTGCTGATGAATGGACCGGGGCTCAGCCTCTGCTCCACCCAATAATCCAGGCTTGGACGAGCCGATTAGGTGGTCCCCACATTCCGGTTCACTCATGTGTGACACGGACCAGTCACCTTGTGGACCACATTAATGTGGTGTGGAAAAGCTGAGGGGAAAGTGATCATGTTTATGTGGTTAGGGTGACTGTGCCGTGGGAGGGGGGAGGGGGGGGTGTTCTTGGAGACCGTACAGGTTAACTAGACTGGAGCTCCTGTTTGTCAGCGTACGTAAATGAGCAGTTTACCCAGCGCGGGGCTTTACAGACCTTAAAAAAGCTCTGAATTGAACCACAAAGAGCTGTAACAAACTAAATGACTATTTTTCCATCCATCCATCCATTACGTTACCATATCTGTGCCCAACGTGTTGTGGAGGTCTGCTGGAGCCTATTTCCAGCACACATGGGGCAAAGGCAGGGAATACGCCTTCGCCGGTCCATCGCAGCGCAATATTATTTTTGTAGGTGATTAATCTGTGGTTTATTTTCTCAGTCGATTAGTTTGATTCATAAAATGCCATAAAAATGGTGAGAAATGTCTCTCAAAGAATCTTTGAGAGACATTTCCTGAAGACACGCTGAACTTTAAACAAATGCCCCCATCGACTAATCACACATTAAAATAGTTTCTGGTCTTGCTGTTAGTTCGTAATCAAATCTTGCAGTTGCACTTGCGCTCCTCTTTAAAATGCACAAGGGCTCCTTTTGCTGACTGCTTGTGTGTAAAACACTCAGGTGCTGACTTGGCGATAGTCTGACCTTTGATCCACATTGCAGCCCCTCAGCCTCAGAGGTCCAGCATTCCACCGGGCGATAGTGTGCAGAGATGAGAGGGTGATGGATGGATGAAAGGAGGGGGTAGAGGTGGAGAAGAAAGCAAAACGCTGGCCAGAGAGAGAGATTAAAGAAGAGAGATTAGACTCCCGCTCCTGAAGAGGCTCCAGTAAATCAGGAATTCCTTCTCGGGAGAGGAGGGAGAGTGGCCCCGTTACCGTCTGTAATCTATTTTTCACCAGATTGGGTCGGGTGCTCACATACTCACTCACACACACACACGCACACACACACACGCACACATCTGACCACTTGACTTTCCCTCTTCGCTATCACAGGTTCTCATTATCAACATTTTTTATCCGCCTTATCACGACCGAAACACTCTCCCGAATTCCTCAGAGCTGTACAGACACAAACACACACGTACGCAGACACAAACAATCACACATTAAAATGTTCTCGACCGAGACGGACAAACACACACACACACACACCCCTGGCAACATATCTGCCATAGCTCTACAAATCATCCTTTCAGTGGCGAGCACAGCGGCTTGTCCAGGCCCGAGCCATCGCTGAAGTTCCAAGCATCGGTGTCGTTGCAAGAGAGCATCCCGGGATAAACAATGGGTATAAATCACGACAGCCCATTGACAGAGGGAGGGAAACAGTCTGGAAAGGGAAAATAACAAGGGACACACGCTGGGGGAGACAGAAAAGGGGGGTGGTGGTAAAGGATTTTGTCTGCTAAAGTGAAGGTGGCACGATTTGACTTTGTTAGCTAAACCTTTTCACACGGGGGGCCTGAGCTCTCTTTGAAGTGCGTTACTCCAATCAGTTAATTAAGCTGATGATGTGGAACGTTTCAATGCCGAGGCGTTAGAGGGGAACAAAAGGCGGCAGGATAATTAAAACTTATTTGCCATTAATAAAAGAGGGCTCGCCCACCCTCCCCGGGTGCATATTCAGCCGCTGTACTCTATGCTAACCGAGGTGTTCGGCCGTGAATAGAGACACCGTATGAAACGGGAGCACTGATAAAGCAACTGTAGCACAGACTCTCTAGCTGAGAGAAACTTCAAAAGCCATTTCGAACTCGCAGCCCTTTGACCCACCCCCTCCTCACCAGAGCCTATTCATGCCCTCTGTCTCCCCCTAAACTCTCAGCCTAAAGGGGCTGGGAAGTGGGGAGCAGGAGGGCATAATTACCCCCCTCGGGGGCAACTTTAATACCCTTTTTTGTGGTTTAATTGCACGCCCCTTGGACCCCCACCCCTCCCCTTTTGATGAACACATTGGGAACATACCACGACCGGTTTGTCATTGGGGCTCGAAATGAAGCAGGGATTGGGGTGCGTGGGTAGAGGTGTGTGGGTGTTGGGTGTGTGTGGGGGTGGGGGGGGTTCTGTTTGTGTGTGTTTGCAGGGGGGTGATAACTCTGTCAGGCAAAAGCAGACAACAGTGTTTGTTCAATAGTGTTATCGATTCGACTGGAATTGAAAGTGGCAGGGGGAAAAAACACTTTAGCAGCAATCTGGTAAACAGAGCGTGGCAGGCAAACTGCAGATAAGCTCTTAGCTGTCTGGACCGCGTCGAAATGATAATTATCCCCGCAACCCCTTCAACGCCACCCCACAGAAAGTTGGCTGAGGCACAGTTTTATCAGCACAGCTAGATGGAAGTTTCATCAGTACACTAGAAAAGGTGCTTGTTGTTTTCCAGCGGGGCCCGTGTCGCTGCTGTAATGTTGTCGCCAGCTAATCTGGTCATCAGTATTGAGGGAAAGCAGTCAGGCGGACAGGGGGTAAAACGGGGTGGGGGGTGGGGGAGACGGGGCAGGAGTCAGGGCCCGGAGTTTGGAGCCATGGCGTCTGTCCCCTTTTTTTTTTTTTTACCAGGGGGCAGCAGGGAGACCCTGGGCCACAAACAACAACAACACCAGCTAACGAGTGACGGGGCCCGGGTCTGTGCACTTTGATCGTTAGTCACACATATGGAGCTTGTCACACAAACACAAAGCCACCCCAAAATGCCACTTGTTACATTTAGGGGAGCAGGGGGGTTTATGAGAGAACAACACAAGTCTGGAAGAAAAATAGACTCTGAGAGGAGGAAAAGCTTCAGTGGCATGGTTTTATTTCCAGCTTAGAGGCGTCCGCTTAGCACCCTGTGGGCTTATGAGAACTTCTCGCTCACAGGGATCTGGAGATCTGCTTAAATAGCCATCAGTAGCTTTCGCTCTGGCCGGCTGCTTCTGTTTTTTTTCTCTTTTTCTTCTTTTTTTTTTTTAGTTGTTGAAAGCTCGAACCATCCGTGTATTCATTGCAAAAGCAACAAAACCCTATATTAGACACACATTCTTCTCGTGTGTTGTGAAAATATTTAAGTCTGTCAAATTTCAGGCCATTCTCAGGGACCCCGTGGTGATTCAGGACAGTAGGAGACGGTAAACTGATAGGCATCGCTTGGGAGCTCAGTGCCCGGGGAGGAGGAGAAGGGGGAGGAAGGGGGGAGGTGGAGGTGTGGTGTGTGTGTGTGTGTGTGTGGGTTCGGTGGGTGCAAACAGTAGGTAGCCACTGCTTTAGCTTGTTGATAGATGGGAATTACTGGGAAGTGTACGAGTTTGTGTGTGCTGCTTGTGGCCAGCTCCGGCTCTAGGCCGGTGATAGATGGCTTTGGCTGCGAAGAGCGCATTAGCTGCTGGCTGCCCCTGGAGGCAGGATAAGACGGGGGGGGGGGGGCAAAGCTGAAATACCTTTAGTGACAATTCCCTGGAGATACACTCATAATATCTCTGAAAGAAAATCCGGGAGCGAGGTGAAAGGAATCACGGATGGACAGTCGAAATGAGGCCAATTTGAGCCGCCCCAGAGTGCGAACACGGTCTCGAGTCCCTGTAATAATTGATTGGTGTTTGTGGGGGACAGCTGAAGCGGCTGAAATGCTAAAAAGTTTTCCGGGAGTGCTCTTTGACCCGCGTCCAGCAGGGGCGGGAGGAGGCTGGGCTCACTTAAAAGACGTCGTAAAGAGGGTGGATACGGCGGAGGAGTGAAGGGAGGGATGCAGGGAGGAGTGGAGGGGAGGCAGACAGTCTGACTGTCTCGCTGTATTTGTAATGAGAGGGAATGTGGTGGGAGACAGTTACAGACCATCACCAGACTCGTGTCGTACGTGCCCGCCCGTCTCTCTTTCCACCTAATGAAAGGGTTAAAACATACATGACCTTTATTTTTATTCTCGCATCTGGGGTAAACTCAGGTGGCGTTTTGCTTCTGTTGAGGCGGATTTGTCATCAGAGATGCCGGCCTCCTCTGTCCGTGTGTGGGTGGGGGTGTGTACCCTGCAGATGTCAATACTCATCTCCTGTCTTAAAGGGCTAACTGACTGCTAATGTTTCTCTGTAAACATCATTCAACTCCTGGGGGGGGACACAGGATCAATGTGCACTCACTGCTAACTTCCACCACCACGGCAGCAGCGGCAGCTGCAACTTGCTCCACGTTCATCCATATTTATGCACATGTCCTCCGCACATCACTCTTCTCCTTATTGCGCTTCCCCCCTCTTCATTCCACTCCAACACACACGCGCAAACATATCCTCGCTCACCAACTCTCCCTCCTTCCCCCACGCTCTCTATCTATCTCTCATTCCCAGGCCTCTCAGTCTTTACTCTGATTTCCCTGTTGTACACGGGCGTGTAGCCGATCAATATATAATCACAGGTTTTGAGGCTTATATTTATTACCGCTCCAATGCCATAACCACGGTTATCAGTCTCCTGCCACTTGCATAACCGTCCTCCCTCTGCCTCCTCCTGCAGGTTCGTGTGGGACGACTATGCCGTGGAGGTGAAGCTCAATGACTACCTGGACATCGTCTGCCCCCATTACCCCCAGGGCGAGGTGCCGCTGCTGGACGCCGAGCGCTACGTGCTCTACATGGTGGAGCGCGAGGACTACGAGTCCTGCAAGCCCCAGTCGTACGATCAGATGCGCTGGGAGTGCGGACACCCGTTCGCTCCTCACGCCCCGGAGAAGTTCTCAGAAAAGTTCCAGCGTTTCACCCCGTTCACACTGGGAAAGGAGTTCCGCCAAGGAGAGAGCTACTATTATATCTGTAAGTGTCACCGCAGCCTTTTCTCTCTTTTCTCTAAATGAAACATAATGAATTCATGCAAAATTTCCCAATAATTGTTACAATTATAATGTGTTAATTCCACAAGCGTGTAGCTGATAATGCGATAAGATAAACATTTGTTTGTCCCACATTCAGCATAATGATTAGTATGCGCGTGCACCAATAAGATGGTAGAAAATTAGAAAGACAGCATCGCTAACTATGAAATATATGGGCAGTTGAAATGCACTGTAATTATCAACTGGACTTCCGTTTTGCAAATTAAAGGTCGAAAAGTGTACAAGTGTCACATGCATGCAATCATCCACCAAAATAACCCAAAATGATTAGACACGGTATAAAAATTGTGTGACTCCACAGCTAATCTGGTCTTCCCACTCCACTGCACGTTTCATTTTCCACGTCTTAGTTTCCCTGAATACATATTTAAATTTCCACGGGTCTCCATATTGCATATTAAGTGTTAAATTCTGTCGAGTCGCTGTGCTGATCTACTAACCATGATACGCCGGAGTTATGCGACCGGCTCTTTGAAGGCCGACATAGACATCACGTGGGGTTTCCGGCTCAGTCTGCCAAGTTCATGCATTACTTACCCAGCTAGAATGTAGCCACATAGAGCAGGCAGTGTTATCACCCTGACCACGGCTGTAATTAGATAAACGGCAGGACAAGACACACTTCGCCCGGTCACAGATGGCGTCGCAAAGCCTTGCCCCAGTATCTGTCTGTCTGTGTGTCCGTTGCCAAGTGTTTGTGTGTGTGTTTGTGTGCACGGGAGCGTGTGCGTGAATGAATTAAGAGACCAGGGCAGGATAAGTGCATTAGTTAAGATGTTAACACCCGTGTTTGTTCCATCTTGTCCAAACAGCCAAGCCTTTGCATCACCATGGACAGGAGTGCCTCAGGCTCAGAGTGGACGTCGTAGCTGTGGATGGTGAGTTTAACTGACCCCCCTCCCCCCCAAAAAAAAGAGTGCAACCGTTACATGACAAGGCATGATAACTGATGGCTTTTTTTCCTCTTCATCTCAGGCTCTCAAGAGGCCAGAGTGGCCAAAGGAGGCACAGGTGGGACTGGAGTCGGAGCTGGGGGTGGGGTTCACAACCCGTCCAACAGACTGCCTGCAGGTATGCTGACCAACCCGCTGTCCTCTCTAATTATCCCTGACCTCAAAACAATCTAGGCGCACTCAGGATTACGTCGGGGTGTAAATATGCGGTGCTAATGTGTCTTCTTTATCTCCCATCTTCAAGCAGATGACCCGGTGGTAATCCTGCCAAACGTCCAGAAGAGTGTACGGACAAACTCCGCCATGGCAGCTACATCCCTCTCAATCTTCTCCCTGCTGGTCCCATTTTCATTACTGCTGGTGTTGCACTGAGAGCACATGAAAGGACTGCTGCTGGCAGACTTTTTTTTTTCAGGGACTACAATGAAGACAGTCCGTGGGGATGAAACCACTGACTCAAAAGAAAAAAAAAGACAGTTTTCCATGCCCAGTGCTGGACACAGGGAGAGACTTTTGAAGCTTGTAAAGTACAGATGGACTCACTCGCACCTCCCCGTGCAGAGTAATTCTGAGCATCTGAAGACAAAGAGTGCCTGCTTTGTCTAATTTTGCAAAAGGTGACAGTATTTTTTTTTTCCCTCTTGGAAAGACCCAGTTCTCCATGATTTGTATTTTAGGGCTCTCTCCAAATTGAAACGAACAAACAGTTTTTGGATGATAAACCCTTGAAGAAAATATGAAGACGTTGAAGAGGGACCTAACGTGGCCGAAGAACAATCAGGAGCAAAGACACCAACTCTGGTTGAGTCCTATAGTAAAGTCAACTTTCAGTGGAAAAGTGATCTCATTCCTATTGAGCCAAAGATCAGTCATCTCTCCAACTTGTACACTATTCCACCCTTGAGTGTTGTGTACTAACTGTTGTATTGTTATTGTAACGGTATTGAGTGGCATTGATGTCCCAAGTGATTACTTTCTCTAAATGTAGCATTGACAGACACAGGGGCTGTTCTCGTGACTGCCATTCCTTTGCAAACTCGACCATGTGCTTAAATACTGTAGCACTAATACTGCACAGTACAGACTTACCAACACACACACACACCCGCACAACACGATAAGCAAGCAAACACACACACACACACAGACGCTCACTGGTGCACACACTGACATCAGACGACGTACAGTATCGCATCAAAACAAACACACTTCGTTGAACTGTTACGTGTACATTCTGTGAAGATAATTTATGACATTTGCAGCTGACAGGTTTTACTGTATATACCATGTGCTCACAAAACTAAATGTTTACTGGTGGCAAAGAGGAGAGCGTGCCCCCATCGCCCTCTCCCTCTCCCGCTCTCTCTCCCCATGTGGAGCGAGCTCTTGTGTGAAAGGAAACGATGAGAGAAAGAAAACGTGTGCGAGTAAGGGAGCGACTGATTGAAAACGTGATGAGACAAAAATGTTTTTTTTTCTGCCAAAAGCAAACACTGAGATGTTGTGCGCGTCGCAGAGGGGCTGGACTCCTCTGTTTGCCGAATCTTGCCCCTGCATTGGTTAAACTCTCGGACATGAAGAGCTGGCCATCAGATCTTCTACACGACCCCCAGAAAACCTCCTCCATTCAGCATAAAGCTAAGCAAACCGCTGTTAAGACTCTCAGAGTAGTTATCACCAGTTTTCAACCTTTTTTTTAAACACATTATTATAGTCACCGGTTCACCACAGACAAGACACGGCGTCAAACCGAGTTGCCAAGCACACCTTCAGCTGACAGGCCAGCTCGATCAACAAAAGCACAACAGTGTATGACTACCATTGAAGTCTTTTTTTGTATCTGAATACTTGTTACCTAATTTTGTACATGTGTAAGTAAGAGAGGTGTATTATATGTATATATTTACATAGAAGATTATATAAAGACCTGTTTGATAAATATGCTAAATGTGAAAATTTCATGTGAAATAAAAAAAAAAGATATTTTTGGAAACCCAGAACAGCTCTCTTGTCATTATTTTGTGTTGAGATGATTTGTCTGTCTACTACTGTATCATAACAACCACTGAACAGAGCCCAATGTCCAAAATCCAAGATGGACCTTAGTTCGATTTTGCGCATTTCTGTGCAAAGTTTACATGTTCTCCCTGTGTCTGTGTGGGTTTTCTCCAGGTACTCCGATTGGAGGTTGATTGGAAACTTGAATTGAAAATCTATATCCCCATGGCACAATTAACAGAATAAGTGTGTGCTCTGCAATGGACAAAAGATCAGTTTTATCTCCAATGTTTCTGAGCTGGGATTGGGTCCAGCAGACCCCATGACTCATGTTAGGTATAAAGCGGGTTATGAAAATGGATGGATGGATTTTTTTGGTTTATGTCCAAACATATGAAAAACCAATGCCACTCCTCCCTGTCACGGCTGTACTTTGTGTTCCGTACTCATGAGATTAAGTCCAACTAAGATGTGGCGCATGGTAAACATCATATTATATAACGTCATTCAGTTCAGCGTCCCGCCCTACATCACGGCCACCATGTCTCATCCCAAATGAAAGCTTGCTTCTTTTTACACTGTAACTAAGGTGAATTTCAAGCTAGAGAACTGTCAGGAAACCCAGCCCGTTTCTCCTTTCAATGACACCAGCAACATCTCCACAAAAGAAGCCAGTAGTGCAGATAATGACTCACACAGACTAATGTGACAGCAGCTGAAAAGAATCAAGGCCAATGTGGATAGAGGTGGAGCGGGGAAGCTACAATAGGCAGACAAAGGGGGAAAAGAAGACCTGGGGTGTGTTCATTATTACCTTTAAAGTTACCTTTTGGCACGAAGATTGAATACACAGGTGTGATCCTCGCACTGTCTTTATCTCAACCTTCTGGCGAGCCTCCAGTCTGGGCCACAAACCCTCCACCCCGCCCAAACATAAACACACACACCCCTCCTCTTCTGTCCAACCATGATACTCGTCAGCAGGTTGCATGACGAGCCATTGTTCCCGTCTCTCCTTCTCTTGTCTCTCCCTTCCCAGGGGAGCTTTTTATGGCCGTGACAGTAAAAACAGCTGTAGCACCAAAAACTGGTGCCACTGCCTCGCAGCTCCCCAATGTTTTCAAAGGGACGGCCATAAATTAGGGCCAGCGGACAGGCCCCTTAACCGGTCGACCCCTGCAAGAGGCTCCACTGAGGAGCAGCTCGTCGAGCCGAGGCAATTCTGGTTATTTACTCACTTGAACCAGCTTGAGTAAATGCGAACAGCAAGTGTGAAGCCTTTTAACGCAGTGGTAAACGTTAAAGGCAGGCGAGAGATAGCCAGAACAAAAGCGAAGCATGGAAAACTGGAACATCCTGCTTTTACAGGCTGCGTGCATAAGATTTTGAAGCCCGACCTCTCAGAATGGTGCATAGATCGATTGATAGAGGATTAACGCCGCTTGAGACTCGAATGTAATGGCACAAACCAGGGCTTTATTAAATCAAACATTTCCCAGGGAGCGGAAAAACAAGGCGTTTATCAATTTATCAGCCGTCAGAGTTTAACAGAGCGAGAGATGAGCCAACAGCGTGTGGCACTAAAAGCTGGGAGGAGGCCGTGGGACGCAGAGAGAGGGAGAAATCACATCTCGGAGTAGGTTTTGGCGTGGCCAGCTGGTCTATCTCTGCATCTCCGAACTGAGTCAGGCTTCGCGACCAGCAGGACGCACCACGGCCAGTCCCTGTCTGCCTTGTAGCGTATGTTACTCCAACAAGCCAGCAGTATCCGCCTGACAGTGCCTCTGAGAGGTTACCTAATGTTATCGTGGCTATTTGTAGCAATATAAGCCTTCATGCTGCCCTCGAATGAGGACCCAGTGTCCTCTAACTATCCAAGCAGCTGTTTATGAGCAGGGAAAGAACAATAGCTGACCCGTAAGTGACTTTTTAGCCCGGGTTCACACCACTTTTATGCAGAGATAATGCACTTTTATATTTGGATTAAGAGCCATTTTAATGCAAGCGCATGTTTAGAGGAAGCTCCTTGATTCCCTCTGCTGCTTGAGTCCTGCTTTAGTGCCGGCTTTAGATGGCAGCGAGGTCAGACAGGGCTGATGGGAAGGAAACACCTTGGCTGTGCAGAAAGAGTTAGAGTCTCTGGGCCAATCAGAGCCCGTCTTGGTCCCTTGCCATCGCCGGCGGTCGGGGTGTGGTCTCCTCTCCCCGAAAATGTCCTGTCACACACTCTCAGCTGCCTCCACTGCCAAGGTCATCTGTCTTGTTCCAGCTCATGCTTCGGTTTCCTGTCCGTGGCACTTAGTCACTTTCCTTTTTTTATCCACTCTTGCTTCCACACTTCTTCCGTTCCGCCTCTTTAATTTGTTTGCTCTCTGTATCTCCCGTTCTGTTTGTTCTCACGTCACTCTCATCATGTAATTACTGTTTTTCACCCTTTTTCTGTATCTGTATCAAATCTCCCTCCCTTCCAAGCTCTGAGCCTCGATTACCAAATCCATCTCTCCTTTCGTTCGTCTGTAGATGGTTTTGAGGTTTTGCTGTGAAATGTGTGGGTGGGAAAAGAAAGTCTTTTCTGTGCAGAAAAACGATAACCTATCATTTTTCAGTCTTGGTTCCCAGCCTGTCGAGATGGATTTGCTCCCAGCAGTGTCACCGAGTGTCTCTAGAATGTTTTTTATAGTGTCTCGAGGTCTCGGTGGGGCCACGCTGCGGGCACAACCTCATGGCCTGACCCTCTCACTGTCTCCGACGGCATCACACTCTCCTGTCCCAATTTAGCCGACATCTCTCACCTTGCCGCCTCAGAGCAGAAGGTAAGCAACACACCTTTGGAGCACATTTGTCACCTTTTTCCAGCCTCGACTTCCTGTCAAAATCCTGTCTGTCCACAACAGACAGAGCAGTTACGAAAAGCACAAAAAAGATTACGAGGGCAAAAAGTTACATCATCGAGAGATTATTTTTCAAAATAAAAATAAATAATTCAGATAATTCACAACAAAGCGACGTTTTGTCTGAAAACCGTCTGATTCTAAAAATTGTTTTTGTGGTATTTCAGTTCAGGTCCGGAGAGCATTGAGCTCAGTGACCGGCTTCAGTAAAAGCTAGAGAAGAAGTACATGTGATGTAATCGTTTGAGGTGGCACTGTTTTGGTGGTTAGCACTCTCACTTCACAGTAAAAAGGTTTGTGTCCCAACCCTGGCCAGTTCTTTGAATGTTTTCCCCTGTTCATGTGGGTTTTTTTCAGTCTCTTTCCACAGTCCTGAAACAAGCATGTTTAGGTTGTTCGGACACTCTAGATTGCACATAGGTGTGAGTATGAGAGTGAATGGTGTGTGTGTCCTGTCCAGGGTGCATTCTCGGTCTTGGCCCTATGTGAGATAGACTCCAGACTCCAGTAGTGGTTTGATTCCATTAACTTTATATAAAGCCTTACTAGCACCAGGACAAACAAGATGCTCCGTCCGGTAAAAGTCTTGAGAAAGGCTGCCAAGATATTAAACTAATACATATTCATTGGTCCATATCTCTATAGTTTTTAAAGTGAGCTTCCCCCACAGCAGGTCAGAGTTGGAGAAGCCTCTTGAGAGGTGAAACACTTTGAAGAATCTACATTAAGTCCAGTTGCCACAAACTACAACTCCTCAGTTGTCAATGACCCGGACGAATGCAAACATATCAAGTTGCTCTCTTGTGAGTACTTCTGGTATGAGATTTGCTGCTACCAAAATTCTCAGGGCTTAAAATCAGACATATATTTTTTTCTAAAACCTTAGGACAGCTTTGGTTATGTCTGTCTCCACGCCAGATTACGCAAACATTTGCTGTCATGTATAGTAAATGCGTGGGTTAAGTCTGGGATGAGGCTTACATACTGTATATTAGTAACGAGGGATTAAAAGCGAAAGGCATAAACATGCTATTACTATTCATATGCACTGTAGGCAGCCTGTAATATGATTTATACTTTTCTCTGATTTGTCTGACAGAAAAAAAAGAACAGATGGGTGTCTTCAAACTTAGATTCGGGGAGAATGATGACAAAGAAACGTGATTAAGTAGTGCACATGTGGCTACGAGTAAGAACATAACTGCCTAACAAGGGAAGCCTTTGGTGTAATCGCCAAAGTAGGAGATTTTTCTGGTAAATAACAGGTTGCCTTTCATCCAGTCTGCTCTTGCAACAGCTTGCAGACATTCATGGGGGGTTAACATTGCAAAGCATGGGGATTGCAGCCAAACGGCACAACAGGCAGAGCTTGCACACAAAGAACTGTGGACTCTTTTGCATTTGTTCTGAAGTTATGGGAGCGTTTGGAACCCTGTAATGATGCCTTTGGCCTGGCTACGCTTTGTTTTTGCACAGCGGGAACTCACTGAAAATGAGCATAGGCAGCTTTTTGGCGCACTTGAAAAAATGTACTTGCCAATATCAGATTACTTCAAAACTACATACTTACGTTCTCCGACTGCTGCGAGAGAAGACAATAAAATGCTGTATAATGTATATTTTGTGTAGTTAACTGCAAAATGAGACAAAAGCGATCTGTCTTACACAGAGGGCCATTGAGAGGTTGATATAGAGCCCTCGGGCCATGCGGCTTACGCTTGGAGAAAGAATGCATCATATATGCATGCACTCATGCATACACTCACATACCTCCTGGCCCTATCGGAAGCCCCAAACCACAATCACATACATACACACACACACATTTCACAGAGAGAAAATCTGAAGAAAATAGACTCCTGATTTAATTAAGTTCCAGCAACGGCCACAGGGCACATGTCAGAAATTGGACAATGGAATGTTCGCTTCTTCTTTACAGATAAAATGCAGTCAATCCACACTGACAAGCAACAATCTCCAGACACACACAACAAGGACCCGCATTATGTAGCGCTATTTCGGTGCTGACGCAGATTGAAAGCATCTGAGGATTCCCAGTGGAAACAGTCTCGAAGTCGGATTGCTCCAGCGCGACCTCTGAGGTCCATCTTGTTGGCATTTTGGTGATCGGCAACTGGGAACAGATGATAATTTAGCATACCAGCGGTTCTCCGGGGGTGCTTGGCTGCGTGCAGTTTGCAACCAAAGACGGCACCGTGTGTGTTCTCCTTTCATCTGGGTTTTGCCAACACATCAGTAAATCCATCTGCTGAAATCTGATTCAAACAAGACACGTTCAGTAACTCTGTAAAGGATGTTTTCTTTAAATGGTGAGAACGCTTTGTTGTACTTTAAGCCTTACTCTGCTAAAAAAAAAAAAAAGAGAAATAAATCACCCAATTGGACATTCATCCATCCATTACCTTCACTGCTTTGGTGTTGCAGGGGGAAGGGAATACACCCCGTAGAGGGGGCCAGTCCATCACAGGGCACACACACACTATTCACTCTGACACCTAGGGCAATTTAGACTCTCCAATCAATACAAACATATATTTTTGGACTGTGGGAGTAAACTGTATGCCACCCCAAAACTTGCAACTTTCTCTAGCGTTTACTGTAGCAGGTCACAAATGCACAATTTGAGAATCAGTATGCTTTGAGAGTCACGTTGCTTTGTTGTGAATAATTTATTTCTATGTTGCAAAACTAATCTCTGGGTAATGTAACTGTTGTTGTTTTTGCAACCTTTGACATCCATCCATCATTGTACCCACTTTGTAAGCAGCAGTGTCGCAGGGGTGTATGTACATTGTACAAAGGGCAAAAGCAGGAACAGGTCATTAGTTCATCACAAGGCATACATACATCATTTGATCTCATATTCACACCTAGGGGCAAATTCAAGTCTCCAAACGATACAAACATGCATGTTTTCGGAGTGTGGGAGGAAACTGGAGAACCCACAGAAAACCCACGCACACATGGGTACACAGAGATAGCCAGGACTCGGATGCAAACCAGCAACCTTCTTGCTGTGAGGCAGCACTAGCAGCTGTGCTGCCGGGTGGCCCACACTTGGATATTTGTTTCGATTTTCCTGCAACACGTCTGACAAAAACCTAGTTTGTAAGACACAACACTGTATAAAAACACACATTCCTTCACGATGAAATCACTACAACTTTCATTCAGTCCCTCTAAGTGCAGTGCACATGGTCCGTTCACATCCTCTCCTGTCAGTTGGAAAGTTCCTCCTGGTCTACATCTTCAAGCCTTTTTTCCTCAGGTCCTGTTTGGCTTCTTGGATCTGCTCCTGCAGCTCTCTGGCCGCCTCCTCGCAGTCATTGAAGGTGGCCACCCTGTATCCCACCGTGGCCAGCGAGTAGCAGCCAAACGACACCAGCAGGTACAGCGGCATGGGCCAGGCGACCTCCCGGTAGGTGCTGGGCAGCCTCAGGTCCAGCAAGTCGAAGGTGACCAGAGCCCAGAGCCCGGCCAGCAGTGACACGCCGAGCAGCCACTCCACAAGCTTGGTCATGTTTCCAGGTGAGCAGCCAGGGGGGAAAGCTGCCAGAAAACGGAGGCGTACTTAGTTAGCTTAGCTTTAGCACACCGGAGTAATACAATAAAATAAAAACAGAGGGGAAAATGGCGACTTGAATAAAACACTCATCCAGAATACAGAGATTTAGTCATACAAGTAGCTCGTTTGACTCGGGTTTCGTTCATCTGTCGGGTTTAATAGTAATAATCCGATGTGTTTACCTCCTCGCAAACGCCACCTCTGCTCTGCGCAGATATATGACGCAGGGCGCAACGCCTGATGGGAAATGTAGTGTATACGGATCCGTGTTGCTATGGAAATTTCAACAAATACTGTTCACAGCCGAAGAATCAGCAGCATTTCGCTTAGATACATTAACCTCTCTAAAAAAGACTCAGCACCTCAGAAAAAACGAACTTCTGTCTTGAAACAATTTCTTGTGTTTATAGATAATGACTGAATGATGTTTAGCATCCAAATTTTGTAACATAACAACTCCATATATGCAAAGCCTTAATTTTCTTCAGGCGCAATGAAGTATCTCTATCTATCTCTAGATAATATAGATTGTAGGACTAATACTATTATAATACTAAAAAATGAATGTGTTACTACTACAGGGTGTTACTACTCCTGGTCAGTGCCCTGTGTACACTGGAGAGAGGCTTCAGCAGACTCCAGCAACACCATTGAGTAAGTGGGTGAGTGAATCAACAAATGTATAGTTTAGTTCAGTTCAGTTGAATTGAACTATTGAGGTATTTCTTGTAGTTCTGTAGATACTGTTATCTAATTGACAAGCAATGGTTTTGAATACAGTGTTCAGAAAGATTAATTATAGCATTCCCTTGAGCATCTTCATACATCTCAATAAATCTTAATGTTGTATCTGTGTTTTTCATTAAAAAACTGCCTAAGACTGTTTTCTGATGTATTAACAGTACCGATAGCATGTCAGCTGAGAGAGAGAAACAATTTGTTTCAATTGAGTCTTTAATTAGGCCCCGAGCCAGGCTTACACGCATTAGACCTCTAACTGTTTCTCTGTGTCATCCTCTTAATTTAGAAAAGCCATTTTGAAAATTAGATTACCATTAGCAGCAGCTGAAAGCTATCCATAAACACAAATGTTGTTCCAAAGTGAGGAATCTAACAACAATTTCATTAGGGACCACCAGGAGAATTACTTGTGTTTGTCTCCGGGTGCCCAGGGGCACGTCCGCTCTTTCAGAACAGCGAACTGTCCAGGTGCAAAGGGCACAGACATCTCCAGGGTGAAAGCAGGAGGAGAGGGAGATGTAAACATTAAGAGAGGGCGGCACAGTGAAGAGCCACTGAGAGATAAACATCATTCTTTGGGAGAAAATGGAAAGTTATTCTTAGTTTGGGCGGTGTTTATGTTTGTCTGCACCAGTGTTAATAGTATAAATGACGATGTGCGTGCCTGTCGGCGGGATGAAGCCTGTTCCTTCTGTTTACGGCAATTGTTATGAGACTGGGAGATAATCAGAGTTTATGTCTGTTTGCCGAAAGAGTAAATCTTTAAATCCGGGAGATTGCAGTGTACTTGTGAATGGCTCTGCAGCTTAAACAGTCCCAATATATATTTTTAAGAGCTTGTTTATCGAATTCTGTTTTGCTAACAAGGAGCAGCGGCACAAAGAGCTGCAACTAATGCAGCCTGTCATTAGTGATACATTTACGGACTCTCATTTATTCTGCTTTTAATAACAGAAATTCTACTCCTCTTTAAAAAAAAAGAGGTAATAAAAATGCCAATTTGGCAAGGCCCAAGGTAACATCATCGCATTAATAAAAATCCCAAAATTTGCAACCACGTAAAATGGGAGAAAAGCAGTGGATCCTACCATTTAATAAGCTTAAGTCTGTAAATATTTGGCCTGTTTTTCTTGATTAATGTCATAATTTAGGAATCCCATAATAATGTCAATATGCAAATGTATTTACCAATAAAGAGAAAAGGCAGGGACTAAAATAAATTGGAACTCTAATCTTTGTAATTAAATCAAACAATGCTATTTTTGCACTGTCCCTCGTGTTCGTGCGAATGAAAGCAGCCTGTTCCTACTTGCTGTCCTTTGAGGTGATGTGTTGTGATGTGATACAGATCCAACTGTGAAGGTCGGGTTACCTCACCGCATCGATAAAATAAACCGACTCCAGGTGGGATTACCCGTGACATGTGGCATCATTACATACATCATGGCGTGAGATGTGTCCAGCCTGCCGTTGCTCCGGTGTGAGCAGGGGCGCGAGCGTGCATGACGCTCAGTGGGAACGGCGGAGCTGGCTTTTCTCAGTGTATCTCCCTGCCAGCTCCTGTTCCGTTCCAGTACTCAGGAAACCTGCGCTCCAGCCGAGAAGGCCTGGCAGACACAACACAACAGCCTGCGAGTGGGAGGGGCGGGGAGAAAGAGAGAGACTTGGAGAAAGAGACAAGGAGTGGAGGGGAATTGGGAAGGGGTACGGGGTGGGGGGTAGGGGGTAAAACAGCAGAAAAGGACACTGGGAACTGCAGTGAGACAGGGGGGGTGAAGCAGTGACAGCAGTTACTTTTGATAAAGAAGCAGAAAGGAGAGGGTGGGATTTCATAGCTGACAGGGCAAGAGAGAGAAAGATGAGAGGCCCAGGAATGAAAAGAGAGGGTGACCGAGTATGTGGACGAAAGAGGAGAGGGCAACAGAGAAAAGAGGAGAGGAGGGAGGGAGGGAGCAGACAGACAGGGGAGAGTGGTTTAGACAGGGGGGTAAAATCAGTGGATTTGCAGGTGCAGCTTGAACAACCAATGACCTTAATGGTGCATTAAATCCAGCTGTTGCTTATCCAGACTTTCCTTACAATCCCCTCTAACACCTTTAACAGTGCAATGGACTGCACGCTGCACCTTGGTTCCCACAACAAGAAGCGAGTCCAGCGGCGCAGGCGGGAGGGATGAGGCAGGAACGAGCATAAAGGACGGGGAGTGTGAGAGAAGGATTTGTGGAGACAGAGGAGATATTTGATCCTCAAGTGCAGAAATAGGAGTGACTGTGTGTCTCCAACCAGAGAGCAAAGATGAGGGGCAAAGATAAAGCAGGAAAAGTGGTAATGGAGAGTTGTGTTGACTTTATCTCTCTGGCTTTGTCAATATTAACAGAATGAAAGGTCCAGATAAGGGTGTGTGCTGCTAAAGAGCTATATGGGGATCAAGATTTGGCTAGATAATGATTGTGCAACATCTCAAGTGTGTGTGAAGCAAGGACTGGAGAGAGAACGAGAGAAAGGTTGAGTGAGAACGATAGAGAGAGAGAGTGCATGTACTATCAAAATGCTGGTTAAGATAACAATAGAGCCTGGACTCAATAACAGGAACCCTCTGTTTCCTGAGCTGTGGCGATCCTAGTCGCACGCTGTGTTGTCATTAGATGTGTGTGTAGATGTGTACGGGAAAAGGAAAGAGTGACTAGGAGTGCGTCACAAAGTCCAGGATCCAGAGATGTCGCCGGGCCGAGAGCGAGAAGTAACACTCGTCTGAGACCCGGAGCTCAGCAGGAGCAGTAGAAATCGTCCAAGTTAATGGAAAGCAACATAAAGCGACAGTCATTTACAGCAGCTCCTTAAGTGGACTCTAACAACTCTTAACAGCAGCCCAGTGCTCACAATGGCTACACTAACAACTTGGATGAGAGGTGAAACGTCTTCAAAGATCTAAAACAACTCCAGCTGCCTCGACTACAATAACCATGACCTGGATGAATGAGAATTTCCACAGATTTACAAGTCAAGGTTTTGTTGTGAAATTTTGGTTTTCGACCTTGCAGTTAAACGCCAGACCGGGCTGTGCACATAATGATCAGGTTAGGAGATGAGGCAAGCTGATGAAACATGAAATATTACCTTGTAGAAGCAACCGTCCCGAATCAGAAACCGTTTCGAGGGGAAATTCTACAGCGACGCCGCAAGAAATCCTATGATAGCTGTTAAATCTGAATAAGTGAGTTATGAAGATTTCTCCCAGCCGCTTTAAAGCTGGGAAACGCCATGTTCAAAGCCTTGATTTTCGCCAGGTATGACGGGCTTAAAACAACCATTTTTCAAGCTTGAGAAAACAGGCCTGGTTACCAGAAGCGAGCGCAGGCCCGTACCTGCCGCGGTTATCTCACGAGGTGTAACCTTTTCCCACTCTGAAATCAATTTCCCAGCCAAAGTCAAGCCATTCACAGCGATCGCCTTCCCCCCCCCGGGTAGACAGACCTGCTTTTTAATGTCTCTTGTTTCCCTATCTTTTGACGCCGTCGCCATGGCGACGCAGCACATCGCCCACCTCTCATTTAGAAGTCGCCGTCGGCTCCTAAATCGCAGATACCGCCTCGAGTGCGCCTCGCTCTCCCCGGCCCTTGTGAACGTAGCGGTGAGATTGTGTCCGTGTCAGAAATGAATATGCCGCGTCCACGCTGGCCAGACTCCAAGCAGCCGCGGCACCCCTGACCCTCGTCTGATTAGTCTGAGAACCAGTGGCGTAGACCTCGTACTGCCCGGTATTTAGTTGGACAAATCCATCCTGGGCGGTTGAATAGCAATATAAAGCGGCCGTGCGAGGTTTTACCGCTTCGCTGCGGAGTCGGGTCTGAGCTTCAGATCTCGAGTGTTTGTGTTCTTTGTGACTTCAGAGACGTAATTGTTCGTTTTCCTTTTCCAAGGGTCAGACATCGTTCCTCCCACAAGGGCTCTTCTCTGTCGCCTGTCTAGTGCTAATCATACATTTTCTCATCAGATGTTGCAAAAGTAAAAACCGAACAGACTCTTTTATCACAACAAATTCAAGGACTTCAACACCACTGCTGCATCTACTCAGCTCAGAGGGTTCCTGTATATTGTTCTACTGTAACTTTGTTTCTACGTTTCTATTGTATCTACTGTATTGTTTTTCTATTGTGTTTTAGACACTGCACAAGACCTCCTTTGTGCTCAGATGTAAATGGATGAAAATCTTAAATTTCAAATATTTTTCATGTAAATTCTTTATATATGTATGTATCTATATACCTATCTGTCCATATGCGTCATCATGTTTCAGATATGACTTTATTGACTATTGTGAAATACAAAATCATTATCTAGAAACATTTCTATGCACAAAGATATTATTTAGACACAGCACTTCATTAATTTGAGTCATTGCTTAGAGAAATTGCTTCTATCTATATCTCATCTATGAAAAATACAGCCATTTGGTCGGTTGAGATGTTGATCCTGGACAGCCAAGTTAGCAGTCGATCCAGTGGATCCATTTATCTGGTGAAATCACATTGCGCCATCGAATACCCGCCCCTTGTTCTTGGACAGATCGCGTTGACCTCACACCTCAAACAAGTCGATCCTCAGACAGCTGACTTGGCAGCGACTCAAAGCGGGGGCATCACGGTGAAAAGCCCCGGCGATACAGCTCTGAATCCGAGGCCGGCTGCTCATAAACATCCATGCGGCGGGATCATTTGCGGACGGAGAGGCTCTGTATTAAATTGCCGAGATAATAGTTGTGAGACCCCCCCCCTCCCCCTCCCCACCGCGTACGCCACTTACAGCCCCTCCTAATGAAGTCCTGCGCCGCTCAAGTGGGTGCGAGGTCGGCGTGTGGTCAACTGTGACCAGTCGGGACCATGTGAGAGTAGCACTTGTCTTGCCCCCGGCGCCCCGAGTTAAAGACACACACCTGTTTCAGTTGCGTCTGTGACGGCCACAGTGAAACAGTGGAGGAATGTGCCCCCCCTCCTCCCCCTCCTCCCCCTCCTCCTCCCCCACTCTCGACTCCCTCTTACCCCCTGTTTCTCCCTCTCCACGGTCTCAATGCTGTCCTAATGAATCTCATCACACGGCCTGTGTTTGTCCCACTAGTGCTTTGTTTGTTGACCTTTATAAGACGTCATTACTTATTATCTTCATGCCCGGTGTAATTCTGCCCCATAACACAACGGCCTCAACATCCACAACCCCACCATGCGCATGTATGTGTGTGTGTGTGTCTGATCAAATGCTTCTTGTCAGTGTAACAACCATTAACAATGAACAACGGGCATAGGGCTTGATGATGTCTCCCGCCTCCCTCCATCCATCCTCCGCTCTCACCCCGGAACACAATGTCCTTTAGCGTTACCATTACTGACAGTGGAACTAATTGGCACATGGTTATGAAAGTCCCCCCTTGGGCCATTTTAAATTGGACTGCGCAATTTCCTTCAGCGTCCGATGGGTGAATCCGCTCACGGGACCCTGAGGAGGTATCGATTGTGAATGTGTTCATGTGGGTCACGAGCGCTGGGTGCGGGCTGGGTGATGCGGGGCCGCTCGTCTAGACGGGCGTAAACAATGGAAAGCAATGGGAGTTTTCCTAGTTTTATCCGATCTCTCCTCTATTCCCCCCGACGGGCCACGCAGTTAGCTACTGTGATATCACTCAGGAAGATGGGCGCATGTTTTGCTCTTTACACACTGGTTTCCAGGGCAGCCTCGGCAAACTCTATCGACTCGACACGACAACCTGAACATGAAGTCGCACGCGAAAACTCATTAAATCCAGCAGCACCGCCTGCATAAAAGACATCGCTCTGGGTCCCTCATTAGATGGCCCGTGTCCTCTCCCGCTCCGCCAGATTAGGTCCACGGTTTCGAAGCTGGAATCACGTTGCTTGGAGTGATGAGTTTGGTTGGTCACGTGCTCACACATCAATATCCTGTCGATTGATTCTACAGACTAATTACAATGTAGTTTGCCTCTCAACAGGCTACGGAGCAAATTCACTCTGCAATATGTCTCCCAATCGATAGCTGTCAGTTGAAAGGTGAGGCCACTTATTCATTTTACAATTACACATCAGTAATAAAGGCAATGTATGTCCATCCATCACCTTAACCCACTTTGTACTTAAATTATGTCATGGAGCTGTGCTCAAGCCTATCCTTGCAGTCGGAGGGCGAAAGCAGCACAGGTCACCAGTCCATCACAGGGCTCACAAACACACACACACACACACACACACACACACACACACACACACACACACACACACACCCTTAACTCTCACATATAGGGGCAACTTGGAGTCTCCAATTGACCTAAACTTGCATGCAAGTCCATGCACATCTGGGGACAACAAGCAGACTCCACCTAGAAAGGCTTTGCAGTCCGTCTTCTTGCTATGAGGTGACAACGCTCGCCACCTGGGATACACATTTGGCTGTCATTGACTTCATGCTTAAAATGCAAAAGGTCAAGGATTCCAGGATTATGGATTTGTGGTGGGCAGTGGGTAATACCCTGAAAGCTGATTGCAGCCGGACAGCACAGGCTAGGCAGTCTGTCATTGCTCATAAATGAAGTTGATTAGGTTGAGACTCCCGCTCTGTGGTCCTGTCTATCCCCCTCCACCCTCCCCCAGACACACACATCCACCCCTCGTTCCACCCAAGGGCTGCGACTGCTTGACCTCTCAGAAATCTGACCCTGCGGCTCCTCGCTGCCCCCCTCCCTCAGGCACCTGCCAACCTTTCACCCCTTCTCTGGGCGAGCATCTGGGAGGTGAGGAGGGACAGACGAGCCGGCCGGGGTGGGCCGCTGTCATGTATTGACCTGGTAACAGATACGACTGTGGCGTTGTCAGACATCAGAGAGACGCGCAGACTGTTTTTTTTTTCAACTCGGTACGGATCCAGTGCCGCCGGCCCCCACATACTCTGTGTATGTTTGTCACTGTGGGCATTCTCTGCCCCTCTCTGTCTCGATTTCAGTCGCTCGCTCTGCCCGTCTTTTATTTCCTTCTTTAACTGCACACACAGATTATGCACACTATGATGTATGCACAGCTGGTCTTGACAGGGCCGTCCAGGAAACGTGTGGTTTACAGATCCCCTGTTGACACACTGATTTGACTTGCTTTTCACTTTTCAGAGACCTGGAATTTTAACTGCGCAGGGGCTATTGAGGCTCCGACTCAGCATGTTTGACCACGGCGGAAAACCGCTCAGAAACTGCTGCGCTGCGACTGACTGACGGGCCCACTGAGTGGATGTGTCACATAATACATAAAGCTCAATCAGGAATCGCTTCGTCTAGCCACACACGTGCGTTTGGTCCCACACCTGCTCACGCCATTTGTTGCAAAGGCTTTTGTATCGTTAGTCTCGCCAAAATGCTATTCCACACTTGGGTTTTATGGAAACAATAATATCCTAGTTGTTAAGTTTCAGACAGAGTGTAAAGCCGTATATCTGAAGTCAAGCCAGCCTTAAAGTTACACCTACAGGCCAACGGCTCGGTAATATAGTTTGGTCCACTTGACACATCTGATCCAAAAGACAGGGTTTTAATGGTTCAAATCTGTTAACTGTTACTGTGGGTCCAGAGTGAGATCTTTAAGAATTGGATCCTCTCAGTGAGCCGAGACTTGCTACAAAGCTCATAAAGGAGCAGCAAGATTAGGGGCTAGTAAATACTAATAACTAATTAATTATCTTTGCTTTGTCATTTGATATATTGTTACCATAATAGTTAGATGTTATTTTTGTCGTGTAATATCCTTATCTAGTTTCTTGCAGAAAGATTGATAGCCCACTGCTCTTCTACCTGCAGGTAAATATGCACAAATAAAGATGCAATATGTAAAAGCAACTTAGCATAAAGATGAGAAAGCAGCCAGGAGCTGAAAGATGTCTGGCACGTAACCTCAGATAAAGCCAGAACTTGTACTTTGTACATTGACTTTTGTACTGATTTAATACCCTGTTTTTCCTGAGCTGTAGAGGTGCTGGAGGTCCTGCTGTTGTTCTGCATACAGTCTCTATGCTAAGCTAAGTTGCTCATCTGGATGGTGCCGTCCAATATTTGAGTGCAGTATCAATCTTCATCGGACTTCGTCTGAGCGTTCGATGCCTCGGGGCAGTGTAATTGTCCGACCGTGCACCGTTTGCAGTTTGATTCATGCACTACCCTACACAATTATCACACAATCTGCATTGCATCATTAAACAGAAAAAACAAACAAAGTGAGCACAAATGCAATAGAGGGGAGCATGCCACTGGAGTGGAACTGTTAAACTGAATTAGCCCTGTGTCTCCACTCACAATTGTAGTGCATTAGGTTACAGTATGTGGCCATATGGGCTCCGTCTAGCATTACTGTCACCCCTCATTTATTCAAGTGAAGGAAGATGGCCTCGCCATGCCCCTCAAATCCTCTTAGCCAACATTTAGCTGATTGATTTTTTTCCCCCCTCTTCCTCTATTCAGATTATCGAAGTGATAAAAAAAAAACACAGGAAGTTGTGTATTATTAATGCTATTCAGTCTCAGGGGTGGATGGATGGATGAGAAAGAGAAACATAAATGTTTCAGCAGTGGCTACGTCTGGAAGAACGATATCAGGGCAGCGTTATTGGATTTAAGGCGGAGCAAACTAAGTAAAAGAAATGAATGATGTGGGGGTGAGTCAGTCCCTTCAGCGAGTAAGCAGTAACACGTGGAGAGAGAGTGGGTGATGAGTGAAATTGGAGTTCTCAGCTCCTGCAATAATGTAATGAAGAGCTTTATGCTTTTTAAGATTCATGATTAATCTTTTCCTAAAATCAAATGAAAATTTCACAGCTTTGACGTGTTGGTAGCACCCCTTGGAAAGTGGGCTGGAAAAACATAATATTCCATCCAAATCCATTATCTCACTGGCTTTGTACCCAATGGCACCACGGGATCCGCAGCATACACGGGGTGATGGCAGGGAATACACCCCGGACAAGTCGCCAATCCACAGACACCTTTCACTCTCACTCTCACACCTAAAGGCAATTTAGAGTCGCTAATCGGCCTAAACAGGCATGTTTTTGGGACTGTGGGAGGAAACCAGACTATGTGGAGGAAAACCCACACAAAGTCGGGGAGAACATACAAACTCCACATGGAAAAGTCTGAACGAGGCCCTCTTGCTGTGAGGCCACAGCGCTATATCCAGCCAATCTATATCCGAGTATCTTTTCTTTTTTTTTTTTCGGTTTCGCCCTCTACCCACTCCATTCCCACTGCAGGCCTCCATCACTGAGACGCAGGATAATGGCTGTGACTGTGGAGCTGAGTGTTGTGCAGGTTCCCCATAAACAACATACCCCCACTTCAGGCTGTGGAAACCGCAATGTCGGTTCAACAAACAAATCGGGGTCTTTTTGAACATGTGGTTCAGCTTCGTGTTTTTTTTTTTGTTTTTTTTTTTAAGACAGTCGGGTTAGCGGATTCAAACAGACCCTGTCCTATGTGTTCTCCAGATGGCATCGTGCATGGTCTCACACAGATTGTATGGAGCGCTGAGATCCCTCATAAGTTTAGATGATTTCCCCACCCCACCCCCTTTCTCTCCATCTGAACCATACTAAATGATGATCGAGGAGATTATGTATTGGTAATTCCTGCCAGGTCTTTAAAAGAATGCCCATGCTGTGCGCTTAATACTCAGTAGAAGGATTATGTAGACCCCTACATGTGGTGTTGTGGCTGCATACCTCCACTCAGACTAAACCCAATCTGTTACAGATTTGCACTAAAGAAGAGAGGTGCAGGGCTGGGTGGAGGTTTGTGTGGTGCTGTATTCATGCTTTACAGTGCATTCCACTTCTTCTATATCATAGCGGATCACAGCTAACCCTCCCTTTGGAGGCTATATTTTTATCTACGTGTATTAGGACGTTAAAAAAGAATCTTGGCTTGTGTCAAGGCCGTGCTCTTTATTATTTCTTTTTCTCGATACTCTCTCTCTCTCTTTTTTTCAACTATTTTATTTTCCCTTTGTGGTCGAGGCAAACCCAAATCCCCCTACAGCTTCCCCTTGAATGTGGGTCCAATTAAACGCACATGTGGATTTTCATATTGAAGCTCATAAAAGGTAAACTCCGGCGATTTACATTACATTTACATAAGGAATGCTAAGCACCTACACATGTGAGGTGTTAATATCTCTATCAGAAGCAGATGGTCATCACTATTCATTATTCTCACTCAGGATGTTTCATTGAGCAAGAATCTCGCAG
The DNA here is from genome assembly GCA_029224185.1 of Karalla daura. Classification (NCBI taxonomy): domain Eukaryota; kingdom Metazoa; phylum Chordata; class Actinopteri; order Chaetodontiformes; family Leiognathidae; genus Karalla; species Karalla daura. The sequence goes on from CM055205.1 coordinate 15,254,089, forward strand.
TCAAGCCTAATTTTTGATGCGTGTAAAATTCCATAGGGGTATTATTTCCTATCAGGAAAGACACAAAGTTTTCAACATTAAGGGGTTTGACAGCTCTGCTGAGGGGAATTTTACTTCGGCTAGCATTATGAATTGCCTATAGGGGGCATCTTTGTGCACAATACTTAACTAAAATTGTGTAATATTTGCTATATTAGGGCACATGTCCATTTGTCTATCCCAGCATATGTAGGAGCATACACACATATTCACTCTCACACTCAAACCCAAGTCTCAAATTAACCCACACATGCATGTAGAGACAAGCAGAATATGCCGACTCCACACAGAAAGGCTCTTGGTCCGACTTGGAGTCCAACCCATGGAGGTCAGTGCTGACCTCATGCTCTGTGATGCTTAGGGCACATGTAAGAGTAAAGAAATGGTCATATCATGTCTGTTATCATGTGAACCTTTTTATTGCATGTGTATAAACACTGCAGTTTGATTTACTGGGAAGCTCACACCCATAAACCCATGCATAAATGTAAGAGACCATTTGGCAGTAAACTGCCATTCCATAGCAGTCAATACTTGGCACGAGTTTACTTTACGATGGTTGTCCAGATCAGCAAACACATGCAAAGGTTTGTGTGCTGTTATATTGGTGATATATTTTCATAGCCATCAGAAACCAGTAAAACTGTGGCAATGTGTATATGGTTAAGGATAAAAGAATATTCTGGAGGCAAAGCCAGGAGCTCTATTAAAAGAAATGATAAAAAAAAGTCAGGTGATAGGGATTGTATTTTGTAAGATTTCTGAAAGGAAATCTGAAGTTTGTAAAAAAAAAAAAAAAAGAAGAAGAAAAGCTTTGTAGAGCGATGCCAATTTTTCCTGCACATATCAAAATGTCTGCTCGCCAGTATGGCATGACAACAGAGGATTTTGTATGAAAACCAGGTCCAGTTGTTCATCTCTCCAAATAAACCTGCCCTGACCCTCAGAGCAGCTGTAGCGTGTCCATATGAGACAGCTGTGTGTGGCGTTGTGCTGTGTGCTGCTGCACCCTGGTGGTGAAACAACAGTAGAGACTCAGCCTAACGTCCATGCGTCCATTATTTTAACTGCCTTGTATTGAGCCTGTCTCCAGCTGTACAGGACACAAATCCATCACAGGACACACAGAGACACAGACACCATTCACTCTCACACCAAGGGGATGTTTAGAGTCTACAATTGACTTAAACTTGCATGTTCTTAGACTGTGGAAGGAAACCCAGAGAAAACCCATAAAGACAAAGGGAAGAATATGCAAACTCCATAAAGATCCTCAATCAGGCTGGGATTCAAACCAGGAGCCTCCTAGATGTGAAGCAAGAGCAGAAACCACTCATCCACACAGTGAAGTGTTAAATTACTGGCTGACAAAACCAGGCGAAGCTGAACCGAAACAACAACAAAAGGAAACAGAAGGCGATTTTGTAATTTAAACAACTTGTGTTTATTCTGTGTTTATTTCCATAATCTGTTTTTTTTTCCTTTTGCAAACAATCTGCCAGCAGGTGAAGTTTACATGAATTTACTCTGCTAATCATTTCATAAGAAGCTCATTAACTTACAATCAAGCAAGATGTAAAAAAAAGAAAAGAAAAAGAAAGAAGTCAAAACTAAAATAACTTTTTCCTACTAGCAGCCAATGAGTCGATGCTGTTATCAGTCAAACCACATGGCAGACCCATGCACATTGGGAAGTAAACACGCACACACACACACACGCACGCACACAGACACACATCACACTGGTGTATTTGAAACACAGAGCACAAACAGAACCGCGGAAACTAGTGATTAGCTGTGCTGCAGCGGTATAATTGGAGCTTCTAATTACAGTATTGCCTCATTGTTCCTCTCTACCTCTAATTTACCACATTTACATCTCGGAAAAACAATAACTTTGGTTGGGATCATTATGGGTGAACGACTAGAAAGTGCTCACCAATGGCAAAGAAATCTATGTGGTTAATTTCACTTATAGATACAATAAAATAGTCGAGGCCTTTTTTTTCTTTTAAACTCACTTAAAGATCATATCTCTAAATTAAAAGCTTTAGCATTAAGGGACATGAAATGACAGTCAAAGCTTCTACAGGGAGGACAATGTCGTGGTGCTTTATCTACATTAGCTTTATAAATGTATGCAATATAGCCTGGCTGCAAGTGCAAGCATCAAAGATATAATTACATATCAAGTGCCGGGGACACTCCAGACACTACTTAAGCAAAACTGTCTTGCAAAACTGCATGTAACAAAAATGTAAAAAAACGTAATTACATTGCATATTTGTTCCTATAGAAACATTTCCTTATACAAATTAAATGAAATACAAAACAAAAAAATCGCTGAGGTGTCTAACAATTCGCTCTAGCTGAGTAAATACTTCACATACACCAATTACATTCCGAAGGACCACCTGACCTCAGATCAGCCAGCTTGTCAGTTGTTGTTTAAATTAGAGACGCGCGTCTGGATGGTGACCCTCCTGACCGGGGTCTGATCTGCGTTGCGATTGGCTACCAGCTCCTGCAGCTGCAGCGCGCCTCCGCCAATGAAACAGAAGGCCGGGCACACGGGACCGGAGCAATCCACGTGGCCCTCCCACAGGGGCCGCAGAGAGTGGGCGTCGTAGAAGGTGACGCGTCCCTTCTCGAAATCAAGGCACACGCCGAGCCGGGGAGGCAGCGGGTAGGTGAGGCCAGTGGGGGAGGAGGGGCCGTTGCTGACGGGGTCACGGCCCTGGTGGTGGTGGTGGTGGGGGTTGGGGTGGTGGGGGTTGTTGTTGTTGTTGTGGTGTTGGTGGTGGTGGTGGTAGCTGTGCTGGGGCAGGTAGATCTTACCCATCCCCATGGTGAGGAAGCAGAACGGCGGAGCTGAGTCCAGCGCGTCCTCCGCCCCGCTGTCATGGCCGCTGTCTGGGTCGTAGCTGCAGAGAGAGAGAGAGAGAGAGAGAGAGAGAGGGAGAGGGGGATAAGGACAGGTGAGCCTTCTCCTTGTTTTGATATGTTATCGGAAAAGTGTAAAAAGAGATTAATATTAAAATGCTTCGGTTCAGGGAGTGTCATACTTAAAAGAAAGGATTATCAACAAATATAAATCCAAAGTACTAAATTGCCAAAGCTGATTGAGGTGGAGCCACTTTTAGACACTGTGAATGCTGAATGTGGTGCAAAAATATGTTTTATCCTCTGTTTTTTTTTATATTAGACAAGATCTTTTACCCTCAAATACTAAACGATTATATCAAAAGTTACCTTCTTCCCCATCTAAACAACATATCACAGTCTGTAAAACAATGAAAACAATGAGTAAAACGCTGTCAGTTGTATTCCAGCTACTCACCGGGGACTGGCCATGTCTTGTGGAAGGTGAAACCACTCCTGCAGTTTTGATTCAAGACCAACTCCGACCTATTCAGAAAGAACATTCCATAACACTGATAAGTAATTAATTCTTAATCAATAGTAAACCAAGTTGTCCTGTTCTCTATATGTCCTATTACATACTATGCACCTATTAAAATTAATGCTTATTATTATTAATGTGAAGATGTTTTTCTCACATTTGGCTTCTGGTAACGACTATTTCCCTATAAATTAAGTATATCTTATGCTATCTATTTATCTATTTATCTATCTATCCATCCATCCTTTACACACACACATAGCATTCACTCTCCAATCGACATGAACATGCATGTGCCTGGACAGTGGGAGGAAATTGGAGTAGCCGCAGAGACACATGGAGAACATACAACTCCACAAGTCATTGAGTCTGACCACGAGCTGGAAACTTTCTTGCTGTGTGACATCGGCACTATTCGCTCTCATCTCATCATCCCAATTGGAAGAACAGACTACAAGTATCCGTGCAAGAAGGAAAGTGCCACTGCTATAAGCCTTGCAGCTAATCACTGTGTCTGCTTATCTGCTTCTTCTATTATTATCAAAACCACAAATTTCAGTGTGTAAAGTGTTGCATGGTTTATGCAACTGATTGTTGTATATTTAGAAAAAGACTTTGTAATGTTGCAGCATGCACTCCACATACTAAACATGAACGTAAATCACTGTTACATCTATGTTACCTTCACCAGGTAAGACCCAGGCTCCACTGAGCATGCCCAGTAGTGTCGTCCCTGTGTAATTGCCACGTCGCCCACCAGCAGGTCAGAGGTCAGGTGACAGGAAGTGAGGGCATGGTCTGCAGCCTGCAGCAGGGAGAGGCCGGGGACGCTGCGAGCACAACGCTGCTCTTTGCTGACCACCAGGCGGTCGGCGTGCAGACCCCAGCGAGAGTCCAGGTAGAAGTTGAGCACTGAGGGGGGGGCGGAGAGGGGGGAGGAGAGCGGGCACAGTAGAGAAAAAGGAAAAAAAGGAAAGGGAGGGGGAGAAGAAGTAGATGTGAGGGTAGAGGGAAAAACAAAGAGACAGGTGCATTCAAAAATAACATACAGGGGGTTTCAGAAGCGACAGGAGAGGTTTGGGAGGCAACAGAGGGAGAGTGTTACAGATTTACAGTCAGAAAGCAGCGAGGAGAATACGAAGCAACGGAGAGGAGAGACCGAGGGGGAGGGAGGAACAGAGAGCAGGCATGCACCTCCTCCCACCAGCACTGGAAGAGAAAAAAAGGACGCCGATCTATAAATTGATGACTCGGGGAGAAATATACAGAAGGTAACACAAAGAAAGCTCTGGCTGTGGGGAGTGCAGAGTTATCCAAAGGAAGAACAACTCACAGAGGGGATTGTAACCCAACAGCAGGAGGGAGGAACAGCCTCCAGGGGGACACGGGGAAAATCACCAATCACTCAAACGCGACCATTTAAGAGCCCCGGATCGGAGTTCGATCCACGTTGTTAAGCCTCACGTCTTAACAAACTGCAAACCTCATCGTCAGATTTCGTTACAGAGCGGGAGGCAGAGGGGTGAGTGGAGGGAGAGGACGGAGAGAGAGCGTGGGATGACCGCAGAGAGGAAGGAGGAGGGGAGGGAGGCAACTGTGTGGAATGGGATGCAGAGCAGCAGCAGCAGGTATGAGTGCACTTCTTACGTTCCACGGTAGGCGTGTAGGTTGGCAGCGTGGAAGTGGCGCGGGAGAGGATGACAAGTGCAAAGCTGTGGAATGGACAGTCACACACGGGAGGAGGATGGAGAGACAAGGAGCGAGGATGTGTCGAAGGCGGAGAGAGAGATGGAGGAAGATGGGAATGGGCAGAAAGGACAAAGACTGAATTATTAACTGCTCACCATGGTAACCATCCAAAAAGCTTTTACTGTGTCTGATAAATAATAGTAGGTGTGAGGAGATGAGTGGCTGCCGGACTGCAGGCACTGGACGTAATGAGATTTCCTTTTTACGACTGTCGCACACGCTCCGATTTCTGAGGCCATTAGTCATTAACCGAAAATAGTGGAAAGACTATCAGGAGGAAAGAAGAAATATGAGATGGAAATTTTTCCTGTTTTTGTGTATGTGTGTGTGTGTGTGTGTGTATGTGTTGGGTATCTGCGTGACATGAGACTTGAAAGAGGAAAAAGAAATGTGAGAGATAGACATTCTCTGTTTGTGGCAGAACGACTCCACTGTTACTTCCTGATGTGAAGGAACACACCAGCATTGCCCGAGGATGCAAACAATAATGTGGAAAATCCAAATGGGAAATCCACATCATGTTAAAAGTGCAACCAGATGCTGTTTTTCAACTCTGTAACTCAGCTCTGATAAAGCAAAAGTTCCATGTTTTTGTGAGAAAAAAGAAATGACTGACTTGTGAATAACAAAGTAAGAGCGCATTTCCTGGATTTTGAATATAACTGAAAACTGAAATATAACTGACACACACTATTAATAAGTCTCTAATTAATAGTATCTAATTAGTAATTATTAATAAAATAAGATTACTACAACGGAGTGTTAGGGCCACACCGAGAGAAAAATCACAAATTATGAGAATTAAATCATAGATGTATAAGATTAAAGTTATAATATGATAAAAAAAGTCGTAAGATGGAAGGTCGAGACGAAAAAGGGTGAGCAGGTCAGGTTGATGTAGACTACATGTTATACGTTTATTAAACGGAACAGTTTAAAGTGAACAGCTTAATAAACATTTAACAACCATTTTAAGTACGATATTATTCTCGCAATATTATGACTTTTTTTCTCCTAAGATTATAACTTTAATCTGCAACTTTATTATCGTAATATTACGACTTTATTCTCCTAATTAATGACTTTATTCTTAAAATGTGTGATTTTTTTTTTCACTCAATGTGGCCCTAATACACCGTAGCAAATTACATACAATGTATAATATGAAAAATATTAAGATGTTTTATAAAGACATTTTTTATTCGCTATTTGAAATGTGTATAAGTATAGCCAGTTACAGCACATATACAGTGATGACAATGTGTGTGTGTTTGAGAGGGTGTGTGTGTGTGTGTGTGTGTGTGTGTGTGTGTGTGTGTGTGTGTGTGTGTGTGTGTGTGTGTGTGTGTGTGTGTGTGTGTGTGTGTGTGTGTGTGTGTGTGTGCTCTCACCAGGTGCAGGGGGCGTGTGCAGGTACACCTCCTCGCTGTACTCCCCGTAGCCCGCCTTGTTGCAGCCTCTCACTCGCAGCACGTACACGCTGTCCATCTCCAGTCTGTCAATCACGGCGCTGCTCCCGCTCACCTCGTCCAGCCGCTGCCAGCCCCAGCGGGCGGCAGACAGCCCGCCCCTGATCCCGCCCCTGGAGGCGCCTCCCGGTACTACGCCCCGACGCCGGTACTCCACAGAGAAGTTCCAGGCGGGGGCAGACTCCGGAGGCAGTCGCCAGCAAAGGAAGAGCTGGTCGTAGGCCAGGGTTCGCTGGGTGTCAATCACTGGAGCCAGAGGCGCTGAGACAGACACAGGTTTTAGTTGCACACTCTTATCTATCTATTTATCTATCTATCTATCTATCTATCTATCTATCTATCTATCTATCTATCTATCTATCTATCTATCTATCTATCTATCTATCTATCTATCTATCTATCTATCTATCTATCTATCTATCTATCTATCTATCTATCTGACCGTCCTGCCCTCCCCCATCACTTCCCCTCTCACCCTGGATGAAGTTCAACTCTGTGAGGAGTTTGAGCTCTTTGGAGACGTCCAGCTGGAAGTGTCTGAAGGAGGGGTCAGCATCCAGGGTGAAGTGCTGGAGGTTCTCGATCGCTTTGCTCAGCCTGGTTTATAAAAAAAAAAACACAGATGAAGTTGACGTTTTTGTATACTGTAGCTCTGTGCAGTGAATCCATTTTGTTCCATTTTGTCCATTTGTTCTCAAGATCTGAATAGATTATGGTAAATTGACTAATTCATTATGTGACATTGTTTTGAGTCTTCACGACAAACTCAAAGCACTTTTATCAACAGACGTTTTTGTGGTCACTCACATTCATACACTGATGGCCCAAACTTAGTTTCTTTCTAATTTCCTGTTCTTTGTTTTATTTCTTTTCTGGACAGAGCGGATACAGTGTTTTACCACCATTTATACTCTGATCATCAAGGACAGTTTGGGGTTGAGTAGCTTCCCCAAAGATACTTTGATGAGTCTGCAGGGGGGCTTGGATCAACTTATAATTTACATTCCCATTTTAGGGTTCTTTTTTCCTGTGCAGAAATCTAGGGTGTGCCTAAAACCTGTTCTAGGGGAGACAAAGAACCATGCAGAGGCAAGAACAAATAAAAAACCTGTTATGCGTCTGACGAGAAGCTTGCACGAAGCAGGGCTGGTCGGTTTCTTTGAGCAGCTCCTGGGTGAACGCCATCAGCCCCGCGTGCTCCATCAGGCTCCGTCTCTCTGCCACCTGGGCCGCCAACGCCTCGCCGCGTTTCTGCCGCGCCCCCTCCAGAGCCTGGGTGAGCGAGGCGTGGCGCTCAGCCAGGGCGGCGGTCAGGTCCCTGATGCTCTGAGCCAGCTGCTCTCTGGCTGCCACGCTGTTCACCTGGGGATGAGGTGCGCAGACGAGGGTGGTCTCCCAACATGAGTCATCAATCAGAATAACATGAGATGAGATAAGCTCATACTTAATGTACAGGGTAAGGGAAATTATTTAACATCCAAACAAAGGTATTGTGAAATATCCATAATATCTGGATTAACAATAAGTAATAATCTATCTGTCTATTTTAACTTCATAAACATATTTAAGAAAACTTTATCACTGGTTCTGGAGGCCATAATTTCCATGCACACAAGCTGTCGATCCTTCACAGCCTAATAATAGTAATAATCATCATAATAAAGTATCTAATTTATATAGTACTTATAGTACATTTGGGGACAATAATTGTCCCCGAATGTGTTTTCAATTACTTTATTTTGTCTCCAAAGACGTTTAGAACTAAAAGCAGTTGGTGTTAATCTTCTTCAGCAACAATTACAAGTTCATCTGTCTATGAAGTCATGAAAGAATTGACCATTTTTATAGTATTTATCTGCGGTTGGAGTTAATTCTATGTTCAGCGATGTTTGGTCAGCCCAAAGTATTAATCACCTCTGTCTGAGTGATGGCACTCTCCAGCTGGGTAATCTGTCCCAGAACTGTGTCCTGGTTGGACAGAATGTAGTTCATCTCCTTTGTAATCTTCTCCTGTCGGAGAGAAAGAGAGAGAACAGAGATGTGACACACAAACACAAACAACCACCCACCGCCCCACCCACATACATCACGGCTTGATTGATACACACAGAACTGGCAAAAAAACCCCAATTGATTGATATAAGGTTTCTTTTTACCATTATCAAATCATCCACTTTTTGCATATCACTCAATGAAAAATGAAAATTCAGCTGGTCCATGATTAACGAGTCACATGACAAGCAGACATGCTTCTCAGAAACTTACTGCAGTTTAAAAACTGAGGCTGTGTAGTTTTTTAGGACCATATCATACATCATGCATATACAAAGCTCTTAATTTTGGAGGTTATTCAGGAAAGTACTGAAGGGCGTACTTTCAGGGCCTGGTATGCATGAGCCACAGGCAGGATCTTGTGTCCCGTGTGGAGGCGGCGCAGTTTGCAGAGCGGGCAGAGCAGCCGCTGACAGGACCGACAGTAGAACTGCAGCTTCTCCTGGTCGTGCTCCGGACAAGTCAGGACCTAGAGGCAGCAACCAAACGAAATATTAACTGATCTGAGAGTGAGGATCATTACCGGAGAATGTGTGTCTGACAGACAGAGGTGAAAGGACCAGCTGTGCTGGTCGGAGGATCGCAAAAAACAAAATAAATGTTCAGGATCAAATTAATTGCCAGGTATTTACAGAATTTAGAATTTACATTATACAGAATTTAGTTATATGAGTTGAGGAATGTGCTTTGGTGATTCGTGCAAAAAACAGGTAAGCAGCCCAAGACAACAATATACAAATGTAGGCATTATGAAGACTTTGACGAGAAGCTTTAAAGCATATGAGAAATCTGTGGGAATATGTATGAATACTACAGACTAACACTTGTTAGAGAGAGATTAGAGACAGTAGAGATATACCAAGAGATTTTGTGATAGCTGATCATGTTACAACAGCTTCTCAATATGCTGCCAGAGAGTTGCATTTTACTATGGGAATTGCTCCAAGAAATCCACCTTTCTCTCTATCAAAGCTTGTTGACAACTCTAGAGAGGAGGAGTTAAAAAAGTTAGCATGCATGAACAAAGCCTCCAGATGTGCCGAGTAAAATATCTGGCTGTACGTTTTGAAAGGTGGTGCAAAATCAACAGCATGATATCTTTTAATTATTATCATTATTATTGTGCTTCAGTGAGACGAGTACCTTCGGCCTGAAGTTGAGCGTGGGCTGGATGTGCTCGTGCTGAGCCCGTGGCGTCCCCCACGGGTGATAGAGCTTGAAGCACTCGTTACAGAAATTGGCCCTGCAGTCGGCGCAGCCCTTGGTGGCTTCCAGAGCCTGAGGAGGCTTGCAGAACTGGCACATCACAGCCACAACACCCAGACTCACCGTGTGTCTGTACCTGGTGTTGACAATAAATGAAAACAGCCTCAGTTCACTTGTTGCATTTGGAGCACAAAAGCACAAACATTTCTGACTATGTAATTCATATGGAAATGTTGTGTAAACATTGAGAGACATGAGAGAATGAAACAAACAGTAGTGAATCTGTGGGAGGCTGTGGTGCAGTGCAGGATCAGTCCGACAGCTCAGCTGCTGCTGAATGGCTACAGGCAGCTCTGGGCATGTTCCCACTGTCTGTTTTTACAGGCTCTGTTCATGTGCCAACAGCCTGCATAACTCTGCAGGTCACTGTTTTGACTTGAGGGCGTGAGTGAGATATACAATAGCTACCTCTCCACAATGCGCTCCAGGGTGAGGTTGCGCAAACAGTCAGTGAGGCCTTTCTCTCCCAGCTCCACGTCTCGGCCGCAGGGAACACAGGGGAACATCATCACCAGGGGCGGGCCCTCCTTACGCCGCCTCCCCGGGTACGTCCCATATCCCGGAGACCTGGGCATGGATGGCGAAGGCGGATGGGGACCTCAAAATAAAGACAGAGTAATACGTTATACAAGCAGGGATATCTGTATAGCACTGGGTGATGCTTTATTTGATATGTGAAATGAGCCAAAGATAGTTGTTTTACTGGTACATAGTTGAAACTGACCATCTACAGCACTTCTCACCATGTGTCTTCATGTGTTCTAGTTTACTCCCACAGTCCAAAACCAGGCACTGAGTTTGACTGAAGACTCTAAATAGCTCTAGGTGTGAGTGAGAGAGTGAATAGTGTGCAAGTTCCCTTCCATGGACTGGCGACATGTTTAAAGTCCAGTCCCTGCTTTTGTCCTGTGTATGTTGAAATAGGCTCTACAGATCTCTGCAGCACCATTAAGATAATACAAAGATCTTCTTTACAGCATGACAAATATAGATTTTTTTAGACATGTGGATGTGTATAATGTACATTGCTATAAAGAAGCGTTGCAAACCTGCACGCAGCACGCGGTCTATTGGTCTCTGCTGCTCCTTGGGCGTGGGCCTGCGGGCCTGGCGCGGTGAGCGGGTGTTGGGCGTGGAGGCAGGGGAGTTGGGCTCTGGGGGGAGGTCCGGAAGCGGGTAGCCGCTCGCGACCAAGACCTCCGAGGCACACATGAGGCAGACGCTGTGCTGGCACGGCAGGACCACGGGCTGCTTGACGATGTCCTTGCACACAGGACAGTGCAGCTCACGCTCCAGGCTCTTCATGTTTGACTGTCGGAGGCAAAGAAGCAAACACTTAGCCGCTGCAAAGGTAGACTGACATTGATTCACCCTCCTATCAGCAATACCGTTACCATTACCAAGATGTGCAGAAATAGCCTTCATTCGTGCTTTTGTGATCTAAGGAAAGTTATCAAAGCTGTGTAGAGTTTACATGTTCTCCCACATCCAAAACATGCATGTTTAGATCGTCTGGAGAATCTAAATGGCCCGTAGCTGTGAGTGTGAGAGTGAACGGTGTGTATTCCATCTGAGGTTAGGCCAACATGATTAAGTACTGCATAGGTGCTCGGAGAGTTTTCTCTAACAGGCACTACCTAAAAAACTATTGAGCACCATAAAAGACACTGAATTTAGAGACAGCCTGGGCATCAGACAGCCATCACCATCACCCATCACTCTTGTTAAATATGGATAAAGACCAAGCATTAATTATTCAAACACTGCACAGAGTGCATCCCTTCTGCCGCAGCACTGCATGTGGGCATATACTCTTTATCCACTCTGTGGCTGTAAACACTTTGATGGTCCAGTATTAAGATACGATAAAATGAGATAATTCCTCAATTGAGTGAAGTTTCTGACTGAAGTTTCTCATTTAACGGCAAAAATTCACAAGGCCAGATCCTACTAAATAACATTTATCACCTCCCACTGACACTGTACAAACATGTCGAGACAGCAGACTAATCTCCATGACATGCAATATAATGTGCAGGTAAAACAAGTGCAAATCACACATTCCTTTTATACAACCCCGTTGTATAGTGTAGATTCTTTTTTTTTTCACTGCTGAGCAAAAACTGATAATATCAAGAAGAAAATACTATGCAGATTTCATTCAAAAGCAGCTTGTCGCTCTGCTGTAGCCATAGCAACAAGCTGCTTAACTTAACAGGGAGAAATAACATCATCACTTGAACAAACAAGTTGGCAGAGGATCCAGGGGGACAACACTTACTTGGGTGAAATCAGACTGCGTCTGAACTGCCAATGCACTTAAGTACTGACTGTTTACTTCTCCGGGGTTGTTTTTATCAGTTTCACCACATGAACTGCCGCTTGCTACGGGGGGGGGGGGGGGATGCTGGAATGTAACTCTGTGGTCAGCACTGTGGAGTAGGGCCACTCTGGGGCATTAACTATGTCACTGTCTGACAGCTCAAGGACGTGGAATCAACAGTAGAGGACCTCTTTGTTTGATTTTGTTTTTTCTACCTATACTCCAATCCTATCCTATCCTATCTATCTATCTATCTATCTATCTATCTATCTATCTATCTATCTATCTATCTATCTGTCTATCTGTCTATCTGTCTGTCTGTCTGTCTGTCTGTCTGTCTGTCTGTCTGTCTGTCTGTCTATCTATCCATCTGTCTATATATCTGTCTGTCTATCTGTCTATCTAATTGCACAATTAGGTCAGGACATCAAACTTGTCAAAATATATCACAATACCCTCATCTCCACTATACTTGAGTTTTTTGTAAAATATTCTTGCACTTAATATCTATTTCTAAGCATATCTTTAAGTATATATTCATAAAACCATGAGTATATGTTGGTAGGTAGCTTGAACGAATTGTGCACGCCTGAAAATGAATTAAACCCATGAAGCAATAAATAAATAAATAATCTAGCCTACACCCAGCCCTGGACACACTAGCTGTTGCAGGGCCGTGACTTCACACCAGGACATGTGATAATTACCCCACGTTTGTGTTGAGTCAGTACCTGGGAGGACTGGATCTGCCAGTCAGACTGGCCTCTTTTCCAATCCTCCTCCTCCTCCTCTCTTTCTTTTCACAGCTGCCCTTGACACGCAACCTCAAACTGCAGCCCGAGCTGGTGCGCTGGCTGCAGTTTTCACATCCCTGACGCCGTGAGTTAGTCTCAAAAAGCAGGACAGGGAGGACCCTGGCTTGCTGCAGAGGGGGCTCGAGGGATTCTGTCACTGTGACGGGATGTGATACGATGCATCAGTGGCAGCAGTTTTTTCCAGACTGGACTAGCCAATGCAGAACCAGAAGGACATGCATTCCTGGCATTGATACACACACAGATACAGGTTATTGCGATAAAAGCCTCCTCATTTTGCATGTCACTGGCCTACAGTTGAGGCTGCTGCTGCAGACAGGGCATTAGGATGGGGGTGGGGGTTGGGGGGGGGTAATCTACTAGACCCACATTGAGACGACAATAATTAGATTTATCTGAAATAACCTACTTTCTCCGTCAGCTTCTCTGTGTCATTCTCCAATGTCAACTCCGGCCTGCAAACCTCTCTTCCTCCTTCACCTCCACCTCCTCCTCCTCCTCCTGCTGCTGCCGCTGCTGCTGCTGCCTGTCGCAATTTCAGGCTCTGTTTATGAGAAAGTCGCACGGCGGGCGCTCCGGATCCAGTGCAACGCAGCGCTAATGCTGAGGCCGGCGTGGTGAAGGCGCGACGCGCATCCTTACCTTCACCTGGAACCTAGGGGCCATGGTTAGCGGATTGTTTCGATGGAGAAGAGGAGGAGAGGAGAGGGGCGGAGTCTGGAGCGCAGCATCCCCGCTCCGATGCGCCTTTGAGAGATGCATCAGCCGGGTGTGTGCGTGTATGCGTGTGTGTGCGTGTGTATGCGTGTGTGTGCGTGTGTGAGGGTTTATGAGGGTTTTAGAACCTTTTTTTTGCATTTTTACTTACTACATATGGCATATGAAGCATGTTATTTACGTATTTTTATTTAAAGCAAGCATTAAAGCAAGCTTTCTACCGTAGATAGTGAAGGAAAATGTAAGCGTGCGTCATGACTCCGTATGATTCCTGTTTCCCTTACGAGTTTTCAAAATAAAAGCTTTGTCTTTTTCGGGGGAAGACTTCCAACCATACTTGGGCTTTCTCCTACGTTATGTGGCATTTGTTTGTTTGTTTCTTATCTTTTGGAACAGACCAGCTCTAAATTATGATCGACAATGATTGTCCTAGATAAAATATCTGTACAACATTTTTCATAATTGTATTTTTCATTCATGCTTGTTTTGCACTGCCAGGTTCTGGTACATATGCACGTGGGATTAATAACAATTTCACTCATTTGGCAGCGCTTTTGAGGTACCATGCCTAGATCATCTTGAGTGTGATCTCTCGCACACACAGAGGCACAGGCACACATCCGTACACTGCTCCCCATCATCTCCTGCAACTCGTCGCCATGGAAACGAGGCTCCTGTGATTCCTCCCCACCAAAAAGAAAGAAAGGTGTCGTGTTGCCCTAATCCCACATATATTTTCACTATAATGATGTGTACGTCTATATATATATATATATATATATATATATATATATATATATATATATATATATATATGCAGCCCGATACAGAAGCACTGAGAGACTCTTTTCTCTCCTGCGCGACGGACGCTAGGATGCCCAGAATCTTAAGCAGCTACACGAATACCGAATACACGAATAGTTTCATTGTTGTGTTTCTATTATTACTACTGTAATCTGGCTGCAGGAAAATGGAGGCTCGTTGCAGGGACGAACCTCCTCGTTCAAAATGGGCTATGCAGGGGTTATGGGAAATAAAATAATTATAACCCGTTTACAGACGCAGACGTGTACTCACACTGATGCGGACCAGGGCGTCCATCGTCGACGTGGCTGTTTTTAAATCCATCTCTGCCATTTTTTTTTCAGGAAAATAGCCGCCTCATGGTTCCATCACCTGGATATGAATCGCGGTGTTTCCAGGCCACACACCATACGGTGCACATTTCATACAGGGAAAAAATGGAACAATATGTGCAACCTGCTGAAGAGTATAAATCTTTCAAAAATCCCCCATAAATGTCCAGATTTACTTCATCACCCCATGAGCAGCTGCTAAAATAAAGAGACACCGATTTTTACATGTGTTGTTCACCACATCAGTGTCTGTCCACGCTAATAGATGCCTGTGGCTTTTATTCCTCAGCTAGAGACATCCCGCCCCCTTTCCTCCATCCTCTTCTTCCCACCCTGCACCGGATGCCCTAATAAAAATCTTAGCACTAAAAACAACCAGCAATACTCACAACATACAATTGACAAAATCCATCAGTAAAATAGGGGCAAAATTACAAAAACAAAGACAAAGCATGGAACAGATCATAGTAATCACGATCAACAATGGTAAAAAGGTAAGAAAACACTATATAACACAAACAAGCACGGACCACACTAGAGACACTCTAAGACAGAGGTTCTGATCATGTGAGTTAAAGGCAAGTTTAATATAGATATTTAAAGGCGGAGGCTGCAGACCAAAAGTGCAGTGGAAGAGGATTCTGAACAATCAGAGAAGTAAAAGCAAGAGTAAGATCACTTTTTGTTTTCTGCCTTGAATGTGGGGCAACTAGCAGACCCTGAACCAGAAGACCTACTGGTTGAACTACTGGTGTTATAGAGAGATGGAGGTCAGAGGTGCCTGATCTTGGAGGGCCCTGATAGATTGATGGATGGATGGATGGATGGATGGATGGATGGATGGATGGATGGATGGATAGATAGATAGATAGATAGATAGATAGATAGATAGATAGATAGATAGATAGATAGATAGATAGATAGATAGATAGATAGATAGATAGATAGATAGATAGATAGATAGATAGATAGATAGATAGATAGATAGAGAAAGCTCCATTTGCACAAGTACACACACACACAAACACAAATATGTGTGTGCAGGTGTGGATCAGATCATTCACGAGGGTGGAGCAACGCTTAACCTTTTATTAGGGATGTTTTCATAAGTATGCAGGAACCTCCATGCTTCAAAGAGCTTTATACATGACAGAAACAACTCAGTTAAACAAGTTAAACAAGAGCTTGTGAATCCATCATCGGCACAGTTTGGTCTATCTGTTTACTTTGACAGGGGTAGAGCGCAGCTCTCAGTCATATCAGAGTTAGCGCAGTCCCTGTTTGACTGTTCATTCTTTACACTTTCTTTCATAGTCTTGATTTGTGATTTAATAAAGGTAAATTAATAAAGTTGCTGGCTACAGTTTAACTGGAACTGGAGCTTTATAATTACTGGAACTAGAGGCTTTACACAGGATCTTGGAACATGTTTATGAATATGTTATGATATTTCAGCAGAGAAATCTAACCTGTCTGCACTGGAGAGCTCCTTGAGTGACGGACTACATTTTATCCAAAGTGCATGAGAGAGTGTTTTTACAGATCTTTCCTTTCTGTGGTTGTGAGATGACACAACCAGCCCTGCTGCAGTCAACCATACACACACCACACTCTGCTGGAGACTAAATTCAGCACATACTACAGAGTCCAGGCAGGGACAACACCCCTGGCAGGTCGCCAGTCCTTCCTCCAGTGATGCTTTTCTTTTTCTTTTTTTCTTTTTAATTCAGACCGTAACTGTGGAGTTTTATAGTATCTTTTCTCTTGACTTATATTTATCTGAAAAAATGACAGCAAAAAAGATTGGGGCAAAGCACTTTTATTTCTGTAAGGTGAAACTTCATAAGTCACATGGTTGTGCTTTTATTTCCCAGCGATGGTTTTACTGCTTCATTTCACCAATCAGTTCTTTGAAGGCCATAGCATGACCCGCGACCAATATGCAAAACTCTGTGAAGTCCATGAGGCCATCGTTGTTCATGTCAACTCCCTTAAATATATCTTCCTGCATGGGTGGAATACAAATGTCAGTAAGTCATCTCCTGCTTTCTATCAATCTTGTATTAGTTTATGATTTTGCGAGTGATATGGGACACATCTGGTAAGTTGTGCAAGCAGTGTAACAGAGTACAGTGATTTTCCTTACCCCATCTTTTTTGGGAATGTACTTCGACATTACCTCCACAAAATCGTCTTTGGACACTTTGTCTTTCCCCTTGGCACAATCACAGTAGCACATGTACAGCAAAGCCAAAGCTTTCCCAACAGGATTGTGCTCTTCCATGTTTACCTATACAGATAACACAAACATCAGTAACAATGGTCATCATCAGAGTGATAATACTGATAAGAGAGAGGAAGAGGAAAAGGAGAGAGGGTGAAAACACAGTGTGATAAAGAACTGGATTCAGATTCTCAGCCTTTTCCTTCCAAAGATTGTCTACTCACCGGTCAAAAGAAAAAGGTAGCGTCTCTGAAATAAGTGCCTGAAATCAGAGTAAAAAAATATTGTAATTCTGCAGGTTCAGCTCACTGTTTAACATATCTGCATCAATTCTATAAAATACTTATATATAGTTACAGAAGAGTTCCCATCTGGAGCAATAGTAACAGAACAGGTACTTAACTCAAACTAAATCCAATGTTAAATCAGTTCATATTCTCTGTCCGCTCCTACCTGAGTTCAGAAGACGAATCCCGAGAGTGAGTGAGGGGACAGCACCTAGACGCTTAAATAGAGGACTGCCCCAAAAACACTCCCACGCACTGCCACGCCCTGATGTCTGAGGTACCCTGTCCTGCAAGTCTGTGAGCAACAAACTTAAGAGTAGTGATACACAGATCAATGGTAAAATATCAAACCCTCCTGTTTCTTTTCTACTCTTTCTTTTCTAATCAATTTCAACTCTAGTCCAATCACCAACAATGCTCCAATATAGAGATAAACAGATAGACAGATGTATAGATAGATAGAGAGAGAAAGAGAGAGAGAGAGAAATACAGCTTTAGTGTGGATGTTAAAAGTATCGATTAGAATATTGCTTCATAGTTTGCAATAGTACAACATTGCACAGAAAGGATTAGTATAGATATTAGCAGCATAGCTGAGAATATTACACAGAAGGAAGTAGATGGGGATCAAAATCCCTCAAGTAGGCAGGTAGATAGGTGCCTCACCCCAACCAGAGTTTGGATCATACCGATATCTTACAAACAAGTTGGGTCAGATCAGGAAAGTTTCGTAACCCTTGCACACAAATACACACACACAAATACCTTTGTGGATCAGATCCACGGGTTCATCTGTAGTGGGCTTTGTCACTGACAAGTAAGGGTGGAGTAAAGTTCAGCCTTTTGTTGAACATGTTTATTTAAGTGTGTGGCACCACAAACATGTTCTGCCACATCATCCACCATCCATGAAGATCACAGGAACTTTGTGCTAAAGTGCAAGTGGCATATTTGCAGCAACTCTGTCTGTGCGAAAGAGTACTGAGTGTATAGAGCTGCACATCAAATACACTCACAAAGTAGTAGTAATATGGTGTAACTATGCATGAATTACTTGACAAAAAAGTGTCAGCAGCAGTAGGGTTTTGTGTGTGTTTTGGGGTAAATGTTTTGGGGTTGTTTTTATCAACAACAGCAAGTAACAATATTACCCAGAGAGCGAGAGAGCGTGAGAGATCCCCTTCAAATGCACTACGTGAAAATATTTAATGCAGAGCTAGGACGGTGTAATGGAGTACTTTTCTTTGTTCTCTGGTGTTAACACAGAAGAAATCAAGCAGTGGTTTAATCAAAAAATGCCTTAACTGCTTTTTAATTTTTTTTTATGTGCTACATTTGCGACTTTACATGCTTATCCAGCAACATCGTGTAGGACATACGTTGGCTGTCTTGTCAATTGAAATAACAACCGCCTCGCAGTCACGTGTCTTCCCTTGGTAAATCATAAATGGACTGGTTCTTATACAGTTCTTGACAGATTATGTCATGAGTCACATTCACCCATTCACACCCGTGCAGTATCTCACCCGAGAACACTTGGACATGGCTGGTGGATTGGGACTGGGACTGAACACAGGGATCCATAGATGAGTACAGTCCCTCAGCTGGACATGGAGGTGAGGCCATATGGGTTCTGGTGCATCACTCCCAAGAAGACTTGATGCTTCTACTAAATATTGAGCAGAGGGTCTAAATACACGTATTTCAGTTATATTTCAGTTGTTGTCATTTGCAAGAACTGCTATAATTCTGTGTTTGTGCTGAGGAAAAAAGTGAATTTAAATTATTGTAAGGGAAAAAATAGAGAAGGTGGTCTGAATACAGTGTATCATGAAACTAACAGCCTGAGCTCCTTTTTAAAGACTGTGTACTGTAAGCACATAAATACTTAATTGTCACATTTAGGCTTCGTAACATAAATGAATAAATAAAGAAATAACGATGCCTAAGTATTTACTTTTACTCACAAAGTGAAGGTTGTAATATATATTTTGCGCCACAAGGAGGCGCTAGAGTTATTTAGAGTTCTCTTCATTGTTCGCTTTGGGATGACTCCCTCAGGGAAATCATTAAAAAAAAAGTTGTAGAGAGGATTTTTTGCATTTGGGATAAAGGGTCAAGTAATTTATAGGAGAGATAAACAACACACTTAGGCCTAGTAGCAGTGTATAGGGTAAATTAAAGTTCTGTCTGAGTGGCAGTTTTAATATCAGGTAAAATAAATGCAATTTTGTGTAACATACAATGCATACTACATATTGTACACAACACCTTACAATTGTATATACCCATGTAACACAGATTTTAGATTCAGATTCTCATCAATAAACTAATTCCTATTCCTACAAACGTATCTATCATCACTGAGGCAACCTTGATCAAAGATAATAAATAAAAGAAAACTTTGGAGAGAGAAGACGTATGTCTATTAAATTATCTGCTCTTAAAATCAAACTGAATTGACCTGCACGAAACCGTTTGAAAACTTCAACCCAAGTTTCCTGGTTGTCCCAGCCTGTCACCGCCCCCATCACACCGTGTGTGTGTGTGTGTCTTCATATCCAGGCTGAGTCAGAGGGAGTAGCAGCCTGGGCGGAGCCGCACTATAAAGCCTCAGCCTCACAGACACCAAGCCCCCCGACACATTCCTTCTGCTCCTCTGCATATCACACGGTAAGAAATAACGGTGCTAGTAGTTCTGCCCAGATAGCCTGCAGGTACTGCAGCTTACGTGTGTCTGTCTGTGCATGTGTCTGTGTTTGTTTGTGTGTGTGTGTTTGTGTGTGTTTCTTCTACCTGCCAATCAAACTTTTTCTGTAAGGAAAAAGTTGCACATCGATGATCACATTGTAGTGACATTTTACTTATTCAGCAGATGCTTTTTGTGTGAGGTAACATATAAGAGACAGAATATATTTAAGTTGCCATGATATCTACTACACATCTACACTCGACCGGGGGATGAGAGTGCCAGTGGTGTAAGTGAGATAGTACAAAGAGAGTTTACGCACTACTGAAGAGGAGAGAAGGATGACGCTTTAAAAACTACGGGATCCGTATCTGTACTTTATTGACAGTTTTGAAGAACTGTGCAGTGCTGTGTTAATATGACTGCCTGCTTTTTATCTGAACTTTGAGAGCTTGTGCCATTGTAATTTATGCTCTTGACTGTCACATTTTACACCCTTGGATATTGTCCTCCTGTTGATAGAGTGGAGTGTGTGTCCATAGGTAAACTGCAGGGTGTGGCTGTCCGTGGGCATGCTCACTCATGTGTTGTCGTCCTATGAAATCCCCCTTCATTTACTCTGCACAGAGTTCCACCATTTTGGCCATCTGTGCGTTTTTTTTTCTTCTCTGGTTTTGCTCAAGTTTTCCATTCCCTCTTCCTCAAATACCTCAAAGCCACTCCTTTCCCTCCCACTTACTCTCCGTTAACTGTGGGAGCTCTGGAGCATGCAGTATGTTATAGTTGTGTAATTGTTGTTTAGCCGTAATGACACACTTCTTCCCCTTGTCATGAGTATTACTCATCAACGTGGCGAGATGTGAGAGGAGAGAGAGGAGAGTTTGAGTTCCCTCTGGTTCAGTGTAGGAGAGCTAAGAGAGGCCACATAGTTGATATTATCAGTACCGAGAGGATCATTTCCTTGTCTTCTCAAGTCCAGATATAACATCATCAATGGGTCTTGTTCTTTCTGATTAATTTAACCTCAACATTCGGGTTTACTGTCCCTCTGAGGCCTTGTATCAAAGTCGTCTGATAAAGCTGTACCGTGCTCCACCACCAATTGAAACTTTCCTCCCCATTTCAGTGGAAAAACACATTCCCAGCAACCATGCCTTCACAACTGGAGCAAGCCATGGAGTCACTCATCATGGTGTTCCACAAGTACGCCTCAAGAGATGGCAAGGGCACGCTCAACCGCCGTGAGCTCCGGGAGCTGATGGAGAATGAGCTGTCAAACTTCCTCAAGGTGAGGCCGCAATGTCCATTCACACTGTCTTTCAAGTATTTTAACTGTGAAGCACAAATTGGTGGTCAATGCAGTCAGTTACGGGATGTGTGCCAGGGTCCTTTTTATATCATAGTATCAACCAATCAAAACAGGAGAAAACGGGAAAACAGGGAAACTAGTAGGAACAGGAAATGTGAATGATAAGTTATCTAGAGCAATTTATGATGCAATGCACTTTTAATTTCCCAACTAAATCCGATCAAAATCCATTCTGTCCTTAATTATATTAATCCATCCATTATCTCATCTGCTTTGGATCCAACGGTGTTGTGGTGGTCATCACACATAGGGTAAAGGCAAGAAATCAGCTTTTACATATGAGGATTGAGGATGTCTATTAGCAAGGCTAAAAGATAGTCTTTCTTTTTTTTTTCTCCATAAGAGGAGAATCAGTTTCTTTGCAAAGAGGAGCCAATAAGTATTACAATGAAAAGATCAGGTTCGGGTTATATAAATATATTAACAATACAGTATTTTGGAGTAATACAATGTCCTGTGTTATTATGCTTTGTTATGATGTAATCCAGCATAAATCATATCACTATTCTCCTTTTGATGCCCCCCAGTCTCAGAAGGACCCTGCTGCTGTGGACAAAATCATGAAGGACCTGGACACCAACGGCGATGGCCAGGTGGACTTTGAGGAGTTTGTTTCTCTGGTTGTTGGACTTTCCGTTGCCTGTGAGCAGTGCTATCAGCTGCACATGAGGAAGTCCCTAAAGAAGTAAAATAAAAAAACAAAAAACAAAAAGAGGAGATGTGAAGAAACCAAGAAGCATTTCAATTTTTTTTTTTGCAAGAAAATGATGTTGTCCATTAAATACAATTTTATTGTATTTTAAACTTGGAGCCTCCAGTGGTCATTTTACACGTGTGTGTGTCAGAGAGAGAGAGAGAGAGAGAGAGAGATTTATGCCAGTTGCAGTGATTTCCTGCCATGGAAAACTCGTTCCAGAAATCATAGTTTACAGTCGACTGCCTTAGCAACTACACCAACACCATTCGGTGCGATGATGTAATTCCCTGGTGAGTTTTATGCTTCACGAGTATGAAAGGTCGGCTTGACCGCTCCCTCGCTGTTTGATAAACTCAAGCTTATCACGGCTCTGAGGAACGTGAAGAATGTTCCAGGTGGGTACACACCTCTGTGTGAAGCAACTCTCTCAGGCTGCGGAGTACTCATGAACAGATAGTCGGAGTGATAAGTCTGCAGCATTCTAGTCCTCTGTGATTTCATTAAGTGAGACATCAATAAAGAAATGTGGAGTCACAGGGCAAAGCAGAACAGTACAACACTGTTTTTCCACTGAATTCCTGTCTGTGGGTTTCGTGTCTGGTGATAGTTGGATAACACAAGAGACTGGGCAGAATAATTCTCCCTTTTGCTCTAAAATAGGTCTCACAGGCAGAACCCTCTACAGGCTATGTACCAGTCATGTGTTTTTCTCATAAACAACAGAGAGAGGATTTCCTCAGCTTTAGTTAACAGAGACTAGAACTTCTAGTGCCTGAGGGGAGTCCTGCCTTGAAGTTTAAACTCAGGTCAAAAAAATCTCTATATCCCGAGGAGCTCTCCTTGGGCAGGGCTTCACTTTGTGGCCTACCAGTGTTCATGGCACCAGAGCAAACACTCATGTTGCTAGGCAACAACACTGTGTGTGTGTGGGTGTGTCAGAGAGGGTGGGTGTGTTTTTGTGTTAACCAAGACTATGTCCTCTCCCCTCATTTTACACAATCACAGCCGGGATTTATGTGTGTAATATTTCAAATGTTTTCAAATAAAACTAAAGTTAAAAAAAAAAAGTGTGATACACACTTTTAACATTTCTCCCCAGGATACAGACAAACAGGCGCAGCAGCTCCTCTCTGTGGACGGTTTCATGTGTCAAACCCTGAACTGGCCAAGCCCTCCGACGTCCGGTATGGAGCCGTTGCCATGGGAACTGAAAACAGACTATTGTTATCTCGTTATAGCTGCTGATGCAGCTTATAAAAATGTTACACTCACCCCTGAAAGCACAAATCCACAGTGGTTTTGTGGGCAGAGGATGGTGATCCTGACTCACTGGAATGTTGCCTCTGTAAAAACTCACTCTTTTAGGGATCCGTGTGTTGGTAAATCAAACTTAAACAAAACCCAATAGCTAGAACTGTTCAGTGAGTAAGGTAAAATGTTCTGATCTGTGGGTGCAGGTCACATGGTGTTGGGCCACTTTGCTGCTTGTAATTCTCTGACTTTTCTTTCTTTTTTCTTTTTTCTTGTCATACTGTATGTCCACTGTGGCACTCATAAAATGCATTTCTTTATCGTAAACAGATAAAGAGAGGACACTCCCAGCACTCACCCACAGCCTGGCCCACTGTGAAGATTTCTTTAAAGTGAGCTGTATCTTCAGTGAGTCTCTTTGATCACTAGATGGCAGGAGAGTGTAACTGCGATCACATTTTATGACAAGTTACTCATACAGCTCCAGCTGCACTGCGAATAATTTCATATGAATCCCAGCTGGGTATCATCTAGTATGAGGTTTGAAGGGATATTCCCTTTCTGATTTGGTCAGTCAATGTGAAGAGGATGGAGAAGAAGATTGAGAACATTTGACTGCACGCAGTGAAAACAGATTCAAACCACAGATTACGTTTGCACCATAAATTCAGTTGTAGATTACATGAAGTTTGGCCATTTCACGCTTGACTTGTAGCCTATGATCTGTACTTTACTGGACTTGGAATGAAGTTGTTAATTAGAGACCAAAACAATTACACACGGACTGAAGAGGAGAGACAGGAAAAGGCATTTGATGACTGACTCAGTCATGTAACAGACCACACACAGAGAGCACACAATCAGAGATGCCACAGTGAAAGTTTTTATGTGACTGATTTTGGGTCTCTGCGGTGTGAGTCACGAGCTTCAGACGTGATTGAGTCACAGCCTCCACCTTAAAATTTCAAGATGGCGAGGACCCACTCTGAGTCACTTTGACCAATGTTTTCGTTTTAGCATCAAGTAAGAAAAAAGCAAAGTGCATACAAATTATATACAAAAAAGCTATCAGAAAATTAGTCAGCATGCAATTGAGGTCTCCATACATACATGCTTGGGTGGATCATAACACATTTGGGACTTAAAACAAACACAACGATCTTTGAATTTTCTTTTGCTTTTTCCATTCTTGCAGAAATGAACTTTGGTTTTTGTCTTAAGATGACACAAAGAAGCCTTAAAGTCGTAGGATTATGTGCCTTTGAATTCTGGGGGAGTAAAACTGCTTCAAACTCAGAAGTCACCCAAGAAATTTGTATATGACTAAAAAGGTGGATCATCACATGTTAACAACAGTGAGGTTTGTATGGAGCAGCTGCATGTCACTTCATTATAACAAAAATGGCACAAGTTCAGATAATAATTACTGTACCTCATCTTCAGCTTGTTCTTTTTTTTGTCATTTTCGTTCTTTATTCACTGAATGCAAATAAACAAAGTCTGGGTTGTAATTGAACAATTTTCAATAAAACAGCACTGTGTTACATCAAAGAGTTGCATAACAAGGCTAAGCTGTCTTAAATTACATTTTAGCTGCAACAAGCATGAAGCACTGCAAAACATCCAAGTTTTTTGCTCAGAGAAGCTCTTAAAGCCACAGTGTACTTTTTTTTACTTGCATGCATGTCTCACTTCCGAACAGCATCAAAAAATGCCAGGATAAAGACCACAATACGAGAGACCCTTCTGTGCAAAATCATTACAAATGAGATTTAATGTACAGCCTACCGACATACAAACATGCAAAACAGTTTTGTACGTAATTCATTGTATATACACAGTTTAAAATGACTCAGAAACAGGCTCCAAAACACTTGAGTGAATAATTATCAACTGTTTGTTGGTGATTTTGGAAACAATGAATAAAGTCAGTGTTTCTGATTAAATAACTTGGGAAATTTTAAAAACGCAGCAGGACACGGGACAGGGGATAGGGGGGTGGAGTAGGAGTGGTTGCTGATGACAGGAGCATTGTGGAGGGAGGGATGAAGGGTGTGGTGGTGTATAAAGCATCCTTTGGATCTGCTCAACCATTACTGCAGCTTCTCTGAGACTGAGCATCAAGCCTCTAACCTCCTCGGCTCCTGACACCTCCAATTTGGTGAGTAGAACTAAAAAATAAAAAGCTGATGTTTGTTTGCTGTTTCAATGACTGGCTATGGGGAGTATGCACCAAAACTTCTTCCAAAAGGAAATTGTTTTGACTCCCACAATTTTAATATAAATTTTGTGAGTTCTGTTTGTGGAAAGTACAATTGCAAAGTGATAATCTCTGTTTGGATTTTGTGCAACTTGTGAAACCAAACATCAAAGTATAGAACGCTTTAGTTTTGCAAAGAATGCTCATGTTGCTCTGCAGCCAGTCATTTTATGATTTTATCCCGGATCCTTTCACCTATGTAGTTCAGGCTTTCGCATCAAGCTTTCATTCTTTTTCTTAATTAAAACCGAACCAAACCTCAGATCGCAGCATTCATTTGTGTTGTTTTCCTCAACGACCCCCACCTGTTTACAAAACCTCTGCTGCTGCAGTTTCCTCAGCTTCCCACACCCCAGAGAGGGAGCACCAGCTTGAGTCAGAACGCAATCACAACTTCTCTCTGGGGTACAAGGAGTGAGAGGAAAAAAAACACTTTTCAGGCTAAGCTAAACCAGCAGACCTCAAACATCACTACTGGGACTTCTGTCAAGTCTTGGCCTGCCTCCTTACCTGGTTACACAGAGTTACCTGGAGAGATTAAGCTGTTGCTATAACAATGTCCTGTGTCACTCTGTAGTGACGTTGCATTAGAGACCAGCCATAGAGGAAAATAATACTGGCTAGGCCCCAGTGGAGGCACTGGGTTTATTTTTATCTGCTGCTCCTTGGAAAATGCCGGAGAAAAACACACGGCCGAGACAAAAGAAATGTAATGATATGAGAGCTTAATGAGCCTTTTAGGTGTACATTGTGGTACTATAGGTATATAATTTGCCTACATGGAAGAAGAAAAAGAAATTGACCAATAACAGAGCTTGGTAGCCTAATTATAAAGAGCAATGCTCAGTCTCCAAGTCCAAGTTTAGTAAACAACGCCTCCATTCCTAAAATGTTTTTCCACTCTTCTCTATTGTTGTGCAAATGCCACATGATCCATTTAGTGGGGAAAGTAAACAGACTCTAGATGGAGCTACAAGAGTAGGGAAGCCCATCTTCCGAAAACAACCTATTCAGGTAACTACCTGACAAAATTAAAGGACAGGACCTTTAAGGACCAGGGTCCACTTGAACATAATGTATGAGCGCAATGCAGCAACATGATGAAAGATACGGTGTAAATCCATTTCTCATTCCGTTGTCTTGACACAGCCATCATCATGACTGAGATCGAAACAGCGATGGCTCTCCTCATCAACTGCTTCAGCAAATACGCTGGCAAGGAGGGGAGCCCACACACCTTGACCAAGGCTGAGCTGAAGGAGCTGCTTCAGAACGAGCTTGGAGAACTACTGGGGGTGAGAGACTTTTTTTCAGCTGTCTGAATGCAAACAGTTGAGAGCGTTATATGGCTGTAAAACAGAGCTCTGCTCTGACCGAGACATTTCTCGCTTGCAGAAAGCAAACAACAAGGCAGCAGTGGACTGTATCTTCAAGGAGCTGGACACAAACCAGGACAACAGCGTGGACTTTGGCGAATTCAACAGGTTGATCTCCTGCATCACCGTCAAATGCCATGAGTACTTCACCTGCAAGGAATAGGAACCTGGGCGCCACCCAGGGGCCAGCATGGAGAGCTGCCTTCCTGTGAAGGAGAGGGGTGTCTCGAGGCATCCGTTTACCACCATTTCTTAAACTAGTCCAAACAATACATGTTATGCAGAATTTAATAAACTTCTTTGAACCATTCAACTTGGGTACTTTTTGTTGAAACAGCGATTGATAAAATTAGTTCAAACATGGGCTCAGAACTAAAAGACATATATCATAGTGGTCTGCGTGTGACTTCTCCTTGGTTCACTATCATAGATTAGACAAAATGTGATGTTCAATTGCCAACAGGCTGAACTGCTCATGTAGTTGTCTGCATATGTACATGCTGTGAGGGACTGCTGACCTGCCTGGTACCCTGCCTTTCACCCTCTGTTTCCCAGAATAGGCTGTTATGATGAGGGAGTGTAGGAGACTGACGCATGTATGATACTGCATGTAGATACATTTCACAACTACATATGGATATACGCAACCATCATGCAATCAGCATGTTTCTGGGCTGTTAAAATCAGTTTAAACATATGTCCATTTGAAATTCCCAGGTGACAAACAATGGTATATTCTATTCAGTTCATCTACACAGTCTATCCAGTGTCTTACCCAATTTGTACCTTAACAGTGTCACAAGGGTCTGCTGGAGCCTGTTCCAGAACAGAAAGGGCAGGGCAAAGCCAAGGAATCAAAGGGCACACACACTATTCACTCACACACTCACACACTAGATCGCCGAGCATGTTTTAGATCTGTGCAAAAAAAACAAAACACAGAACCCAGACAAAATTCATGCACACACAGGGAGAACATTGCAAACTCTACACAGAAGGACCCTTTGACCATTTTGACATCATACATTTTTGCAGTAATGAGTAATCACGCCTCAAGGCTTGACAACTGGAAAGTTTTCATTCCCAGCAAATATAAAAGCAGATGAGCAGATAACTTTTACATGTATCATCCCTTCTATTGTACATGATTACCAGTTGCTGATTACACAAGATCATGTGAAACAAAGCTCAGAAATATCAATGTTTCAAATCTGTCACAAGGCCTTTTCAATTCTTTGGTGACAAGGAATTTAAGGTGACGAATCGCTATTCTCTTTGAAATATGAAATATGTTACCCTCAAACAACATGGATGATTGAAAATGGTATTTAAACCAGTTTTAAATTGAATTAAAATGCTCCATTGACAGCTACTCAATTTGTTAAAAGACAAGATATGAATCTGAAGTGGAGTGAGAGTCAAAGCTGAAACCAAAGGCAGTTTTATTGTCAGGATGCAAAGAAGTAATAGGATCCCAAGTCCACTTATTTGACTGTGCAAAGTGTCACAGTGTTGCACCAATGGTGATACAGTGGTGAATTGTAAATGGTGAAGGCCTGTATGCTTAAATAACCTGAGATCATACAGCTTGTTTACCTAGCATAAGAAATATGCTGGTGTATTTATCAAAGACTACTTATTTTTAAGGGTGGATGTTTGCTTGTCATATTTTGTCACATTTTGCTTGTCATTCTTGTCATATTCACAAGAATAGATCCAATCACTCGCATAAACGCACACATACACACTAGTTAACTGACATCAAATTAGGTTAAAATCTTATTCCAAAGAATTGAAGATGACACATGAAACACATAAAAATACAACACTGAGGCAATAATCCGTAAATCTTACAGAAGATTTACGGTCATTTTTCTGATTCCTTTGAAGATAAGTCACCTGAAATAACCACCACCACGCGGAGCAAAGAGGCGCAGACTGACGCGCCAGGGGGAGGTCACGTGGGGAGGCCGTGTCCGGGGAGGTCACGTGGGAGAGTATGCGTCTCGTGACGTCGCCGGGGGGCGTGTCGTCAACAACGGACTCTGTCTGTGGTGCTACGGAGCGACAGAGCTCGAGTGTTGTTTTGAATTTGCGAGAAGTCACCGACTGGAGGAGAAGGGGGTGGAATTAAAAAAAATAATAAGAGGGGGGGAAACAGGGGGCCTGTGGATAAGATGGCGGATGTCGGAGGCGATGAAACTCGGTCGACTCTACCTTCCACATCCCGGAACGGCCCGGTGGTCGGCTCCTCCGCCAGCCCCTCGGGCCAGAGTGCCGCGGTGGTGACGGCGGGTCCGCGGATGGTGCGCATCGTCAAGTCCGAGTCCGGCTACGGCTTCAATGTCCGCGGACAGGTCAGCGAAGGAGGGCAGCTCCGGAGCATCAACGGGGAACTGTACGCTCCTCTCCAGCATGTCAGCGCCGTGTTGCCCGGAGGTGCTGCGGACCGAGCCGGGATAGCGAAAGGAGACCGGATCCTGGAGGTGTAAGTAGACGTTTGAGGGGCTAGCAGCTAACACGCGATGCTAGCTCTTAATGTATCCCAAATAAAGCGTTATAACGTATCACCTGTCTAATCTAACATAACACACACATTGGCTTACCTAACCAACTAGTTATCTGACCTAGTTTCTCATCGTTTGTTTAAACAATAAGTGGTCTTGGTCAGGCTAGTGGATTAGCTCCTAGCAGAGAGCTAACCAGCTTACATAAGTTGGACAACAGGCTCTGCATGTTGATTAGCTTTAGCTGCCTAGCCCTCTGCGCAGTGACAGATATTGTAAATATTTTAAATGATATTGTATTGTCATGATCACAGTAGTATGGGATATCCTTTTCCAGCCAACCAGAAGTCTCTAGATGGCAATGTCACTTAATGCTGCCATCGTATGCTCTCATGATACCCCTACAAAACAACTGTTCGCATAGGACAGCAGGTGTTGGATTTAGTTTATCCATATTATTGCACTTGTCTGTGCATTGTATGAGTATGGAGGCATTTTTTCATGGCTAAACTCTTTCTCTTTTGAGAAGAATAGTAGGAGCTCCTTTAAGAATAATTCAAACATGTAATTGTATATGTCTTAATCATTCTCCATTCAAATCTCAAATATAATAAAGTTTATCACAATGTCATGGCCCAACATGTCAAACTAATGCATTGCATTCATATGCACGTGTGGATTAGTCCCAGCCGTATTACCAGGGTCTTACGTGGTTGAAAAATGCCAATATATTAGTCAGGACTTGACCATAGTCAGGCAAGTTTTGAATAATGGAGAAGAGAAACAGAAAACAAGGAACAGTGGTGTTCTTCCACTTGCTGAGGCAACAGAAAAGAGCTTTTCCACAACCTTTCCCCATTTTCACCGTTTAAAGTTCTCTCTGGTCATATGACAGCTTCAGCACTTTATCATGTGACTCATTAACCAGCTCAACTATTTCACAAAAATACTGAAAGTATCAAAGTATTTCAGGAGTCAGTATTCTACTACTACTACTACTACTATTGCTACTACATTGTAGTAATGTAGTAAATGTTATTTCTGTATTGACTAAATTAACTGCTCCTAGAGTAAGGACTATCATAGAGTAGATATTTCATAGTCACCTTTGGAAGGTAACTGACAAATACACCCTTGACAGGTCACTAGGGTGCACACACAAATATATATTCACTCTCACTTCTCAGAGCAATTGAATGTATGGTGATGAATGTCTTCATTTAGTGTAAACATGTGTTTGAGCTGTGGCAGGAAGCCAGAAACCATTGTTCCTGTATTGTTTGTCAGTCATCAGTTAAAACTGTAAACAACGATTTGTCAGCGCTCGCCATCTCCTGTAGACTAAATATTCCTTGAAAGTGTCTTCATTATATTGGCTGATAATGGGAATAGCCGATGATGGAAGAGTTACAGCCCTGTTTCAGTGTTAGTGTTTTGAACTGCTGCTGAGGTGCCTTTTAAGACCAGCATCACTTTGTGGTAGGGCGATGATGGGTTCAGATTAGATGAAGGAGAGAGATGATAGAGAGATGCAATGGATAGTTGGCACATAAAGCACATGACTTTTGAGCCCCATTTGAGGACCCTATCAAAAAGTAGCATCTTTATCATGCAGCCTGTCCGACCTGACTTTGATCCAGGTCCACGTCCACATCCATGTCTAACCAGTATTGGACACATGGCACATATCGGCATGCTCCTGCTCCACCTGCCTGCTGTGTGTGGCTTGCTGTTACCCACAGGAAGATTAGCAGAGACACCTGATGCTTGTGCCATCTGGCCCCAGCAAAGCCAAGAGGGGAGGTGTCTCGCAGCACCCAGAGAAAGGGAGACATTAGAGATGACCTGGTTACTCAGCACTCCCAGCTCCGCATTGTGGAGGACAATGCGTTGACATTGCCGCACGCCACTGTGGGAAAATTAACAACAGGATGCACGTTTGCAGCATGGGTGAAATATTTCTGGACTAACACTAAATTTAGGTGTCTGTTCGTCTCCGTATCTGTGCCAGTACCAACCTCGTCGAGTGGAACGCCCGTACTTCGGGCGTCGTGTTAAAATTCGGTGTTGGTTCTTTACCACTGCAGCTATTTTAGGCGCTCGCGTTTGCCTCACTTGAAAAGGATCACTTGTTTGATTAGAAAGGTGGCGAAAAGAAAAGAGCAGGATCAGATCCCTCCCCGATATCAGGAGATTACGAAAGCGGTTCGCTGACATTTGATAAAGGAAAAGAAAAACACTGCACAGCCACAACATAAGAGCAAAGAGGGAATGAGGTCACCACTCTGTGTCCAGGCCTTAATAATGCGACGGATCAAGATCGTTACGTCGTTGCTTTGAATTAATGATGCCTGAAAAGGAAATAATGTAGCGTGGCTACGTCAAAATGAGTGTTTTTATGTTGTGGCCATGCAGTTAAAAAAAAGCCGTCAGACAGTTGCAGTCAAAGAGTCACCTTATGGAACAATTGTATGTACATGTACTTTGTTAAACAAATTCAGACAACTGGAACAGGATCCTGAAGTGGTCCACAGGCGATTCGAGTACATATTGTGTTCAAATTACCCTAACTATGATTTGTATGAATAGTGTTTGACTATTAAGAAATTCAAAGACAGACCATAGATAGAATAGAACACACAGTTTCTAAGTGTTAGTTATGTCTTTATTCAAGATGTGTTCTCCAGTTGTTTGTTTGTACGTTCCTCTCTCCTCATTGTTTGTTATGCTTGTAGAAACGTCAGCAAAGAGCAGGATCAGATCGCTCCTCGATGCCCCAAAACACCCTCGAGTGCAACCAGGACAGAAATGGTTGATTTGGTGTACCCATTATTATAACTTCCAACTTCCAACTTCTGGTAGATTGATTTAAAAATATTGTGTAGAAGCAGTGACGGTAATCTACGCTCACACGCTCCAACCCATAATTGCACGGTGAGGATCGAGTCAATACCTGCTCTAGTCAATGGAGAATGCTTGAACCGATCTTTCTTGAGTGAAGAGAGCTGAGTCATGAGCCATGTTAAAACATAAACTGATTATGTGAGGAAACTGATGGCTCTCTCTCTCCCCCTCTCTCTCCCTCTCTCCCCTCCATTTGTCTTTGCTTGCAGTAACGGGGTGAGCGTGGAAGGGGCCACGCACAAACAGGTGGTGGACCTGATCCGTGCGGGGGAGAAGGAGCTGGTTCTGGCCGTGCTGTCCGTGCCGACGCAGGAGGCCGACGGGCTGGAAGGAGGAGAGGACCTCCAACCCAACTATGACTACAGCGACAAGCAGGCCGTGCCCATCTCCATCCCCACATACAAACACGTAGAGCAGCACTCCGAGCGCTTCGTGGTGAGCGCTCGTTCGCCCTCGAGCAGGTTTGGGAAACACTCCCGTTTCCATCCCTACCACTTTAACGTGCTGCTCTGCTTTGCCACAGGTGTACAACGTGTACATGTCGGGGAGGCAGCTGTGCTCGAAGCGCTACCGGGAGTTCGCCATCCTGCACCAGAACCTCAAGAGGGAGTTTTCCAACTTCAACTTCCCGAAGCTCCCCGGTAAATGGCCCTTCTCCCTGTCCGAGCAGCAGCTGGACGCCCGCCGCCGAGGCCTGGAGGAATACCTAGAGAGAGGTACGTTGCTCTGGGAGAAGGTCACAGGTGTGAGATTCAGCTTTTCTATTGATTGAACACATCAATAGTCACAGGTCTAAGTTCATTAGGCCCAGTGAACTCCATTGAAGAAATAATTAGATTTGCATGCACAGAAGTCATATGGTTTCAGAATTGGCTAAATATATACTGTGTGTGGGAGATATTGTATGGGCGGTCCTCCATTTATTATGTCTTTTGTTTATTTGATTTGCTTTGACCTTTTCCTGTTTCTCCTTTGTCGGTGTGCAGTCTGCTCCGTGCGGGTGATCGGGGAGAGTGACATCATGCAGGAGTTTCTCTCTGA
Organism: Karalla daura; assembly: GCA_029224185.1. Lineage (NCBI taxonomy): Eukaryota > Metazoa > Chordata > Actinopteri > Chaetodontiformes > Leiognathidae > Karalla > Karalla daura. The sequence goes on from CM055205.1 coordinate 15,287,663, forward strand.
ATCAGACGAGGTATGAGTCCCACTCAAACGAGCTGATTATCCCTTTTCACTCGTGCTTTCCTCACAAAATACTCGAAAGGGCAAAATGTACCTGCCTTCTCTTCTCTCTAAATTTACAGAGCAGCATTTTTTTTACGGACCCCGTGCTATCAGGGGTGCATTTAGCATTTGGGATATTTTCGGTCTTTATGATGATTTTATGACATGAAAGTAAAAGTGGAATATTTGGCTTACATGTGCATCAGCAGCAGGCACCAGAGATTCAGTGCTTCAGACAAACTGGCATCAGTCCACAGCAGCCAGCAAGTGTTGAGCCAGCACAGTCAACCAGTGGATTGCCAGTGGAGAGGCAGCACCAGAGACAAATGCAGTAGCGCTGAATTAATCCAGCACTTGAGGCGGATTAGTGTTTTTAACAAACCGCTAAGACCTCTGGTTAAGTTATGTCTTGTTTGTTTGTTGTTTTGTTTTCTCTATAAATCCCGAAAGCTTCCGCCACTAATGCAGGAACAAGCACATTCACGCACCCTCACACACGCCCATGTTAATCTGCCCGAGTCGCGCGGCCCTTCGCCTCTCCTCTTCACGCGTCGCCTTCGCCTTGCAGAACTACAACGGGGTGACGGACGTGGAGCTGCGGATAGCCCTGCCCGACAAGACCACCATCTCCGTCAGAGTCCGCAAGAACAGCACCACAGACCAGGTGTACCAGGTAAACATCGGCATCACCGAGCGGCGACCCCCAGCTCCTACTCTGACGGTTTGTGGTCGAAATTGAAGCAGCCGTGGGTCAGAGTGGGTACCTCTAAATCTGAGGCTGGGGAAGCGCTAAGTATCTCAGGGGGTGTGTTCACCAGTGTAAAGGGGGTGGGGCTTGACTGGGAGGTGGACAGATGGATCCACGTTCCAACGAGGGATGCGCCGAAAAGAAAACATTTGGCCGAAACTGAAAATGAGGAAACATTTGGCTGAGACGCAGAAATAGAGCTTATGTGGACGTGGAGGGGTGAACATCCTCTGCTCTGACTGCTGTGGGAGGACTGGGTGAGGGTTGTTGGATGAGGGGGGAGAAGAGTAAGAGCTGCTTTCACACCAGGGTCTGCAAAATTCTCCAACAACATGCAAAGAAGCCACTGAATTCTCACTGAACATGGTGACAAAGCCACTAAGTCGATGACACTGCCAGGCAGGCTCGTGCCGGTCGTGGTTCTGTGATTACGTCATCATAGCATCCTTTCGGTCAGGTTCAAGATTCAGGTCAGCTGTATCAGTCAGCGACCTTACAGACAGGGTGGAGTTCCCAGACATCACTGGGGAGGAGGCTCAGAGAGGAGCTGCTGCTCCTCCACATTGAGAGGAGCCGGGCTGAGGGGGTTCAGGCATCTGAGCAGGATGCCTCCCTGGAGCGCTGCTCAGGCAGGAGGTTTGATCTCTCAGCAGGGATTGGGAACATCTTGGGATTGTCCCGGAGGAGCTGGTTGGAAGTGGGCGACGGAGAGGAATGTCTAGGATTCTGTTTTGAGGCTACTTCCCCCCGCCCACACTCCCCACTCCCCATGATTTCAAAGTCAAATCATGTCTGCTCCTAAATCCACGATATCCATATTTATATAACGCTGGAAACCCTCAGCGTGGCGCAATATGTCCAGCGATGTTGTTCTTACGTAACTGACTGTGTGCTGCTCTTCCTGCAGGCATTAGTGATGAAGGTTGGAATGGACAGTATTATGGCGAGCTACTTTGCCCTTTTTGAAGTCATCAACCACTCCTTCGGTAAGAGCCCAGTCCGTATTTGACTCCCCTGATTCTTTGCCATGTTTACCGAGCCTTTCATACATACCCAAGCGTTGCCCTCCGGGCCGACTACATCACGCGACCTCTAGTTGTCTAAATAAAGACCTGCGCGGTCCCACTGGTGAGTCTAAATCCATTCAGCTCCGGGTCGTGTGCACTGTTTGGGACAGCGAGGTCGGGTAATTTGGCGGGGGGGGGGGTTAGTTAATGACCGCGCCGTCCCGTCGTCTCACTCCGCCCCTCTGTTGCGTGTTGCAGTGCGGAAGCTGGCGCCCAACGAGTTCCCCCACAAGCTCTACGTGCAGAACTACACGTCGGCCGTGCCGGGGACCTGCCTGGCGCTCCGCAAGTGGCTGTTCAGCTTCCAGGAGGAGGAGCTGCTGAGGGACAACCCGCTGGCCCTGCACTACTGCTTTCACCAGGTGACGCCGATGCACGGGGCCCGCGCGTGAGCCTGCACAGAGGCTGGGAGACACGCCCCTCCCTGTGTCCACACTTCCACGCACGTCAGCCATCCTGTTCTGCCACCGTCAGGGAAACTGTTACGCCATCCTTCAACTTTTAGTGACCATGTTCCCATGCACCGCAGTATAAAATCCGCTGTTAATGTGGCCTTTTAATAATGGAATTTTACTATGTAATATAAATGTTGAATGTCACGTGACTGCCAAACCCATTACAGCTGTCCTACACAGACATATAGGTGACCTGCAGTCTCCTCCTGAAGGGTCTGAAGTGGCATCCTGGATAGAAAGTCAAAGTCTGGGAAACCAGAGAACTCTGATATTCAACAATCCAGCAAAACTTCCCCCCCCACACACACACAAAAGCGTAGAGTGGAAAAAATAATCCTCTAATGCAAATGTGCTAAAAATAGCCGCCACAGCAGCAGCAGTAGCCTGCAAGCTGCTGACCAACACAAGTCCCAACCTGAAACTTTTTAGGCATGTGGTGCTTTTTGTTTTAAACAATTGATTCCAGTGAAGTCGGGCACCTGTGGAGACCTGCACACGTGCTTGGCTTGGCAAACCTTCCAGTAAATCAGGTTAAACCAAAGCCATTTCCTACGTTGTGCGCTGAGAGCAAATACAGCACATACACGGGATGTTTACTTCTGTAAAAAAAGACAGAGGAAAGGACTCGCTATGGAAATAAATGGACGCGAAACATAATAGAAAGCTGAAACCAAAGAAGGTCATATCAGCCAAATGTACACTTTCCATTCTTTCCAAATGCCCTCAGATTTAAATTGCAGAGGCTTTACCGAGAAAGCAATTGTGTCCATCACAAATATTGTGGATTAAAGCTTATTTTTTTGATAATTGCTTTTCTATATTCTTTGTTAGTGTAAAAGTCTGGATGGTGGGATGGGAATATAGAGAGGGGATTGTGGTTTTCTGGTTTAACCTGCTTACTAGAGCCTGAATGCGCCGGCTGCCTGTTTTTTTAAAGGATGATCGTTTTTGTGCAGTGACCTCAAACGATAAATGGTGTTGTATCTCCTCCTGCCACCCCCGCCTCTCCTCCTGCCCCCCCCACCCCTCACCCCCACCCCCCACCCCCACCCCCTGGCTGTCTAGGCATTGGAAGATGTGAAGAAGGGATTCATAAAAACAGAGGACAAATCCTACCAGCTGCAGAAGCTGGCAGAGCAGCGCAAGATGGCCACGGTCAGTCCTACAGACCACTCTTTGTTCGGGGGGGAGGACGTTGGGATGACTGGCCTTTTTTTTTTTGCCTGCTGACCAGAGCCATCACCAAAAAGGGGGGGGGGGGGGTGTTACCAAATAAATAAAAAAAACAAACAGAAAAGCCAAAACCTCTTTCACACATTCAGAACACAGCGTTATTTGAGCAGATAGACATAAAGCCACAGGCTTGATATTGATGTCTGTGGAGCATTAACTGGAAGGGGCGTGTGAGGGTTTCTCTGTGTGCACTCACACTCCTCTTACAGTGAAGCGTGCCCCCGCCCACACCCACACTACCAGGCCTCTAAAGGGCAGTGGCAGTCCTGGCTTACTTACCCCTCAGCCATCGTCATTGTTCCAAATGTTAGCCGCTATCTGACATCAGGAGTGTTCCCGCAAACAGGAAACCTGCTTCTTAACCCAACAGAAAGCGAAGTTTCAAAGGAACGAGGTGGAAAAAGGCGGGATGGTAGGTGGCCGCACACGCCTCGCCTTCATCCCAGGGAAATGTCTTCAGATGTCAGATTGCAGGAAAAAGATGCGGGGTCTGTGAAAGCCCCGGCGCAAAAGCTGTCGTAGACATCTCAGCCTGGCTTGCCAGTCATGAGACTCCAGTCTGAGGAAGGTGGATGCTGAAAACATTTTGCATTGAGGTGGGTTCAGTCAATTTATAAATGCAGATTCAGAGAAAGTCTTCCTACACACAGTGTCTGCACGGGTTCGTTTGACTGGTCACGTGACCCCCTCCCTCCATCATGTCCAGTGGTGTGTGCACGTGAACGCAGCGTTTGCGTGTGCTCACTTTTCCTCTGCAATGTTTGAGAGGCTCCTCTACATTTAGCCCTTTCCCTCACCGGGTTCTTATTGCCATATTTACCTTTTTTTCCCCGCATTTCCAGCACAGAAGGAAACCTCCTGAGTATAGTTCCCCAGTGATTGAAATAGTCTTTCCAACATGTCGTTGCTGCTCCTGTAAGTGTGAGCGAGCTGAGCTGTAGGCCCTAGCCGTGGCCTCGGCCACCTGACCGGAGAAGGAGACTCTAACGTGGCTCTGTTCTGATGTCCGTACCCTGGTTCAGTACCTGAGTCTGCTGCGGACGTGCGAGGGCTACAACGAGGTGTCCTTCCCGCACTGCTCCTGCGACTCCAGGAGGAAGGGCCACGTCATCACGGCCATCAGCATCCACCACTTCAAGCTGCACGCCTGCACCGAGGACGGCACGCTGGAGGTGAGCGTCCGGGCCCCGCGCTCACACAGAGCGCTGCAAGTGAATCCCGCGCCTGAGCGGCTGTTAAAATGCTCCGCTGCTGTGGACGCGCAGAACCAGGTGATCGCCTTCGAGTGGGGCGAGATGCAGCGCTGGGACACCGACGAGGAGGGCATGGCCTTCTGCTTCGAATACGCCAGAGGAGAGAAGAAGCCTCGCTGGGTCAAGATCTTCACTCCATACGTGAGTTTGCCCCACAGGCTGCATGTGAAAGACGGACGGAGTCTTCTGGTGTGGAAAACGAAGCCGACGCGGAAGTGACACACTCTCCAATACACGCCCAGTCAAAAAAATGCCATTTTCAATCATGAAATACTCATTCAGTAAGTCAACAGCTAAAGTGTCCCGTGCCAGCGTGTAATCTGGTGTCCAATTGGCAAATAATTCCATGATTATTAAGATATCAGAGCGTAAAGATGAATGAATGAATATGGGTGCGTCCATTTGGCTGACAGGGAGCCTCACAGATGAGAGAGCGCCAGTTAACTGGACCAGTAGACTGTGTCTACCTGGTTTGTATGGCCCTGCTATTCTCTGATATCCAGTATGGATCGTATGGATCAGAGGGTGTGTTGAGGATGGTTTCTGCTGGCTCCATGATGAGGAATGGCAGCTCCCTGCAAGTCAAACTCCCGGCTGCGTTAAAGCCCCCTTCACAAACCGGTGGTTTACGCAGGTTTGTAATTTGCAGGTGTCTGTTTTCAAAAGAGCCCGTTTCCCCCTCGTCTCGTGACGCTCACGCGGTTGACGTGCAGCGCTGAGAGGAGGCGACGCGTTGAGAGGCAGACAGACGAGCCGAGGTGCCTGAAGCCTCGCTAACGGTTCTCTTCTGCTTCTTCTTCCTGCCAGTTCAACTACATGCACGAGTGCTTCGAGCGCGTCTTTTGTGAGCTGAAGTGGAGGAAACAGGTAAGGACCACTCCTTTCCTCCCCCCTTCTGGGAAGCGCAGGACTCCATGCCAAGTCTGGGAGTCTAAACTTAGCCTCTTTTTCTTTCTGTTGCCGCGCACAATAAGCCGCCGACGGCGTTTATTCACTGATCCTGATTCACTTCACACCAGCTGTGCATTGATTTCTTGTTGCCGTCAGGTCGAGGAAGAGGCCTCCGACAAAGACAACAAAAACTGCAGCAACAATGGTGAGCGGCACGCTTTTTTCCCTCTGTTTTTTAACGCCTATTTCTCCGTGATGTTGACGCCGGAGCAGCCGCACAGAGCGCCGGCTCTGAGCTGTCGGGGGCGAGACGTTCCTGAGGCATATCATAAGAGGCGTCTGCATTCAGATGCACTGCTGTGAATGGCAGCGCCGATCGAGCGGCATGAATTATGCAGAAAGTTCCCCCGTCCGACCACAAGTGAAAGGGCAAGGACAGGGCGAGGCTTGCAGAGCGCGCCCCCCCCCCTCTACTCCAGTGCATTAACTCCACAGACTGAACGTGAGAGTGCTACTAAGCTGCACGAGTTCAGCGCTGTAAAATTACCTCCTCCCCCTTAATCAGATGCAATCAGTTGGACTTGTGGAGCTGCTGAGGCATCATATTTTAACACAATCAAGGAGCGACTAAGCAAGAAGAGAAAGATCTTTACCAGAGCCTCATTATCCAAGGAGTGGTAGACTTAGACTTAGACTTAGACTAGACTTTATTGATCCCTTTGGGACGACTCACTCAGGGAAATCTACATTTCCAGCATCATAGAAAAGGTGCCATGCAGAGAGACTAGAAAAAAAGAATGAATGGCAAATGAAGATGTTTGTACCTTTGACCCAAGAGGCTCCTTCAGCTCTGATGAAACCAGGATGAACCTCTGGGACGTCGGGACCAGGACTGCAGCCCATCTAAAGACACAGCGACACAGTCATATACGTTGAATTATTTCCTTTATTACTCAACTAATGTGTCCAGCCTATCGGAACACAAAGGCAGAGCCACATTTAGGAAGGACAGCTAATGTATGCAGCGCAGAATGCATGGATTACACAGCGGAGAAAGCACAGGACGCCTTCCCTCGCCAGGCCGAGACTCTGGGCTTCACCTTCATCTGGAGGACGACGGCCACTCCGATTAGACCACAACGTACACATAGGGGAATTTAAAAAAGTGGATTTTTTATTTTTTTTGCAAAATTGAAGCGATATTTTAGAATTTAATCAGCTACTTGCAGCTGTTTCCATTGAAGGTGGTTTGGCGCGTGAGCTGACTCCACTCAGAGGTAGACGTCCAGAACGTTTCTGTTCAGATCCAATCAAATAGTCTGATTGGTTGTAGAGAAGATCCAGTCTCACTCCATATCTGGTCATGTGACCCCCCCCACACATCCCCCCAACATCATGTCTGTTGACATTTGAGCAACATGTGTTTCCATAACTTTACTCTATATATACAATACTATACTCCCATGTCAGCATGTCTGAAAAACCAGTTCAGGATCGTAGAAATGTTTTCCCAGAGGTTAAATCCTGGAGAAACCCTGACTCCGCAAACCAAAAGTAGAATAAGTCGAGAGGTGTTTACCAGAGGACCGGGCAGAGAGATTCAGATTGGAGTTGACAGTGAGAGAAGTACACAGAACTGATGGTCTGTGCGCACATGTGACTCATTATCAGAGTCATCTCTGTGAGAGGAGGGGGAAGTTGAAACTATTTGCTCAGCTCCAGATGACACGAGACAAGTATGTGGACGACATGCAAACCCAAAGTCACATGGCGGCAAGAAGACGAGCCGCTTCTCGCCTGCGTGTGTTTGTCTTGTCGCGTCCCTGATCAGTCTCCCCCTCTCTCTCTCTCTCTCTCTCTCTCTCTCTCTCTCTCTCTCTCTCCCTCTCCCTCTCCCTCTCCCTCTCTCTCTCTCCCTCCCTCTCTCTCTCTCCCTCTCCC